>OZ012694.1:36039568-36054568 GCA_963942565.1 Maea johnstoni | reverse complement strand
CTATCTATATCTATCCATCTATCTATCTATCAAGCTTATATATGTATGTGAGCATGTATGTGTGTGCGTGTCTGTGTTCACATATCGTTAGATAGAAAGATATATGGAAATATATCATGCGCATGGCCTTTGTTGGGATTCTCACAAATTAATTGGTTCCCTTTGCTAGTAAAATAATATATGTACTTTCCTTCTGCAGAGGGAGGATAGATAAAGTTTTATTTTCTCTCCCCCAGAGTAGAGTAGATTTGGAGGTTTCTAGTTTAAGAGGCTGGCTCCCAGGTGAGAGCTCCTCTCTCAGCTTATCAGATATGCGATAACAGGCTAATTGCTAATTGGCTGTCTGGAGGTGAATCCATTTCAAAGTGCTCTGAAGTGCAAATTATGAGGTATATTAATTTCATTTCTTTCATTTGCCATGGTAATTAGATTTTTTAAATATCATTATGTAGTTGTACGTTTATTTGCTGTAAAATCATTTTACAAAAGTCGCTCATATACTTTACAAAAATAGAAAACAAATCAAATCAAAAAAACATAAAGGGTAACAAAAACAAGAAATAAGATAGGGGACGGAGCGTAATAGTCAGGCCATGCATTTAAGCAAAGTAAAGTATGAACACAAAGACTCACCAAACGGAGTAAAAAAGAAACGAGAAGCGCAGTAAGTTTGTCACCACAAAAATGTCCTACTGTAGTTACAACGCAAAATCATAACTTAGTGAATCACTGCCCGTCAGTATTGGACGCTGATGCACTGGGTAGGTCAGTCTATAGTGAGACAAAGATGCCCGCATTCAGGGTTTTTTGGCATTTCCTTAGGACTACTTTGTAAAATACTCATCCTTTGGTACTCTAGATTAATACGCTCTTGTACATCTGGGTTATATATTTGCTAGATGTGAGCCATATTGGGATGATCCTTTGAAGTCCCACCCGTCTATAAATTTACCCATCAGTACTCCGAAGTCGCATAGCTCGAAAGCATTACAGATCTCAGACAATTCGTTGTACATTTTTTCTCTAATAACATTATATGCATGACATTGGATCACCATATGCTTAGCATCTCCATAACTCTCGAGATCACCTAGTGTGCAACCCGGCGGGGGCACTCAGGTACAGAGGGGGGCCGCACCCGCATTACGTATTTCGCGAAAGACGGGGTCTATTTTAAGACCTCCGCATGTCCATGATTTGGTAAAAGAAGGGTACTTTTTTGAACCCAGGTACGAAGTATGGGGTGTGAAAATCCCCTTACAATCCAAGAAATATACGCGGCTCTAGCGCCAAGTGACTGGGCTTCTGAGTCTGCTGCCGCTTAACAGGCAGAGAATTATAACATCAAAAGTCAAAATGCGTGTCCCCGTTCATCCAATGTCAGTGTTTTGATAAAAGAAGAGTTTTTTATTTACTGGAAAAAGTCAGCGTCTTTTTAAAATAAGGGTGCTTTTTTGGCCTGAAATCAGTGATTTTTGAATTTTGATAACGAGCGTATGTACTCCCTTAAATACCGAAGTGACCCCCCAGGGGTGTGCGACATCTCATACTGTATAAATGTAAAATGTAAAAAAGTGTAAATGTAAGTCGGTATATCAATTACAAGAAACACAAGCTACTAAGGCTCTTGGCCGACTGGATTATTAGGGTTATACAAGAAGACCAGAATGATGATTTTTCTGATACTATAAAGTTTGAAATATTAGCGATACAAAACTAAGCGAATTGATCCATTTTTTCATAATAGCGGATCGTAATATTCGAGTGTGAACTATCTCCAAAAGCGCCATATCTGAGTAGTGGTATTCTAATTCATGTACTAATCTACCACTCATGCCAGACGATACTGACTAGACCCTTATTGTTTCATTACGACGCAACCACCTAACAAGTGAAATTTAGGGTTCAAGATTCTCAGAGCGGGCTATGGGCGGTACGAGTGATCGTCAAAATGGGTCTATTGCAATAGTAATTTTTAAGAACCTTGCAGATTTTATGCGCTAATCTAGTATCACCACGCAGCTGTTTATCGTACTCACGTGATATTTAAGGTCCGTCCTGTTTGGTATATTGCAGTAAAGTAACTCAGATCCACCGTGATTTAACGTGCATCATTCAAATTTGGTTGTACACCGTGAGATTATCAACTGACCATGTGAAATTGTGACTACATGTAGAAATGCATTTTGAATACAAAATAGAACAAATGTTAACGTATCGTAATATATGCGAATCGGACCCACTCGTTAACGTTGCTAATATTACTTCCACGTTAATATTTCGAACTTTACAGTATCATATGTGATCACTGAGATATGATCACAATAGCGAATATGATTTTGGATGACACAGGCACGATGTAGGCTGTAAGTAACATGGAAGCTAGTAAAAAGGAGGTGTACGCATTGTAAAAGTTTTATGAGGTCAGACTCAAAGAACTTCAAAAAGGACTAGTATATTATATATGCTACTAGCAATACTAGGTCATTGTTGAACCCTATAGACCTCCAATATATATTGATGAGAGGGATAATGTTTTGGTTTTGTGTCACAGTTTCAAAGAAGAGTATAAGAGATGGGTATATAATCTTAGACAGCAAGGTATCTTGGGCTCATTTGGACACCAAATCCCTCAAAAATCACTTATCGGGACACCCAAACATTTTTCATAAAATGCCATTTTCAAAGATGAAAGAGACCACTCAATATGTCAACACATTTTTGACAAATAACAGTAATGTCACCCTTTAATTGACAAAAGATACTTGTATGATACTCTATCCTATGATAATCTTTTAATTTCCATATAGTTCTTTTCTCTTTCAATGAATAACTTGCCCCGGCAAATTTCTAATAGATGCCTTGCATCTACAATGGACTTGTTTGATAATGAATTAGTCTCAGTTGAACTTGAGGTATACCATCACTATATGAGATCATGCCCATGGTTTCAGGGTAAACCCAACACGAACAACAACCTTTTATGAAAATCTCGCTTTGTTATAAAATAGTTCCATGTGTCAGATCATGTGAATGCTCCAGATGGCGATATAATATAACAAAACCTGATCTGAAATAAAAACGTTTCTTCTTCTGTGTATATATGACCTGAAAACCAACTTAAAACTGAGTTTACTCTGATTTATTTCTGAAATTGACCACAACGTAGACACAGTGAGATGGTTTCGATATCTTGAAAAGTTGGTTTTGGTTGAACACGGTGACCATCGTTGGTGCTATGTATGGTCAGAAACTAGCGCCACATCAAGCAAATAATCAGAAAAAACACTTTAACACAGCCATGGAGTTAGGAGCTGGTCCGAAATTTGTTCCCTGACTTAGTTTTAAACTTGCTCACCAGTTGGCCGCAGTGAAATCAGGATCGAGAGGGGCAATCTTTGAATAAACCATAAACATAGGAGCTAGTCTATAGACATCTATTCAATAAATACTCTTTATTTCTTTGGCAAGGTTATCACAAATAGCCACTGATCGACAGCTAAAAGTTAAAAAAAAACACGATGTTGATAGATCATAGGGGCTCATCAGGATGTCTGAATGTGAACATCGATTCTGTCATGCAGCATTCGTAAGTAACTCTACCATGCAGCTAACATGACGCCTGCCGATAGATAATCGAATCATAGTGTGTATACGTAAGATAGACTATATAGTGCGTTGGTATACTCTATAGGAGATATCCAGATAGGACCCCGTTGAAAGAGGTGCTGGGAGGACAGTACAATTACAGAGAAGGGGGAATAAATGACAATAGTAATATCAATAATAATACTTATAAATACAGAAAAATATATGAATAACAAATAGATAAGATTTAGAAAATATGATAATAATCACAGAGCTACTCGATGGGGTAATTAAAAATCCAACTTGGGCTTATGGCCGCGAGACTACTTCCCCGAATTCTCAGTCTACCTACTAGCCCCTACTACTCACGCTCACAAAGAAGCATGACCAAATCACTCCAGTACTTAAGGAACTTCACTGGTTATCAGTCAGGAAGATAATTGAATTCAATATTCTGCTCCTGGCATACACGTGTTTGCATGGAACTGCACCCTCTTACCTGAGGGAAATGCTGAAAGAGTATGTCCCACCACGGACACTGAGATCCACATCCAGGAACTAACTCTGCGAGCCGAGAACCAACATGAAAACCTACGGTGACAGATAATTTAGTGCCTGTGCCCCAAAACTATGGCATTAGCTCCCAAATAATATTCTGGCTGCTGGGAGTGTGGCAAACAACAACTGAAAACACATCTGTTCAAAGACGTATTTATCAAAAAGCTATGTAGATATCAACATCTATCCTTTGACAATGGATGTAATGCGCCTTTGAGCATGTTTATATGGAAAGGGCGCAATATCAAATGACAATATTATTATCATTATTATTATAATTATTATTATTATTATTATTATTATTATTATTATCATCATCATCATCATCATCATCATCATCATTATTATTATCATTATTATTATTATTATTATTATTATTATTTGTCCTGGCCCTAGTAGATGTAGTTCAATGCTCGCGCCTACATAAGGCTTGCTATTTGGTCATTTATTTAATACAATTGCCACGTGAGGGTGTGTTTACGCAGTAGTTCTCATTATTGACCACTAGCATATCGCAATGCCACCCAGCTATTAGGCAAGGCACTTCTCTGAATCTGGCATGGGTGGCAGACTACTGAATATATATATTTAAAATCGATAAGAAGTAACTGCTACCATCATTTTGAATTTACAATGTATTTGCTTAAAACTGGTCGACAGTATCAATATTGAATTAGTTGTGGAATCTTGAAGCGGGCATGGGTGGCAGACTACTGAATATCTATATTTAAAATCGATAAGAAGTAACTGCTACCATCATTTTGAATTTACAATGTATTTGCTTAAAACTGGTCGACAGTATCATTATTGAATTAGTTTTGGAATCTTGAAGCGGGTAGAAATAATCGTTCCTGTCAAAAGAGATTAGTACATTGTATAAACCAATCAATCACACCAGAGATAAGTCTGATAATATAAAACAAAATCAACCATCACATTGGTCGTTCAGAATTTAGGTAGCCTAGCCACAAGTCAAGCGTTTTTCACTTTTATTCCTAATCGGAAAAGTACACCAAATCAAAATAGAGATCATCCTGGTTTAGTTCTGAATTGGCTCAATAGGTCGCAGGTGTGAGATCTTTCGTGTCTGGCTGATCCGGCTGACCACAATGTGGTGCCATCAATTATATATGGACTAAAGATCGAGCCAGGCTGCCGTGACAGTGTTGGAAAACTCAAGGCCGAGGGGGGTCTGATGCATCACACAGCCGAGGGTTGTCTGAACCCGCATCTTTGTATTAGATCAACTGTGACTGGTAGGGCGATAACTAAACACCCCTGAGAGTAAAAGACAAAATATCTCTGCAGAACCTCACATTGGCGTGTACACATATAGGAAGCGTTTTTGGCTCTTTTCTCCTTACGGAGTGTCAACAAAACAATGGTCGCTACAAACAAATATGTTGAGTATCAGTGGTTAACAGCTTTGCTTGGACTTTGGTATATAATCAGCCCCAAGTGTTTTGGTGGGTTTTTTAAATTTTGACTTTGTTCCAAAATTACCCAATTTTAGAAGTTAGGCATTTTCATATTTTCAACAAAATTTACGAGACACATGGTCATAAAATATGAACGGAGCAGAATTTTGAAAAATAAAATGTGATGCCCTTCCCTCCGTAATGATCTTTTCTCCACTTTCTAAAAATGTGATGGTCCATGGTCAATAAATGTGGACAGGAGCTCCGTTTGCAAACTCTGTGCATGTTTTTTTCAGTACTCTGCCCCCCCTCAAAAAATTACACCCTGCTGGGTGTTTGTACAGTTATGATTCTTATGTGATTTGTTCCTCACCAACAGACATTTCAGGCAAAATAACCTATGCATAGGCTACTAGTCTATACAAGCAAGGTAGACGAAAAATCCGAAGCGAGGTAATTTACCCCATAAGCGTAATTAACCAACGTCCTATATTTTGACCTAAACTGTTCCAAACCAATTTAACAGTTTCACGGCCTACAGTAGCAACGGATGGCATGGCTATTTTGTTGAGAATTATCTCGCGAAACCATGTTGGATGTGGCTGTTAATCCGGAACCTTCTGATATCACTCCTTTGGGATAAAGCTGATTTAGATAAGTGCGTTTTAACCTAGAGTATCTTCTAGATGAACTCTGGGCACAAAATGGGTCAAGGTTTGTATCACGCTCAGCTTCATAGTCATCGACTGTTTGATGCGGAGTTTGATCGTCGCTTGGCAACAAGACGCTCGTGATTGCCTTCATGCCAGCCAGCCTGTCGTGACCTAGGGTTACGATCATGCGTACAAGAGGGATCTGAAAAAGCTGTTCAACAACAAAGCGCACTTGGCCCCTCAATCTCTCCTTCCAGAGCACAACGGGTGGATTGTCTGGCATTTTGCTTTTATCACAACACAATAGCATCCCTATTAACTACACATGAGAAAAACAGCAAAACTGCAAATATATGAAATTAAAAGCAGCGATACTAATTGACATCTACAGCTAGTTACTAGGAAATTGTTACTAAAAATTGAAGCTTTTGTTGAAAATCGGAAAAAAAATTCTCCTGGCACTCTTGTACTTGACTTTATTCGTACATTATGTGAGCATTTAATACTAAAATACAGTGATTGACTGTAGGATGTATAGACTTCGTGCGTTAGTTAGTTAGTTGCATCATTACAGTATCCGTGGAATTGAATCTATGCGGCGTCCCAAAAGTTAAAGATATCTGATGAAGTACACGTGGTAGATTATCCATGGAGAGATATTTTTAAGTATTTTCAATAATGCCCTCAAGCTGGATTCTCTCTCTCTCTCTCTCTCCTCTCTCTCTCTCTCTCTCTCTCTCTCTTCTCTCTCTCTCTCTCTCTCTCTCTCTCTCTCTCTCTCTCTATATATATATATATATATATATATATATATATACATATATATATATATATATATATATATATATATATATATATATATATAATATATATATAATATATATTATATATATATATATATATTTATATATATATTATATATATATATATATATTATATATATATATAATTATATATATATATATATATATATATATTATATATATATATATATATATATATATATATATATATATATATATATATACACACACAAACGTGCGTGTGTGATAGTGAATTCAGATTTTCTTTTTCATTGCGCCACTTCAGGAGTTAGCAATAAAACAAAATAGTGTTACAAGTAAAACAACGCCCGACATATTTTGAAAACAGGTTAACATCACAGACTATTCCTGAGACAGGCAAAAACATTGACTAATCCTGAAACAGGTAAAAAAACATAACCGACTTATTCTGAAACAGGCCTGAAACATTGACTAAAAGTAATCCTGGAGCAAGTAAAACCATCACCGATTAATCCTGAACGTTAACATATAAAACAATTTGATTAATCCTAAAACTGCTAAAAACAGCGACTATTCCTGACACAGGTAAAACTAGACTTATCCTGAAACGGGTAAAACCTACAACTGATCCCAAGTCAATGACAATTCTTTACATGCCTCAAGAGAACATGAGGAGCTTGTGCTGACGGTCAGTATATATGCACTTTTTAAACCACCTGGCCTTGGAGGCAGCCCCTCCAATAAGACTTTTAGAGCTTAACGTTTTAAGATTTTCGGTGCACCGGTACATTTTCGATTGAAGCTGGCGTAAGAAGTGCTCACGTCCGATTGTGACTATAGCCGCGTTTGTAGACTTTTACAATGCACCTTAGATGACCACTTCTTAGTTCAAGAATGCACAAACAGTGTATGCTCTCCACTTGCCTGAAATATATGTAAAATATATACGACTCTCCTTACGTGTGAAGTAATCATATGCGAAAAATAAACCCACTTATGGATACTCACGATTACTCATTGTACTGCATAGTAATGTATATTGTATTGACCATATCGATATGACATGAAATAACTCAAATATAAAATTAAGCAAATAGATAGGTAAATAACAACAAAAGTTATCAAAGGATTCTCTATCAATTCAAAGAAGATGGTAGGAATCATTGAACATAAATCATGGAACGGAACATAAACATCAATTAATATTTTTCTGAAATTCTTCGGCAAAATTATGAAAACATTCCAATGTGGACTCCCTGTACTAAGTATTAAATAAAAAATAAAATGTTCAGTATGTTACCCTCGCATGCTGCCATTGAGAACTGTGTATAGGAAACTATTGGCATAAAAATGCACTCATAAACAAATTCAGGGCGCTTTTCCCTAACATTGAAGTAAGGGAAACGGGCATAGTAGTCATTTAGATCTCCCCTATAAGCTGTGATTGCGGAGTCCATATTCCAAGTGAGACGCGAAAGGCTTGCTAAACCTAATCCACATACACGTAAACACAAAACGCTTGCTAGTTGAACAGGCTGGAGACTGGTGGCGACACCTACATTTACAGGCTATTTATAGATTTATAGTGTTGCGGCGTGCCAGTGCTTCTCATCACGACTACAGCTCATTGAATGATCGATCCGCAGGTAGCGTAGGACTGTACCCGTAGGGAGCGCAGCACAGCGACACTCCTACGCTTGTAAACAAGTGGTTTAATAACTCCTGCTGTACACTGGGAAAAAGACAACTTAGGATAAAGAAGTTGGCTATATACTTCGATTATTTTCTCAACCAGATCCCGTTTTAATTGAGGTTCTTGCGACTACGAAGGTTGACGATTTGCACACCCTGCGACAACCGGGGGACTATGGCTGCATCCCCATCTGTCTACGTTAGCAACAGAACGATGCCAGTGATGGCGTACCGGACTAAGCATGTCTGTGCAATGTTTTTAGTGTGTGTGTTTTTATCGTCGTTTTATACGTGTGCAAGTGGACAATCTGTGAGTCCCGCTACAGTGTCGGATGCGTCAGGGAATTCTGCTGACATTAACAGTACTGTTACCTGGGGAAGTATACCTAGCGGCGCTACCTACAAGACCAGTACCGTCTACAATGATGGAGGTTTGAAACCCATGTACGACTTCGCCAAGAGTTTCCTTAGCACAGTGTGGGGGTCTCCAGACATCGCAGGTAATGTGATATAATGTATATATGTATATATATATATAAATATCTATCTATATATATCTATCTATCTATATATATATATATATATATATATATATATATATATATATATATATATATATATATATATATATATCTATCTATATCTATATCTATATCTATCTATCTATCTATCTATCTATCTATATGTATATATTTATATATATGTATATATATAAATATATATATATATATATATATATATATATATATATATATATATATATATATATATATATATATATATATATATAATATATATACATATATATATATATATATATATATATATATATATATATATATATATATATATATATATATATATATATATATATATATATATATATATATATATATATGAATATATACATATATATTTATATATATATATATATATATATACATATATATATATATAAATATATATATATATATATATGTATATATTTATATATATATATATACATATATTTATATATATATATATATATATATATATATATATATATATATATATATATATATATATATATATATATATATATATATATATATGTATGTGTGTGTATAAACTGTATATATAAATACATTTTTATAATTTATATTCTCTTTACAATGAGTGAGTCATTATAATGAGATTTAAAACAACTGTATTGAATACAATGTCTCAAATTTCATCCATATATCTGTATTGATTTAAATGATGCTGGTAACCCTTAACAATTGTATTTGTATTTTGTTTCAGATTTTTAGGTCTCTCTTATTCAATTTTTAGTATAAACATGTAGTTGTGAAATTCTGAAAAAAAAGTATATATTAGATTTGTAACTGTCACAAAGCAATTTCATTTCACAGAAAGTCAAGTAGTGGACCCTTACAGGCATTGGCCATTAAAAAATTAGCCATTTTGGTAGCCAATTCCATCATAATATGAGCTTTCCCACTGAAAACATTTTAACAAAATGACCCTCCACAGTTATAAACCATATGACGTACAGTTACATACAGGAATCCCTTTATTCTGAAGTGATGATTGAGGAAATAAAGATGTTTTGACAGCAGTCTTTCAAACATACCAAACGTTTTCAAACATACCAAGTATGTTTGACCACTCTTCACTCATATATCGATTGCAATTTGTTTTCTTCTGAGTGTTTGTTATGGCAACTCAAGATATGATGATCAACCTTATGCTTCTGGTGGCTAATTTTTCCTTTACAAAATGATGCAAAAACCTGAAAAATGATTGAAACCCTGGCACATTGGGACTCATCTGAGAGTACTCAGCAAGAGCTATCCATTGAATACCAACATGACAGGGTTTAGATGATTTTAAAAAATTGTTTTCCTGGTGCTTTTGAAGAAAGTAGCCTCAGCATTAGAAGGGTTAAGGGCTAGGGTCCATATGATGAGCTGACTCTACTGCACCAGTTGCCATATCTTTCTATATACACACCTGCATTGATCAGTAAATTCCCTAACAATGGTTTCTCGTCAGCTCTGCACAAAGCCACTGCATGTAACTCATTTGTTATTCACAAGTTATCTAGCTAGACCTATTTGATCCAACCTATTTCATCAATAAGTAATTTTGAAACAATAGGACCCCAGTGTTTGTATATATGGTAACAAATTGAAAAGTATTAATGAAAAAAGAACTACACATTTTTTCATGAAGATATAAATTGATTGAATGGACTATATATTGTGAGGTGAACATTGAGCCTTTAAGCTAGCATTTCAAAACTTTTTGTAAAAAATGGAGATTCATAATCATTCTAGTGTCACTAAAGGATAAACTTAAACAATTTGAATGAACTTTATAAGGGGGTTGGGGCAACTATCAACTTTGGATACAGAGAGGGTTAAAAGGGCATAAACACTTCTTAAAGAAAGAAACTTCAGTTTTTTAATGAAATGCATCTATTGCCCCTGAAAAAAATAGTAGGGGTAAAAACTGAACTAACATACTGCTATGTTTATTATCATATTAAAGTTTTGAATGTCTAGAAATGCCCTGCTTCCATGTTTAATAGCTCGCGTAGTGAGTCGGCCAAAGGCCGGCTCAGCGTAGCGAGCATTTACGGTATATATATAGTGTAATGGCAGGATACACACTGAGGCAGGATTTTTGGTGTTGACGTCTGTCTGTTCGTCTCTCGTCGGGCTCGCTCGCTCGATTACCTCGGAAAAATGAGCATAACTTTTTGCTTTAAGAGCACATTTTGCCGCCAGATCGTTTCATGTTTTAAATATGTCTTAATCAAATAATAAATTTGGATTATTTCCTTTAAACTGTGTCAAAATAGCGTTTTGGTCGCCGACTATCTTGCAACACACGCCGAACTATGCAACAACTGAAACATACATGCTCACGTGCGACAAATGCTGACGTCTTGAAATGACGTCATGTTACGATAGAATTCCGCGGATTCGAAGTCGTAACTTCGATGTTCACGGTAAAAATGACTTTACTCGTCTTTCCGTGAATCGATTTCAATGCAGTTTAAATCGCTACAACCGCCACAAATAATTCTACATGTCTCTTAATTCTAGTTGAAATCTGTCGTGAAATGACGATTTTGCAACAGGTTGAAGTCGCAGTAATTGTTATGCCATATTTTCGGTCAATCGCTACGCATTCTGTGTGTGGTTATTGCACAAATATGAAGCTCATATAAAGGGGCTTCCAATATGTTTCAGCGAAGTTCAAGTAAAGAATGACGTCACGGATAACAATAACAAACACTTTGTGACTGCATTTGAAGGAGAATGCAGAAATATCATCGAGCTGCGCGAGCATTTAAAGCTTTGCTTTCTCATCATATTATGGCTCTGATTGACAGACATTGAGTTAGCAACCAAATTTCAATTATAGGTACTTGTGCTGGTGATTTTAACACACAGGTGTCATGCTGTGTCTCTTTAAACTTACAGATTCAGATAGTTCTTTTTTGAATAGACCATGAATGAATGTCCATGGTTTACAGATTGGTAGCTAATTTAATACCATGGTTTACATGTTTTGTGAAATCAACCAATAACCTTTGTATTTACTCTGTCCATTCATGGTTGCCTAGCGATTTGACTCATTGCCACTAGTGAACCAGTCAACCATGCAGGGTTTTCACAAGCGCTGCTTCCTGTGACCAGTCAACCATATTTTAAAAGTATTAAGAAACTTTTCAAGTTCAGCCTCAACTGACCTTGAAAAACAGCTGCATTTGAAGTTCTATAGGTCACTACCAGTACAGGTGCACCCAAGTACATGTAAATAATGTACATGTTTGTTGAAAATGGTATTCATAAACAATCTTAATGTATTCCGGTTTGAAGTTCCCCCTTAACCTTTGGATCACTAATACATTCTGGAATAATATGAGATTAAAGTATGAAATTATAAAAAAAAATATAGAGAGTTGCTGGCTGTGTTTTGAATACTAGTAACATGCTTCATCTAATGATTTACAAAGTAATATTCTTTTATCAAGAAGATATTTGGAAAATAGTAGGACCTTTTTTGCTTACCTCAGTCTCATGTATGAATGCATGAATTAGTTAATCTACCCAAGATATTGGAAATAACAACTGTGTAGAGATATTTCTTCATCTAGTACATTCCATACATAATACAATTCTGACCCTTTCCATTCCAAGATTCTTAATATGACAAGAAAGGGGCAATAAACAAAATTCTAAATTCCACATTTACTACAGTCTGTGCAACCCCCAAAAGTTAGTGCTTAAATAAAGTTGGTTGAAATTTTTTTTTAGGAGGCTTCCAATCAGGCCTATCATCCTCTATGTACTTGTTTATCAATACTACATAATTTAGGTATCAACCAATGAAAATGCCCTTGAAACTACTTTCATGTTGCTACAAGTTTACCTGACTAAAAAACTTTCTTCATATATGACTGGAAACACACAGGGCTGAGTTTGGTAGTTGTTGTAATTGGTAATTGGCCCCACTTATGTACGAGTTCCCTTAGAGGAATGTTGTCTAGCTGGGTCTTTGACACTTTCATCAATAACTTCTGCATATTGCATGAATTCACAAATTATTTGAAGAGGAGTTGTTTGTTGAGATCAGTTTAACTTTTCCCCTTCAATTTATTTCTAGTAGATGCTTTTGCTGAAGAGATATTGCAAAGATTGTCAGACAATTTTTTCAGCCACTTTAGGCATGAAAGGGTTAAATCGCTTGTTGTTTGTTATATTGCATACTCCCTCTGGGAGTCCCATGTGTACTGGGTAGTCCAGTTGTTATTCTTCCCAATCAGCTATGCATGCATACCAACCTGGAGTGCGTCAACGGCTCTAAGTAGCTTTTGTGGTAGCTACAACACTGACCAACCGGCGGTCATTGCCCTGGCATGGTTGCCAAGGAGATGCATGTAAACAAACACATACTGCTATTTGTGATGGTTCTTTTTTTGTATGCATCTCACCAAAGAGCTGCATTCAAACAAACGGTGGATCTTTAAACTTAACCCCTTCATGCCTGTAGAATCCCAAAAAGGCTCACCAATTTCGTAAACTTTTTTTGACTAAAGCAAGCAGAAAACAGAAGATACAGTTATCAGAACTTCATTAGTAACTCAAGTCATAAGCAATTTTAGGCTTTATACCAAGATTTATTTCAAAAGTAGCACAGCTGACCATATAGTCAAAAGCAGAGCTTGATGCTAGCAGTGAACGCTAGACCCATGAGCAGGCCAGTAAAAATACCCAAAAATGGCTTTGGGCCAGTAAAAAAATACCTCAACTGGTCATACAGGGCCAGTAAACATTTGGGGAACTTCTTGTTATCAAGTGTCCCCTCAAGAATGTCCCCAAATGTTTTTGAAATAAATGAAGATAAAATGAAAAAAAAAAATTCCAAGTCATTATTCTTGTTATGACACAGTTATATGTTAAAGATTTTTTTTCGATACAGCTAGTAAACATTTTACATGATCAATAGATCCTAGGTGTTACTGGTCCTGCACGGCCAGTAACATTTTGAGTTAGCGTTGAGGCCTGGGAAGGGATCAAACTCTAAATGAGGATACCAGTCTGCTTATGTAACATCCAAATGGTTCAATCAATAATTTAGCAGGAATATGTCGCGAGCATTCTTCAGGGGTGTTGGTGACATTTTGAATTAGGGGGGCAGCCAGGCTTTTCAATCAGGAAAGCTTAAGTATTCATTATCAATTATTTTTTATTTTTAACCCATTCATTACTGCAGTCCAGCCAAAAATTACAAATATTTCAAGGAGATATTCAAAACATTGCAAACCACTCTCTTTCAAATATTCGTAAAATTATTCTCATTTCCAAAGTTATAGGCAAAAGTAATCATCGCTCTAGCTGTTAATATCTGGAGGAACCCTTAAATATTAATGGGTTAAGACTAGGATCTAGATTGCATGAACATGATTGGTGGAAAAGAGAAAAAAGATCCACAATAAGAGTAAAATTAGCTTCACCTTGCTGTAAAGAAAACAAATAAGTGCCTATCAGATTTGTTGTTGGCACCCTGCCAGTGGACCATGCAGGTCTGAAAAATAAAATCAATTCCTCTTACTCAGTCTGTTTGTACAATGTAGTTATTTTCTGCTGACATGAAATGAGTCCTGAGACTCATTCTGCCACAAGACCCTATTCCTTTGTTTTCTACATAACTAGTGAGGTTGCTTGCTATTATATATATATATATATATATATATATATATATATATATATATATATATATATATATATATATATATATATATATATA
>OZ012694.1:35986603-36039368 GCA_963942565.1 Maea johnstoni | reverse complement strand
TTGGTGTTTTTCAAATATCTTTGCATCCTTGCACTTAGGCCGAAAGTGGAAGGCTTAAGTGGAAGGAAGTATAAAAATGACAGTATTTTTAAGAGTGTGGTTGTCAAACTATATCAAGACAACCTGCTGACTTATAGACCCTGTGTTACCTGAGATAATATCATAACACGTACACTCAAACTTTAATATTAAATTTTTGATACCGACATTTTTAGAAATTACTGTCTTGATGTATGTTTTAAACAGAAGTGAGTATCCTAAATGGTGCCCAGACACTGAGTTGGCTAGTTAGGTCAATCGAGCTTTAAGCTAAGTAATTAATTTGAATTATTTAACATTGACCATCCAGGTCTTGAGGCAGTGGGGGTCAAATGGGCAGTCATTGTTATGTAAGACTAATCCGCAGATTCATGGTACAATAACAACCTCTGGGTCATTTTACCCTGTCTGGCTTGTATCCACACTGACTAATTTAGTAAAGGGCCTGGAAGTTTGGACAATAACTCTCAAACATAGGCATCTTTTGTGAAACATTTCAAAGAGAAACGTTATATAGAACGCTACCAACAATTCCCCGTCAACTATTTTTGAGTACTTTATGTTCAAGGTATAATAGATCCAGGCTGAATACTATAAACATGGTTATCTGTAATAACTGAGTTAATGTTTGTAGTTCAGTAGGCCAGTGTGAATACAATGCTTTCAGTGGAAGGGATTATACCCTGTTGCATGCCCTAAGCTGTTTTGACTTTATTGTTGGCATAGGTAGTTGCAGATACAGAGTGGGTTTTAAGGGTTCGACAAAAAGTATATTTAGTAATTCTAAATGTTGGTTTTGTTGCTTAGAATTGTAATTTTTCTCCAGATTTCTTAAAACTGATAGGGTATAGAGTTACCCCACTGTTAAAATGAACCCCCTCATACAGAACAAGCCCTGTACATAGAACTCATGGATTCATCCCTGATTCCGTAATAGACCTTACAGTCAACAGCATGCAGGGCCATAGAAAGGACTCTAACCCTTATTATGCTGCTGGTGGATAGTTTGGCCATCACGAAATTATATAAAAAATAGAAAAATGACTGAAACCCTGTTACATGGATTATACTCGTCTGAGTTTATTTAGCATGAGCTATCCAATGAATACCAACATGACAGGGTTTAAATGGTTTTCAAAAAAACTTTGCGTCCTTGTGCTTTGGACATAGGTAGCTTCAGCATATTTTGGGAAGGGTAAAATAAACTGGGTACATATTCAAAATTGATGTTCATAAAAGTTTCTGTGTTTATGAATTATAAGGTACCGACCAGAAAGGAAACATCTTTTATATATTCCATATATCTATGAGTTAGTCTGGTGCTAGTTTAGTGCTAAGCCACCTTAAGCATGCATGCAAACATGAATTATGAGGTACCGATCAGAAAGGAAACAGCGTTTGAATATTCCATAATCTAGGAGTTAGTCTGGTGCTAGTTTAGTGCTAAGCCACCTTAAGCATGCATGCCAACATGGCCGTGTGCCAAACTTGGTTCTGCAAACCATGGAGATCAGAGCAGGCCGAGTCTGTATACTATGTTCACGCTATAGCAAGCTCATTGATCATATTATTTCATCCTCCTCTTCTATACCTGTCCTTGGTTGCTATCCCTGTCTACAGTCATGGAGGCAGGTGTATACAAATACTGTAGCTTTTGATCCATATTTGTCTTAATTCTTGTTATATGATTTATGAATTTCTTTCCAATAAATACCCTTTTACTTGATATATGATTTATGAATTTCCTTCCAAAAAGTACCCTTTTATTTGACAGGATTGCCCTTGTGAAATAAAAATGATTATCATTAATTCATTATTAGTATCATTATTATTATTATTATTATTATTATTATTATTATTATTATTATTATTATTATTATTATTATTATTATTATTATTATTATTATTGTTATTATTATTATTATCATTATTATTATCATCATCATTATTATCATCATTATTATCATTATTATTATTATTATTATTATCATCATTATTATTAATATTATTATTAGTTATTATTATTATTGTTATTATTATTATTATTATTATTATCATTATTATCATTATTATCATTATTATTATTATTATTATTATTATTATTATTATTATTATTATTATTATCATCATTATGATTATTATTAAGTCATGGTTTGTCTATCGTAGTGGTGTGGCTTCCTCTAAGTACCTACCTTCAATGTGTCATGAGTCTAACATATGGCGTTGAATGTTCCAATTATAATTTTGTAACCCGTATTCCATTATCTAGGAGTTAGTCTGCAAACCTTTGCAACCGGTGTTAACCTTTGCAATCTGTACTGGGATAGGGCCATGCTTAGCGTCTCTATTGTGGATCATATAATATTACAGGCTTAAGTGCTATGCAACGCTAGCACTCCATGTAATAGGCCATACGCTGTCATCTAATGTATACTTATATCTGATGTGCTGTTATTGACCAGTGCATCCTTAATTGTTTCCATTATTGGCTTAATGGGTAAAGCAAATGTCACATACAAGGCAATCATAACAGAGCTATTGAGTGTGCCTCAGTTTTTGGAGGACTCTCCCTATACACATTATTTACCAATATTTACCATTTTTTTTATCCATTTATGTGTTGCACACAAAATTAATACCATAATGATGTGATAGCTTGAAAATATTTTTGGTGATACTGCTCACTTCCCAAGGACATACTTTTGTTAAATTCTGCACTGTCAGCTTAAGAAACTTTGCGAATAGATAGTGAACTACTTTCATTCAGAGAGGTCCTGGTAGTAGTTAAGTCAATTCTATACTAGTGCAGTACCAGTTTAACAGATCTTAAATGATACAATGTTTTTTCCCATACCATATGGATATTTGATGTCGTATCAAGTACTGGAACTAAAGTTTAAACCCAGTCATACATGGTAGTGTTAACTGATTACTTTCATTTTGTAATTATTGTTTCATGGCCACACTTAACACTTATGCTGCTGGTGGCTATAATTTAGCCAAAACTAAATGATGCAAAAAACAACTGAAAAATGACAAACCCTGGCACTAGGGTACTCATCTAAGAGTACTCAGCAAAAGCTATCCAATGAATACCAACATGACAGTGTTTAGATGGTTTTCCAAAATCTTTGTGTCCTTGTGCTTTGGAGGAAAGTAGCCTCAGCATTGGGAGGGTTAACCCTTCCAATGTTGAGACTACTTTCGTCCAATCATAAGGACACAACAAGTTTGAAAACCATCTTAACCCTGTCATGTTGGTATTCATTGGATAGCTCTCACTGAGTACTCTCTGATGAGTACCCATATGCCAGGGTTTCAGTTATTTTTCAGGTTTTAGATATTTTTTATTGGCCACATAAGCCACCAGCAGCATAAGGGTTAAGGTATGTTATTTGAGAATGTGGCCTCCCCGTGTAACTGCAGGCCTGCCCTTGGCAAGCTTCCACCTGGGCATCAGTTAGGCACAAATGGCAATATTGGAAATGTGTCTACACAATTCCAATTACTGGTAAAGCTCTGCTGATCCCGGACCATGTACATAATGTCTTATTCATTACTTACATAACCAAACAACTCACAGTGGTAGGTTCAGAAGGGTAATACCCTAAGAGGATTGAGTGGGGATACAGACAGATGTCCAGTTTTATTTCTACTGAAGTCTTTATTGATTTAATCCTTATGCTGGTGGTGGCTAATTTGGGCATTACAAAATGATGCAAAAAACCTGAAAAATGACTCAAACCCCAGCAAATGTGTACTCATATGAGACTGCTCAACGAGGGCTAATCAATGAATACCAACATGATAGGGTTAAGATGGTTCTCAAAAATCTTTGTGTCCTTGTGCTTTGGAAGAAAGTAGTCTCAGCATTGGAATGGTTAATGTTCATGCACTTGTTGACTTTTCTAGATACATGCATCACCTGCTTCCTTACTTGGAAATTGCATGTCTATGTATGACCCGGAAAAGTTTGAACTCTAGCTTTCTGTTGCTGCATCTGAAAGGTTTTTAACCAATTCATGCACTTCAAAAGCACCGCCTAGGTCTTTGAATCTTTTTTGAAAATTATTAAGAAATAAAGCATGAATTCAAAATATATTTTAAGGAGAGTTGTTGATTGGGTTTTTGTATACGTTTCTCTTTTGGAAATTTTACAAAATATGCTCTAATTGGAAAGATTTAATCAAAATCGTTAGCATGATTTTGGGTGCTGCGGTCGTGAATGGGTTAACAATGCTATTATGTGGTTCACCATGGTTACATGTAAACAATGCCATCAACTTGGATGGCAATTAAAAGCATCACGCAGCCGACATAAGCTGCTGCTGCCGCCGGCAGACATTTAATGCGGAATCAATAACTAAGAAGAGCCAGCCTGACAGCCTCCTTACCTGATGGTAATAATACCATGATATATTCCTACAAATAATGGCTTTTTCATAAAAACACCCAGCCAAGATCACATAGGGGTCAAAAGAGATGTCTTGATGGTAAATAAAACAGACCTGTATTTACCTGAAGAGAAATAATTCAGGTGTTTTCTGAATAGTTAATCTACCTTTTTTCACGATTTTTTTTCATGCTGAGATTTCGCGCTTTATTTCTTGGTTTTGAACATAAAGTATGTTTCCAACTGAGGGTAGCATTGGTTTTTTTAGGGATAATATAGAATAAGCATATTATCATTGGTATAGTTATCATACCTTGATTAAACCAATTTCAGACAATATGCATAAAGTAAAAAACTAGAAAAATGTTAATATTTCGAGGGAGACCAAAATATACTAAGATTACAACCATAATCAAGTATTTACTAATTGAAATTAGGCATAGTATCCTTATACAATGTCATGTGAATTATATTGAGGTGGAAAAAGTAATTTTATGCTTAAAATTGACATTTTAAGATATTACCCCCCCCCCCCCCCCAAAAAAAAAAAAGAAGAAAAAAACAATAACAACAAAACAACGTATGTCCTGAGGTGTGATTTGTGAGAGTTTGGTTGTCCAGATACCTTGTTGGCTGAGACTGTGGAGTTTTACACGCTAGAGCACTAAACTGATCTTATCTATCGATTTGGTCAATGAATTTAATGTCAGTTTACAAATATAGTCTCTATGAACTAGATAGACTTTATTGAATGCTTTCATAGTAGGCCTTAATACTTGACTTAGACTTGATATTTGACCTTTTCCTATGTATGACTTTGGTCAATATTGTCAATATGACTGTATTATAGTCAGTTCATTAAATGATATGATATTATACCCTTATACTTAACTTATACTTAATATTTGACATTTTCCTATATCTCCATTAAGTCAATAAACTAATTGTCAGTTCAACTATAATATGTACATGCTTTCTTGCACCATATGATATTATGCCCTAATACCTAACTTATCTTTGATACTTAACATTTTTCTATATCTCTATTTAGTCAATAATCTTACTGCCAGTTCAACTATGATATGTACACACCTTATTGCATGATCTGATATTATGCATTGATAACTATAACTTCTACTTGATATTTCACATTTTCCAGAGTTGGTATGGCCTGTACTTTCCTCACAAACGATCGAGTGGCACAGTCAGTGACCGATACCGCAACAAACCTGGACAACAACCTCGCTGACGTTGACACGTTTATGAGCCAGACCCTTGCTGTAAGTAGTCTCATGTCTTCCATAGTTGCTCTACCTTAACCCTTATGCTAGTGGTGGCTAATTTGGCAAATACAAAACGATGCAAAAAAAAATAAACACTGCGAAAATGATTGAAACCCTGGCACATGGGTACTCATCTAAGAGTACTTAGCCACCAGCAGCCTACTCATTCGTCAACATCTACATACTTCAAATCCACATAATAATGCCGTTTAAAATAAGTTGACCAGCTAATTAATCAATTAATTGAACCAAGGTGTTACTTTTTGTCTAAACCTATATGATTGCCTTTTGAGAATCGGTAGTTATGGAGAAAACCTGTGTGAATCTTGGGAAATAATTGACTGCATACAACCCCTTTTTGTCATTTTTCCTTTAAACAAGCAAGAAATCATGTTTGCTGTGCAATTGAACAATGTCACATAAAATGCAGTATATGTGTATACCGTATAATTTCAATGTAACCCTATATTATTTTTCAAGCTAGATGCATGTGTTTTCTATATTTTGCAGCAAATAAACCATGTGACCTCTACAAACTTTAAGTTTTTGAAACAAGTTATATTCAGAGATTTTGACAGTAAGTACATATTGCTTATTTCATGTGTTTAAGTTTACAGTGCATTAATTGGTATATATATTTGAAAATTTGGATAAGTGGACAAAGTACAATATTGTCACGAAAGGCAAACCTTTCTTGAGCAGAATTAGGCTTAACATGTTAATGCCTTTAGGCCTGAATATTTCATTGATATCTCTGAGTATTTGCAAAGATATCATGGATTCAGGCATTGTTTTTTATGGGTAACTCTATACTTGAATGGATTAACCCATTTAAATCTAGAATGTGCATATCCTCAAACACAAACACACATATATATTTAGTTTGAAAATGTTCTTTATTGACTTGCTTGTCCAAAACATTCACAATATGTCAAGATCGAATATGCATTAAACTTGAGGGGTTTCTACATATAGGTAGACCCCAATGGTAAGCGATATGAAGGGATATGTCAGTATTTATCCATTTGTGCAAGGTACACATGATAACTTAATAAAAGGCGGTCAAAAGTTAAATAAGAATAGGCAATTAGTTGAGAGTAGTGATTACATAATTACAGAAATATCTTGATGACAAATCAATATTTAGAAAAAAGTTGCATTTCCTAATGGGTTGAACTATTACCTTTTTGATATGTTTCAAGCACTATTCTTTTTGATGAGCTATGTTTTAAAATGGCAGCTGATTTGTGCATGTCATGTGCGAATGGGTTAATTAGCTAATTGTCGCACTGAATGGGCCTGGATGATGGATCTTTAATCACATGCTATAAATGGATTGCGTACGACCGGGTCTCCACGGCAACATCATGCAATGTACATCTTGTTTATCGTGTTTATTTCTGAAGGTCAGTCCATTTTAACCCACACATACCTGAAGCATCTAAATGTTCTGCCAATTTTGAGAATATTTCCCCATTTAAGGCATATTTTTTGAAAATATTTCAAGGAGAAACATTAATATGAACCCAGCCAGCTAATATTTTATAAACACTTCAAATATTTTATGAATTCTTGCATTATTCTTAAATTATTCTCATGAGAAATTTTTTAAGTCAATCATTTTCAATTAGAACACTCATTTCTTTCTGCCTTTTGGCTAATATCAAAATCTTGTACACTAGTGTCATTTGGACACCCGAATACCCAATAATCACCCCCCAGGACACCCAAATCTTTTTGTGAGTAATTTCTTGAAATGTCAATTTCAAGCATATGATTGAAAAAAAATTCATCTCAATATAATTCCCATGACATTGTATAAGGATATTATAATATTATAATATGCCTTATTTCAATACATGAAAACATGTTCATGGTTGTAATCTGAGCATATTGTGGACACCCAACACTTATACAATTGCCAATTTTGCACTCCCAGTTTCTATATCCTGGCTAAGACCCTGACCTGATATGTAAATTCATCGCTATGACAATAAAGCAATGTTGTGGGTAGGCAATGAATATACATATGAAGTTTAAGTCTAAGCCTAATTAAGTCCAGTTGGTGCAATTGGGCTCTGATTATTTGCCTTGCATGATAGTTTGTAAGCTTTGTGGCTCACTTTGGTTTATTGGTTTCCGTTGCAGATATTGGAGTTCTGGTTGGTATTCCTGTACGCACAGCGATCGCTACAACAGGGGGTGCCAACGCCGCAATCAACAGCATACTCAGCATGCAAAACAGTAAGTAAATGGCATATCACAACAGGGGAAGGTTAATTGTTGTAGAGGGCTATTAACCCCCTACTCCTTCTTGCACAAAACTGAAGCATTGAGCATATAGCAACACAGAGGAAGGGGGTCAAAAATGAAGTGGGTCTGATTAATCCCCCTCCCTCTTCTTGCACAAAACTTGAAACATTTATTTATTAAACATTTTTGTACCACTTGAGAATGAAAGAGAACCCCATCTTTTGGACTGAAGTGTTATTGATATCACTTCAGTTTTCTGATATGTTTATGATATGTATAGATTGTTTTTGTTATTGTTAGTCTTTATCTTCCATATACATATATAAATATATATATAAATATATATATATATATATATATATATATATATATATATATATATATATATATATATATATATATATATATATAATATATATATATATATATATATATATATATATATATATATATATCAAACTAAAATCTTGCACAGGTAGGCAGGTTTCACTGTTGTTGTATTTTCTCCCTCCAGATGTGAATTCAGTGAGCGCCTCCATGTTTGCCGTCAACGACAGTCTGGCCAACTTCAAGAGCAAGGCAGATGCCCTGGCTAGCCGCCTGTCCACCATCAAGACCGCCGTGGACGCCACCAAGGCTGAGGCTAGCTGCAGCAGCGGATGCAGCTCTCTGGATACCTCCAAACTCACCCTGGATGCCAACTCCGGCAGCGTAAGGCATCCATTTCTAACTTTGACATTTAAAAAAAAACTTTTTTCTGCCATATCAAAGAACGATCATGATTCAATCTTTAAAAAATAAACAAATACCTTGAAATTGTAATCTTGTTATATCATTTCTCCTTTAAATATAAATTGTGACTAGCCAATATTTGAAGTCATTGGCAACTTTCTTGCATGTTTCAAAAAGGACTTGAGTCTCAGAACCAAACTGAGAGAGAGAGAGAGAGAGAGAGAGAGAGAGAGAGAGAGAGAGAGAGAGAGAGAGGGAGAGGGAGAGGGAGAGGGAGAGAGGGGGAGGGGGAGGGGGAGGGGGAGGGAGAGGGAGAGGGAGAGGAGAGAGAGAGAGAGAGAGAGAGAGAGAGAGAGAGAGAGAGAGAGAGAGAGAAGAGAAGAGAAGAGAAGAGAAGAGAAGAGAAGAGAAGAGGGAGAGGGAGAGGGAGAGAGAGAGAGAGAGAGAGAGAGAGAGAGAGAGAAGAGAAGAGAAGAGAAGAGAAGAGAAGAGAGAGAGAGAGAGAGAGAGAGAGAGAGAGAGAGAGAGAGAGAGAGAGAGAGAGAGAGAGAGAGAGCAATGCTTTGACAAGACATTGCATTTTGTTATCAGGTAAAGAGTTGAGAAATCTACTTCCTCTTGAAAATGAAGAGTAAAATGCTATGAGAATATTGCCATGTAATTATGTATTCTATTGTTTGCAGCTTCCCAATATCAATAGTGAAATGGATAAGATGAAGGAAGTGACTGATCGAAATCTGACAGCTCTCGCTCTCCAGGTAAGTTAATAGGGATGCTTCACATAAGGCAGCGAGCCCATGTGGTCACTGGCTAAGTGGTACAAACAGCCCCCTATTGTGCTGTCACCGCAGTGCTGTCCCACTGCTGGTTGTATTGGAGAGAGCAGGCATCTCTCTAGAACCCAAGGATTCTACACCTCATACTGCTTTTCTCTACCAAATATTTAATCATTTTCGCAATAACCATATTGAGAATTAAATGTTTCTAACTTGGCTGCAACAACTTCCTCACATTTTTCTTTAAATCTATCAATATTTACCACAGTACGAGTTTGAACTGCAGACTATCACAGAGATATAGATACCAAGGCTAGCTTCCTCAAACCATTGGTTATAAAGCCACAATTATTTTTGGAAATTGCTGTAGTTGAGGCACTGTCTGTGATTGGAAGTCGATCATCTCTCCACAGAAAATGAAGTAAACTAAAGCAAAATCTTAATTAACTAGTTGGTAGATGGATGGCAGGAAGTTGTAAAACTCTTGAACATGTATGTTTTCTATTAACGTGTGACAGAATGCTTTTCTCTAACAAATATTTGCTAATTTTCTCAATAACCATAATGAGAATTAACTTGGCTGCTACAACTTCCTCGAATTTTTCTTAAAGTCCATCAAGATTTACCTCAGTACTAGCGGCAGCTGCAGAATATCACAGAGATACCAAGGTTGGCTTCTTCAAACCATTGGTTGTAATGCCACAATTATTTCCTGAAATTGCTTTAGTTGAGGCACTGTCTGTGATTGGAAGTTCTCTCTCCACAGAAAATGAAATGAACTAAAGCAGGGCTCGACGCTAACAGTGTACCTGTGGCCCCAGGCCAGTAAAAATTCCCCAAATTTACAGAGCCAGTGATCATTTGGGGGACATTCTTGTTAACAAGTTTCCCGTGAAAATGCTCCCAAACATTTTTGAAATAAATGAAGACAAAATGAATAAAAATAAATGTCAGTTAATTTCATGCAATGTTCAGTTAAAGAAAAATATGTGGGGCCAGTTAAAATTTTGCAGGACCATAAGATCCTAGGTGATTCTGGTCCTATGGGACCAGTAGCATTTTGAGTTAGCGTTGAGGTCTGTAAAGCAAAATTAAGTATGTGGTAGGTGGATGGCAGGAAATGGTAAAACTCTTGAACATGTATGCTTCCTATTAAAGCGTGACAGAATGTTCCTAAGGGACCATTAAATGTTAATTTTGTATTGGAGAATAGAATTAAGAGGTCAGCTAACATTGATAGTGGGTCATGTTGAAGGAGCTCTGGGGAGGTAGGAATCAGCTGAAATAGAGCAGCTATTTAAGATATAAGATACCACAATCATATTTATTTTACTTCCTTTAAAAAGTTAAATGCTTAATGAAGTATTTCTAGAGAATATTCATTTCAACTTCTCACAAAATAACAGTTTTTAAATAGCATTAATTGAACATGAACGTTAAGAAACAAGCTATTCTTTAATGCTTAGCACAGCAGTAATAGGGCCCCCAGCTGCTGTTTGTACCACCCTGGTGGTACAAGCGCTTATGTGAATATACCCTATTCTAACCCATTAATAGTAAACCCTTATGCTTTTCAAAAACTTTGCGTCCTTGTGCTTTGGACGAAAGTAGCCTCAGCATCGGAAGGGTTAAGATTGAACATCCACAGTTTGACTTTGATAGAGAATAACTAATTTGATACCTTGTCTAAAGATTAAGCAACTCATTTAAGATTGAAAATTGAAAAATGATTGACATCAATAGAGTATAAAGAATTTAATACCTTCTCTTTAAGAATTAGGCAATCCGTGTATGATTGAACATTTGAAAATTTGACATTGATATAAAGTGAACCTTGTCTACCTTGTCTGACTGGTGATTGGGCGATCCATTCAAGATTGAACTTTGAAAAAGTTTGACATGAATAGAGTCATGAAGAATTAATTTTGTGCAGGTTTATATTGCACAGCTCTAATAGAATATGCTGTAATTAGTGAGTGAAGCGTCATTTTCTTATTGAGTTATTCTCTGTCTTTTTAGGGCCAGGCACAATTCAACGATATCCCAGCCACTGTGACTAACGAATCACAAGCAACGATAAATTGTAAGTGGTGATAACCTATTTCTTTCTACGCACCCACAAGATACGCTTGCTTTCCTTGTGATATATTAACCCATTCATGCCTGTAGCAGTCAAACTGTGCAACTATTTTGGTGATATCTCTCTAACTGAAACCATATTTAGAAAATGTTTCAAGAAGTGATGTTCATCCAAACTCTATCTCCAACTCTCCTTCAAATATTTTTCAAATTCATACTTTATTCCAAAGTTATTATTAAAAGTATGATAGGTCCAGAAGACACTCATCAATTAGCTCTCCAGGCATGAATGGATTAAGGTTTCTACCTGTGAGCTTTTGAGTTAGGGGCCATTTGGATCCCTATATTGGGACAATAATGGGCCCAGATAAATACTTAAATCAAAATTCATTTTATTTTCAAAATATTATAATGAAAACATGGTTTTCGTCAATTTTACAAAATGCATGTATCAATTAAATCTGAGAATTGCTGTTACAGAGAACTATATATAACATTAAACGTTTAGGAGCCAACAGCAATTTTTAGAATCACTAGAACCAATACATTTTCTTTGACCTTGAACTTGAATATTTCATTTTTCACTCATGCAAATCTTTGAAGAAAGCATACAGAGAGATTGGATTCCTAGTGAAGAATATTTTATTGGAATCTGCAGGAGTTATATCAATAATGTATTTTATTTTCTGCTCTGTTTTAGCTCTGAAGACCCAGGTTCACAACTTCTCGCAAATTATTGACAGCATGGTCAGTAAGGTGATGGGCCTGCCTAATATGGTAAGTCCCAGTACTTCTTTCTAATATATATATATATATATATATATATATATATATATATATATATATATATATATATATATATATATATATATATATATATATATATATATATATATATATATATATATATATATATATATATATATATATATATATATATATATATATATATATATATATATATATATATATATATATATATATATATATATATATATATATATATATATACATATATATATATATATACATACATAAATGTGCCAAAGGCTTTTAACCATTTAATGCTTAAGAGTTACTCTTGAAATTGTCGTCTGGATCTTTGATGCTTTTGACAATAACTCAATAACTAAGAAATGAAGAATGTTTTCACAGGATATTTGAAGGAGGATTGTTGAGAGTGTTCTGATGAACATTTCTTCTTCACATGTTTTGCCATCTATGCTTTTTGCCTGAAAGATTTCACCAAAATTGTTAGGCTTTTTATGGCCACTGCAAGAGTTAATAGGTTAATTGGCATTGTGTGAAAGATAACACAGGCAAAGTCAGGGGTGTCCAATTGTCGCACCAGCGTCTGACAGGGGCTTTAAAACGTGCGACAAACTACATTTTCTAAGCACTGTTCAACTGGGAATTTTTCGCAAAACATGACCAATTGCTCCTACCAGATATTGAACTTGAATTATTTTTGACACAAATTGTATTTATAAACCAGTGAACTCCACTCATTAAGATTGATTGTGGTTATAACTATTGCAATAAGGGCTAATATAGCAGTGTAATCTGGTGACAATATTCATAGCCATTATATAACCTCGGTCACCAAAAATTGCTGTGCTCCAGGTGCTATTGACTGTGCTCCAGGGCTAAATTATTTGGACACCCCTGAAAGTCAAACCTACCTACAATATCAGAATGGCCTGATGGTTAATGTGGAGGCCAACATATTTCAGTACTTAAGTATTGATCTAAATAGTACAAAGCTATATATTAACCCTTCTGATGCTAGCACTACATTTGCCCAATGCAAAAGAAGGCAAAACTTCATAAAAAATCATGGTATTCATATGAAAGCTCTTGCAGAGTGCTTTCATATGAGTACCCATGTGCCAGGGTTTCAGTCACTTTTCAGGGTTTTTGCATCATCTTGTAATGACCAAATTAGCCACCAGCCGCATAAGGGTTAAATATTCTGGGTCTCCATTTCATTTATTTTACTGGTTACTTCCTAGCAGTGTGAGAAATTGATATTTTGCATCACCATTGCACTAAATTTAGCTTTTTGATTGGCTTCCTATGTGCGTAGAGGGCAAAACACCAATAATTAATAGTCTCATGTGTGCGTAGCTGCCTTTGCCAGAAAAAATCTATGCTGTTTCATTGACAAAGAGGGAGACAGCTGTGACGGTTCTATGACTAGAGATATTAGGCCCAGGCTCTGGTATTGGCCAAGTTCTATAGGATATTGACAACAACAAAAAAGTTCAAAATATGTCAGCTTTCTATAGAAATATGATGGAAAAGGGAAATATATATCTGTGGCAGCTGTTATCAATCATATTACAAATGTGCAACCAAAGGTATCTGCAATTTGTTTTGCACAATTCTAGACCCTAACCCCTTTGTGGGTACTAGTTTATAGAGGTTCCAGTGTATCAAAGAGAACAGGCAATGTAACATATAGAGGCTTCTATTTACTCTACTACAGATGGCACACACATTTGTTTGGTGAAAGTATAATTGGAAACGGGGTAACAGAAGAGTGCAACAGTTTAGTACCCTTCTGGTATTGGATAACACCAGACAGTTCTGAAAGTGATTATAAGTAGTAGAAGTAGTAATGATGATAATGATGATGATGATGATGATGATGATGATGATGATGATGATGATGATGATGATAATAAGGTTACTACTACCACTAATAATAATAATGATAATGATAATAATGATAATAATAATAATAATAATAATAATAATAATAATAATAATAATAATAATAATAATAAAAATGATAATAATAATAATGATAATGATAATAATGATAATGATAATTATAATAATAATAATGATAATAATGATAATAATAATAATACTTATAATAATAATAATAATAATAATAATGATAATAATAATAATAATAATAATGATAATGATGATAATGATAATGATAATGATAATAATAATGATAATAATGATAATGATAATAATAATAATAATAATAATAATAATAATAATAATAATAATAATAATAATAATAATGATAATAATAATGATGATGATAATAGTAATAATAATGATAATTATAGTTATAAATGAAAATATTGAATAACTATCTATTTGTGATATGAATACAATATCATCCACAGCATTCAGCATCCTATTCAAGTTTTAAAAAAGGGACGACAATTGAACGATTCACACATGCAGTTTAAGGTAGCAGGATATGAGGTCATGACCATAACTTGCTATAAACACATGTTAAATCTATGGAGTTGAGTGCTCCATGATACTATATATTTTCCTAGTGTCCAATGAAAGCACTATTTAATGCTGTATCATACAGAACAGTGCATGTTTTTTCTTATATTCTTTATTTCTTATATGTATGATTTATTGATGATCTTTACCTCACAGGTAACTAACATGACAACCAGTATTCGCAAGGATGTAAAAACATACAGTGACATTGTGACACCCTTTGATAAGTACAGGTAAGAAATATGTAAATGTAAAGATGAATTTTGTTATCTTTTTTAAAATAATTTACAATCAATAGATACACATATCTAAAGCAATTAGTCTTAATTATCATATTCTTAGAACTTGTGCATGTATATATATTTGTACCGAAATTATTTAAGCACGGGTAGAAATGCCTGGGACAATATAACAACTAATCAATTAATGTTCTATTGTAACTAGTGATTGACTAAACATCTAAATGTTTTGTGATGTTTTAACTATATGTTGCTCATGTTGAATGTATATTTGACGGAATATACTTACAGGCAAACTTGCATTAATGATCGGCACCCTTACAATCCATCTGGATTATGTGAAATCTGAACTATGCATAATGTAGATTTTATACGGATTACACATATTCGTGAAAAAACAGTACAGAAGTGATTAATAGTACTTTGTTATTACATTGTTTGTAGATGGTATGGTGGTATCGGACTGTGTTATAATTCAGTATTACATTATTATTTGTAGATGGTATGGTGGTATTGGACTGTGTTCCATCATCCTGCTCATCGCTGTTCTCCAACTTCTCGGCCTCGTCTTCGGCGTGTGCGGACATGACAAAGAGGCTCTGCCAACAGAGAGAGGCTGTCTCTCCAACTCTGGCGGCGAAATGCTCATGTCGTAAGTTGCTTGACTATATATGTTTTTTTATATATACATATATATATACATATATATATATATATATATATATATATATATATATATATATATATATACATATATACTCACCGAGTGAGTTTGCAAACATAAATAATATCAGTTTATATACAAGTAGTTGTGATTTTAGTATGAAGCTAGTACTGACACAAAGATTAGAAATCCATCAGATAAAGTTAAGATATTATAAAAAAATGTACATGATGATGTAGAGATTTTAATTTAAGGAATATCACATTAATTCTTTGAATTCTTTCAGGTCGGTTGGATTTATCTTCCTTTTCTCAGCACTCTTCATGTTACTGACAATGGTTTGCTTCATAATTGGAATCATCTTTGAGAAAGGTCTCTGCGAACCAATCACAGATCCTGATTTCAAGTTGATTAAATCGGTAAGTATTGGGTATTTCCATATAAGGGCATCATAATGGTGGTATCTGTAGTCAAAAAAAAAAGCTGGACAATCCCAATGACAGTTTAGTAAATTTAACATAAAATAGAGACAAGGGTAGATATGTTTTTGCTCACAATGCAAGGTATCCAAGAATATTCACTCTGGAGCACATGCAATTAGTCCTGGAGCCCCGCATTTTTAAGTGGCCAATAAAGTGAGACAATTTGTACAAGATAATGTCATCAGTTAGCACCCAATTACGACTGTATATAAGAACCACCTGAATTACGCTCGCCATTTTTATTTTGTGTTGATTTTACAATTCTCAATACAATTTGTCATCCAAACATCATGTATTATACATATCATTCACATGACCAATAGTAAACTCATACTGTGGATTTTACAATAATCAGTACCACTTGTATTGTGATATCATTTATGTAAAATTCTATTTTTAATTCAAATTATATTATTATATTCAATTATTATATTTTTAAAATTTAAACTTAATTGAATCAAATTTTTTTTTTAAATGTTTCTAAAATTCAAATTTACATTTTAATTTCTGTAAGGAATGCATATAATCTATATGATGCATGTATATAATATATGTATTCATGCCTATAATCTATCTTCCTTTACCTTTTAGGTCTTGGACAAGCCCAACACAAAGATCAGTCCTGATGGTTACTTACTTGGAAAAATGCTTCTTCAAAACGGATCAATCCCCCTCACAATTAGTGGAATATTTACGTAAGTAATTATTTTCATATTAAACAATATATAGATGCTGTAAACCTCTATTATTGATGTTCCAACATTTGGAGTGTTGGCTGTTACTCGATATTATACCAAATACTGATATCAAATGGGAAAAAGTATCGTATTGCTTAACCCTTATGCTGCTAGTGGCTAATATGGCCAATACAAAACGATGCAAAAAACCTGAAAAATCACAGAAACCCTGGCAAATGGGTACTCATATGAAAGTACTCAGCAAGAGCTTTCAAACGAATACCAACATGACAGGGTTTGAATGATTTCCAAAAATCTTTGCGCTGTTGTGATTTGGAGGAAAGTAGCTTCAGCATTGGAAGGGTTAAAGATCTGTGATACTGATACAGCTTTACAGGATTAAATTGACTTATTTGCTACCTGGAAGTCTCCGCATGAAGGTAGTTTATTATTTATAAGAAAATAATTCTGAAGCTGACAGTGCTAAAATTGTTAACTCCCTGAGAGGTAGGTAGACAGTATTGTTATAAATATCATTAATATATTGTATTGTTTAGGAAATATCAATATCTTTTTGGCTCGCAAAAATTTAAAAGTGCCAATCCCTGTAAGAGAGGAGGGTCTGACAATGATGGTAGCCTGATTGTTCCAGACTGGAGCAAGCACCTATCAGGCTAGCAAATGGTCATCCCTTGTAACTATACCTATACATTAGTTAAAATTGAAGTAATATATTCTACAAATCGCCAAAACAAGAGGCCAATGCTTTTATCAAATACTTGGAAAACATTTCCAAATTATATAAAGGAATTATGTTTAACTAAGAAGGGATTGGATATTCTAGTGAATTTCGGATAGTGGTGAGGCTTTAATACTTGGCTATTGTGAGCAACTGTTTAGGGTTGGTATTGTAGTGAAAGTGATTTGTCAATCTTTTCATACCTGTAGAAGCCCAAAATGTCCTGATTTTATTAGATTTTTTTTTAATAAAAAACTTTTTCAAAATATTTTGAGGAGAATATAAATCAGAATTCTGTTCTCTTCAAGATTAGTCCCAAGGGGTCTCTCAGTTTCATAAGCGCTGTAGACACTCTCCACAATGCCACACATTTATATAGCAACCAGGCTAACCACATAATGAGCATCCAGCGGAGACTCTAACCTGCAACCTTATGCTTGGGAGCCAGGCATCGTGTCAACAGCAGATCCCTCGGAGAGAATAGATTTGAATTTGGAATCTCATTTTTCATCACATTTATGCCATATTGTTGCTAGCTGTATATAATGGAGAAAACTGGAGTTCCTGGCAAAAACCACCGTCTAACCCCAAGTCACTGGCAACTTTCTAAGATTACTGTACAGTAATGGACAATATAACATTAGTTGCTATTATTTTTCAGGGGCTGTAAAAATGGTGGAGCCTCCTTCTCTGTTATGAAGCTGGACCAAATATTTGACCTAAATACTGTGGTTAATTACAAATCGGTAAGTTGAATAAATAGTCAGGTCTGAAATCTGAGAAAGGGCCTTACTTAAGGAGTTTCAGGCATTTTGGGGTAAAAGTGGTTTGCCAACTTTTTTAGCATAACCTGATATTGCTGAATCTGAATATGATGGATACCAAAGTCAATTTTCAGTTTTAAGCCCCAATTTTGCATTTGTCCGAAACACCCCCAAAAATGCAAAAAGGCCCCAAAATGGTCAAAATGATAGGTATAGGGTAGGAAAGACATCCTAAATTATTCATAACTCAGCTGAGACCAAACATAGGGTTGATTGTTTGGTATCAAAATGTTGGTCTGAACGTGAAGTACCTTTTGAAATACTAATCACATGACTCACTATAACTCATGATGTAATAAAGGTCATTCAATGTCAAAATGGCTGCCAAATCAAGAATCTGGGATTTTCCCATAAAGTATAGTTTCCATTTATAAATTTCTCAGTTTTTTTCAAAGGTATGTATTTCTTATCTGTAGCCACTTTTTCTAAAGAAATGCCTTTTAGCGGAGTTGTTAAACATTTTAGAAAGTTCATTGATTAGAATTAAAAGTCCAATTTTGAGATTTAAGGTACAAAGTAGGGTACCAGGACCACCAGGAGGCCCTAAAATAGCCTAAAATGGTAAAAATTTGAAAATCAAAATGACTGTAACTTAAGTTTTACCAGTCGTAATGGAGTAGATGATGCATCAAAATATCTGGTTTAATTTTCTCTTTGATCTGAAAGTTTATGGTAAAAATATTCTAAAATTAAGGGCTCATTGAAGGTCAAATAAAGGTCAAAATGTCATTTTTTCTCCAAAAGATTAGAATTTTGATGAAGAGTTTTTGATGAAGTAGTTTTGTTTTGTCATTATATAATTTCCAAACCAAGTTACCACAATAACTGACAGATGTATTATCTCAAATATGGTCCATCAATACCTTTTTTACCATTTACCGGTGAAAATGAAGTTGTTTTAAGTAAATATGGTGGCATGGAATGCGGCATCTGGCTATATCATGCTTAAAATAAGTGTTAAAAGACGGCTTGTGATAAAGTGCTAGTATGGGACCACTCTTTCGGTCATAAAGTTGTGAAAACCAAACATCATAGGCATTGTTTGGTATCAAATTGCTTGTTGTAAGACAATCTTTCCATTCCATGCAACCAACCTAAGGTAGGGTATGTTGTTGTGATATTAGAGGTCATTCAAGGTCAAACTTACTCCAAATTACATAATTTAAAGGCATTTCGTCTTTGAATTGTTCAGTTAGAAGCTAATTAAACTCTCCTGGAATAACTATTTCATCCTGGAAATATCTTTAGGTGAGAAATAACTTTAGAAAGGTTTCTCAGACATTTTTTGAGTCATTTCAAGACAAAGTCTGAGCCAATCTTAAATATTTAGGGACCAAAAATGACAAAATGACTGATTACGAGTGCACTCAAATATCTAAGTGAAGCAGCAGAAAGTTGACATAACAGAGTCATGTCTTATGCATATGGTATGTCAGCTTCCATTTTTAATGGGGAGAATAAGCCTTTTAACTTGCCTTTTGTGTTTGTCATGTAAGATTAAAGGCATTGTAAAATATAACCGAAGTTTAAAGAACAAATGAAGGTCAAATGAAGGTCAAAACGTCAATTTTCTCTAAAAAGATTCAATTTTTGAAGAAAGATTTTTGGTGAAGAAGTTGTGTTTTGCCATTGCGTAATCTCCTAATCTCCTATCCAAGTTTTTCCAGAATAATTGACATATAAATTATCTTTGATATGTTTTACAATATTTCTTTACCCAGTTACCTGTGAAAATGAAGTAGTTTTAAGTTAATCTGCAGATGTGGAATATGCTGTTGGGCAATCCATGCCTATATTAAGTGTTTAAGATAGGGTTGTGAGAAAATGCTAGTGTAGGACCATTGTTTAAGTTATACTTGATTTTTTATAGAAAAATGACATTTTGACCTTCAGTTGACCTTCACTTTTTCCTAGAAACATTTATATATTACACTGCCTTTAATATTGCATGACAAACACAAAAGGCAAGTTTAAAGGCACATTCTCCCCATTGAAAATGGAAGCTGACATACCATATATGCATTGAAAATGACTCTATTATGTCAGCTTTCTGCTGCTTCACTTAGATATTTGAGTGCACCAGTAATCAGACATTCTGTCATTTTGGTCCCTAAATATTCAAGATTTGCCCAGACTTTGTCTTGAAATGACTCAGAAATTGTCAGAGAATCCTTTTTAAAGATATTTCTCACCTAAAGATATTTCCAGGATGAAATAGTTATTCCAGGAAAGTTTAATAAGCTTCTAACTGAACAATTCAAAGACGAAATGCCTTAAGATTATGTAATTTGGAGTTAGTTTGACCTTGAATGACCTCTAATATCACAACAACATACCCTACCCTAGGTTGGTTGCATGAAATGGAAAGATTGTCTTACAACAAGCATTTTGATACCAAACAATGCCTATGATGTTGGGTTTTCACAACTTTATGACCTAAATAGTGGTCCCATACTAGCACTTTATCACAAGCCGTCTTTTAACACTCATTTTAAGCATGATATAGCCAGATGCCGCATTCCATGCCACCATATTTACTTAAAACAACTTCATATTCACCGGTAAATGGTAAAAAAGGTATTGATGGACCATATTTGAGATAATATATCTGTTAGTTATTGAGGTAACTTGGTTTGGAAATTATATAATGACCTTCAATGAGTCCTTAATTTTAGAATATTTTTACCATAAACTTTCAGATTAAAGAGAAAATTAAACCAGATATTTTGATGCATCATCTACTCCATTACGACTGGTAAAACTTAAGTTACAGTCATTTTGATTTTCAAATTTTTGCCATTTTAGGCTATTTTAGGGGGCTCCAGGTAGGCCTGGTACCCTACTTTGTACCTTAAATCTCAAAATTGGACTTTTAATTCTAATCAATGAACTTTCTAAAATGTTTAACAACTCTGCTAAAAGGCATTTCTTTAGAAAAAGTGGCTACAGATAAGAAATACATACCTTTGAAAAAAACTGAGAAATTTATAAATGGAAACTATAGTTATGGGAAAATCCCAGATTCTTGATTTGGCAGCCATTTTGACATTGAATGACCTTTATTACATCATGAGTTATAGTGAGTCATGTGATTAGTATTTCAAAAGGTACTTCACATTCAGACCAACATTTTGATACCAAACAATCAACCCTATGTTTGGTCTCAGCTGAGTTATGAATATTTTAGGATGTCTTTCCTACCCTATACCCATCATTTTGACCATTTTGGGGCTTTTCTTACATATTTTGGGGTGTTTAAGGAATTTGCAAATTATGGGCTTAAAACTAAAAATGGACTTTGGTATCCATCATATTCAGATTCAGCACCATCAAATTATATTAAAAACACTGGATACCGACTTTTACCCCAAAATGCCTGGGGAAGTTCCTTTTTCTGATTTCTGACCTGACTAAAAAGGAACCTAATTGAATTGATAACTTTGAACGTTTATCACCTTTGTAAGTAGAACACCTTTGTTATTTGAACACCTTTGTAAGTAGAACACCTTTGTAAGTAGAACATCTTTGTAAGTAGAACATCTTTGTAAATTGAATACCTTTGCAAGTTGAACACCTTTGTTAGTTAAACACCTTTATAATTTAGATGCTATTTTAGCCCTTGAAGTTGTATTTCTTACTCTTTTAGTATGAATGAGAATTTATATATTTTGAACTGACATATCTGTAAGTTTTTTTTCAATTTTTACTACTTGTTTAGTACAATGAGAACATCCTTGTAAATTAAATTGATGCCATTGTTTCACATTCTAAAGTTAAACACTTCTTTTTTGCCTGTTTAAATGTATCTTTCACTATTAAACGATGTACAAATTTCCATGAAATAATGAGAAAAATGGGAATATTGAAATTGCATTTTTCCCAAGTTTTTATCATGGCAGAATTACTGGATTAACAGGAAACAATCATTTTCGTGTTTTATTTTTCAGAAAATTGATATCAACGGGGCAATCAATGCTATGAATGTTGGTTTATCGAGCATAAAAATCCTCTCTAGTACAACAGAATCTCAGCTTAACGACTTCAGGGACTCGATGAACATAGACTTCAATGCCTTCAAGACTGAGGTAAGTACGAAACCCTTTCAATGCTGCTGGTGGCTAAGTTGGCAATACAAAATGATAAAAAAAATCTTAAAAAATGGCTGAAACCCTGGCACTTGGTACTCATTCGAGGATACTCTGCGAGAGCTATCCAGTAAATACCAACATAACAGGGTTAAGATGTTTTTCAAAAATCTTTGCATCTTTGTCCTTTGGACGAAAGTAGCCTCAGTATTAAAAGGGTTAAACCTTTCAATGCTAAAGTTATGTTTATCTGACGACAACAAAATGTTTTGAAAACTATCCGAACCCTGTTATGTTGGTATTCATTGGAAAGCTCTTGTTTAGTACTATCATATGAGGACAAATATGCTATGGTCATTTTCTAGCTTTTATGTATTATATTATTTTAACCATAGTCGACATTAGCATTTGTTGGATGCAAAATTGCAGTAGATGAAATGATAATAATTGGCAGAAAATTGCAGGATTATACAAAGTATTATAGTACTATTGAAAAAATTGACAATGCTTTATTGTTCTTTTAAAAAATATGTTCAATAAAACCACCATTAGTTTCGATTTGCAATATTGCAAAATATTCAAATCATGGATCCATGGTTTTGTTGTTTTTTGAACTCCAAACCAGATGCTTGGCTCGTCCTTTGGCAAGACAGTTTACCTCCTATTGCCTCACTAGGTTGATGTATGTCACCTGACTTAAGGTTGTCATCTGATTGGCTCTACCTAAGAGTGCTGACATATGGCTGCCAAAATTGCATGCTCTCCAAGAAATTAACCCATTCACACATAGAGCAGCCAAAACAAGCCAGATATCCTTGGCCTATCTTTTTAGTGAAAGCATATCTTTTGAAAAAAAAAATTGAAGTGGAAGTGTTAACTAGAACCCAATCTACTACTCTCCTTCAAATATTTTTGCGAACTTATACTGTATTTCCAAGTGTTTTTCAAAAGTATGAAAGAATCAGACAATCTTTTTCTAGGGAACTCGGAGGTTTATTGGGTTAAAACATACACTGAATGATCAGGTCTGCTAAGGAGTGAAAGTTTAGGCTCATTGGAGCATTTTATACAATGGACCAAGACTGTATAAGCCCAGTGTAATGTATATTTCTTTCTCTCTTTTCCAGCTTGCCAAGAACAATACCCAGGCGGACCTGGATAGTTTTGCTTCAAGCTTGGACAGCCTAGCCGCTTCCAATTCTGACCCTGCAAAGGTAACTACAGTTAGATATCCTAATGTGAACACCTTCCAATGAGAAAATCTATTGTGAACATAATTAAACTTCCTAATATGAAAACCTTACAGATGTGAACATCTATCGTGAACATTGTTAAAACTTCTTATGAGAACACCTTCCAGATGTGAACACCTATTGTGAACATAGTTAAATCTCCTTATGTGAACATGTTCCAAATGTGAATACCTCATATTGTATGCACGATTAAACCTACTTATGTGAGCATCTTGCAAATGTGAACACCTATTATATAGTTAGCATAGTCAAACCTTCTTAAGTGAACACTCTTCCTTTGCTGTATACTGGTTTAAGATATCTATTGTGATTAAATTGTGTGCTGAAGTTTTATGTCAGTCGTTCTATGATGACAATGATCATTTTGTTCACTTCTCTGTGTATTTCAGACCCAGCTGACCAATGAAGCAAATGATGTAAGAAGTGCCAAGTCTAATGAATACGCTGCTATGGAAACTGCCAAGGTTAGTATCCAGATCCTCTGACCACACACATATATACAAACACACATAACACACTCACACACACACACACACACACACACACACACACAAACACACACACACACACACACACACACACACACACACACACACACACACACACACACACACACACACACACACACACACACACACACACACACACACACACACACACACACACACACACACACACACACACCAGACTCGTGCAACCATGTAAATATTTAAAATGAATGAATATAATAAATAATTTATATATATTTTATACTATTTATTTATTCTACTAAAAGCAAGTAAAACTAACATGTATATATTTCCTGTTTGCAAAGACCACCACTCTTAAAAGACCAATTTTGAGACATCCTATTGGTGGTGTTTGCAATGCTGAGTCTACTTTCGTCCAAAGAACAAGGATGCATTTTTTTAAAACCATCTAAACCCTGTCATGTTGGTATTCATTGGAAAGCTCTTGCTGAGTACTCTTAAATGATTACCCATATGCCATGGATTTAGTCATTTTTCAAGTGTTTTTGCATCATTTTTGTATTAGCCAAATTAGCCATCAGCAGCATAATGGTTAAGTATGATTGATTGTTTCAGCTCTATATTTTCTTATTTTATTTCAGGCGTACCTTCTGGCAAATATTACTGCCCTAGAGGCAGCAGTCTCAGGACTACCGGTGGGTATTAATAAGGGTTGGATAAAAAGGCATAACTTTTGACCCATTCATTCCTGTAACTCCTGTAAAAAATGGCCTGATAAATTTTAGGTGGAAAATGTCTGTTAAAGCATATTTTGAAAATGTTCCTCAGAATCTAATCAACCTTTATCTCTCATAAGAATATCTTAGGAATTTTTGTATAATTGTGAGTTTTTTTTTCAAAAGTATTACCAAGCCAGAAAATGAGTGTTAAAACATATCTTCGAAATATTTCTCAGAATTTGATCAACCTTTAACTTCCCTTATTTTATAATAATACTTGATTAAAAACCTGGGAACGTTTGCATCATTGTTAGGATATTTTCAGAAGTATCGCCAAGCCAGATAATATTTTATGGAGTAATTGCCCCCGCATGAATTTCTCTGCAAAAAATCTTATATTTAAGCAATTGGTAATTATGTCGAACAAACTGATAATAAGTTTCGAATGTTAGACTGATAATAATCAACAAACACTTAAATAAATGTATTCTCTTCCTAGATATTACAAATAAATCTCTCTTAAAACAAACTTGTTGATAGATATGTTTGTCACTGATGCAGTGTTCACTAATAGTGGTCCCAGGACTTACTCAGAATTACAGCACGATTGCACAAATGGGATTTTATGATTGACTGTTTGATTTTTTAAATTTCATTTTGTGTTTTGCCTCTTCTAGACCTCAATCAACAACACATTGGATGCAGCCAAAGCCGTGGACACTTACTTGGCAAACAATGGCTCACAAATGGTGAAAACGGTAAGAAACAAATGAAAAACAAACTTTTTAGACTGAGTTGAAAGCATGTAGCATATTCTACTCCTTGTTCGTTAAGTGGTACTGAACAATCCGGTTCTTTCAAGAATCAATAGATAAAGAGGGTTATATCAAGCATGGAAAAGAAGTTGACATGACCTGAATCCTTACCAGAAAAATTTAGCTAAGGGTATTTTTGGAGGTGAAGTGGTCTATTGTATTGAATAAATGCTTAAAGGGTTATGTGAAGACTGGAAAAAAGTTTTCATGCCCAATCGTTTGTCAGGAAAATTTAGACAAAGGGTTTTTAGTGGTAAGGTTGTTTATTCTTTTAAATGTATAGTTATGTTTTGTATTAAGCATGTGAAGTTTACATGCCCAATCTTTCCAGGAAAATTTAGTTAAGGTTTTTAGCTGTGAAGTTGTTTTTTATTGATGTATATTTTCGTTCAACAGGAAGCTTTGAAGTATGCCAACCGTATCATAGCAACAGCAGACTCATATGTGGCACACACTTTGAATGCAGTAAGTAAAACATACCTTAAACCTTCTCTTCTTGAGTTGCTGGCATTCCAATTTACACAACAATAAGCAACTTTTCAGACACAATCATACAACAGAACAGCCCAGGTAAAGCCATTTTATGCCATTTTAAGTCAATATTTTGTGGATTGTGAAGGTAATAGTGCATAATCACCTGTATTGTTCACTTATATCAGGGCTTTTTTAGACCATCCTGAATATATGTATATATATATATATATATATATATATATATATATATATATATATATATATATATATATATATATATATATATATATATATATATATATATATATATATATATATATATATATATATATATATATGTATGTATATATGTATATATATACATTTGTATATGCATATAGCAAATATAGAGTTGAAGCAATCAATCATAGTTAAGAGTTACCCTGAAAATATCATCGTCTAGAGCCTTAATTCCTATGGAAATGATCTTGAAATAAGTGACAATTTCAAATGATATTTGAAAAGTTATTTTTGTGTTTTTAATTAACTTGTGAACAGGCATCAGGAGTGAACATACATACATGCACTCACTCCTTTAAAGAAACACCTGTGACCAATGCAATGTCCCAGATTGGTCTTTCTATTGGTCTTATAATTGCTCTCATAAATAATATTAAATATATATATCATGTTTATTATATATGAATATTTTCATGGTTGTATGAGTCTAGTGAGTGTGTGGGTGTATGTGTGTGTGTGTTTGTATGTATATATGTATGTGTATGTATGTACAGTATAATATTTGATTTTGATTTCAGATCAATAATGACATAGGGAAATGCAAGCCGCTGTATAATGTATGGTACTCCATCACCAGTATCCTGCTCTGCAGTTACTTTGTGGATATTGTGGTAAGCTGAAACCTTTGTATACTTCAAATTTAGACTCTTAGTATCAATTTTAGTATTTGAAGGGTATATTTCAAACCCCAATTTGAAGATTGTGTTATATGTTAGTTTTTCTTTTTTTCAGAATGGGTTCTGGTTCTCCCTGGGCTGGTGTGTGTTCTTCATGACTCCCAGCATCATCTTCAGCGTCAAGCTGGCCAAGCACTACAGGCGCATGAAGTACATGATTGGATATGATGACGCGTAAGTTCTTCTCCATTTAAAATCGAACACTGTTATTGACTGTGTTGCGTGCTTTGTTAAGATTATTGTTATTTTTGTTGTCACTATTATTGATAATATTTATTATTATTATCACTATTATCATTGGTATTTTGAATTTATCCTTATTATCACTATTATCATTATTATAATTATTATTATAATTATTATTATTATTATTATTATTGTTATAATTATAATCATTATTATTATTATTATTATTATTTTGATTATTATTAGTATTATTATTGTAATTATTATTATTATTATTATTATTATTATTATTATTATTATTATTATTATTTTCATTATAACTTTATTATATTACTATATAGATCAATGTCATTATTATCAGTTATCAGAGCATTATTGATGTTTTAGATATTTACATCATCTTCATGATAATGATCATCAGTTTCATTCTTGCTTATTTGTCATTAGCTGTAACTCTTCCTTTCATTGGATGAATTATAGAATATTTGATGATGCCTAATATTTGTATTTTTTATATTGCAGGGATGCAGTGCCTATGGATGAGTAAGTTTCTTTGCATAATTTCTATCCTACTAATGCTTTAGAGGTTCTCTTACAAACTTTTAAAGAAAAATATAGTATTAGCAAAATATTTGATCGGTTTAGTTGAACCATTGAATTCTGATTACCAATTCACCTTAAACATCACTTGAAAAGTTATTTATAAATGATAAGAGCATTGTGGGTTGTATGGTTTGTCATCTCACATGAGATATTGGACATGGTTTTAAATAAAATCATCTGAAGCTATCCGAAGCAATCACTTACTGGCCATGCCAATGATGCCAGCATCATATTAGAAATCATTTATAAAATACTTACAACAAGTTCTTCCTCACCTATGACCCTTTATTTCTCAGCTACCAATTTAAGGAAAATGAGGCTAAGAAAATCAGTTGAGTATGTGCTGACATCTGGTGCCGGTTTGGTGAACTAAATAGATGAAGCATACACCGTTTCTGTTTTAAATCTATTTGCATCAGGGGTGTGCACACAGTCTGACAACTTTGATTGTAAAACATGAAGTAGAGTGCACGTGATATTTGTGAAATATTTGAAGAGGAATAGTTAAAACTCATCTGGACTATCATCTTCCTTACATATTTAACCAAATATTACTTTGGCGTCATGTTTTTTCCATTTGTGTCAGACTTTTAACTCTTTGATGCTTGGAGATCTCCTAGACAGGTCTTCTGGACCTTCGATACTTTTAAAAATAACTTTGGAATTAATCATTAATTCACAAAATATTTGGAGAAGAGTTGTGGGTTGGATTTTGATCAACATTTCTTCTTCAAGTTTTTTCTGAAAATTACTTTTGTTAGAGAGATATCGCCAAAACAGTCAGGCATTTTTTTTTTTTGGGGGGGGGGGGGGCACCACAGGCATGCATGGGTTAAAGTGTACACTCCTGATGTGAATGGAACTTAGTTTTCCAAAGTAGTAAGCTGTTTTTTTCTGGGGTGCTACAGGCATGAATGGGTTCAGTGGATGTCCTAAATCATAATTCTCCAATTCTTCATGTATCTTTCTTGGTAATCAATTGGAAGGCTTTCTGTCTGGTACTGCCTCAACTTATTTTTTGATATATTATTCTTTCATATGGTAATTGGTTTCCTTTTTACACATAATCCTTGATTATGGTTCTTTTTATCATAATTCATGTAAACCTAATTCTTATTGCTTTTTTTACTCTTAACAGGTACCAGCATTTAGAAAATGGAAAGAGAAAAGGAGAAAAGAATTTAAGACAGTAAGTTTCAATTTGCGTTTGTCTTGTTATGTTCTTGTAGAGTTATGAACATGTTTTTCCCACACCTGCATCTTATAGAGAAATCCGTTCTTAATATGTACTTATCTTAGTCATACATTTCTTAATTACAAATATATACAGAATATTTCCTATCCTTTTACATATTGGTTAGGGCCTACGCCCATGGCTGAGTGGTCTAATGCACTGTGCACTGGCTGCATGCCGTGTCTTACAACTACCAGGGCCTACTGCCGTTCATTGATGTGCTTGGCTTACTTTTTTGACATGCTATATCCATGGGTACTTGTACAACCAGGCACTGGCAGACGTCCGGATGACAGGTGCAGGAACTAAATTCTGTACTGTATTCTAATGGTCTAATGCATTGCACAATGACTACTCCCTGTGTTTCACAACCACTGAACGTCTGGGGTGTGAGTCCATTGAGACTTGTGAGAAAGTTGCCAGTGACTTGGAATAAAATGTTGTTTTTCACAGTTACTTGGATTTCCTCTACAACAAGTATTAGCCAGTCACTATCTATTGTGGCAGAAAAAGTGTTTTAAAACAAATTTTTAAAATCAAAATTTTAAATGCATTTATGCAATATTTTTGACCCCTTAAATGACTGAATGGTTTATAAAGTATAATTCCCAGGAATTTATGATTTTAGATTTTTTATGAAATATTTCTGTGAATGATTGAATTGTTTGCTATTGTTTTTGCTAGTGTGGTTTTATATGGCTTGATGAGAAGTGTAGTCACTAACCGCATGTTTTGTTTTTCACAGCCATCGCGTTGGAGCCTCCGATAATGCATGGTAAAGACAGTGTGCTCACTTTCCCTATGTACAGCCCATCTGTGCCGCTTTCCACACTCTGAACCGCCTTGTACCGCCGCTTTCCCTACCAGCGCCGCCTTCTCCATCTCCCACCACCACTTCATGAAAACTCCATTGAAGCTCCCTCAACTTCTATATGACAATGCTCAATATTGAGAGCTTGACATTTTTTATGCTATTGTCTCTTTGTGTGTCATTGAAGAGCATTGTCCGCCTCATGAAAACTCCATCGAAGCTCCCTGGACATCTATATAACAATGCTCAATATTGAGAGCTTGACATTCTTTTATGCTATTGTTTCTTTGTGTATTGTTAAAGTGCATTGTTTTCTACCATTTTATTAACCCTTTCATGCCTGAGGGGGTCATCTTAAAATCTTGCTTCTGAAAATATCTTGAAATAAAACATGAACTCACAAACTATATTGGAGGAGTTTTTAGAGGAGAATTGAAGGTTGATTTCCGATAAACATTCAACCTTCAAATATTTTTAAAGAGTTAACACTAGAGTGCCTGGCTGCTTTTAGGGCCACTGCATGTGTGAATGGGTTAATTCCAAATAAAAAGGTATTCAGACAATGCATAATACAGGTGAACTTGGATATGACGAACCACTGTACGACAGATTTTTGCATATGACGGACGGTATGCTTGGTCCCAGTCCGATGCATGTCAAGTATTCGTCATATGTATACGACGGATTTTGCCTATGACGGACCAATTTTCCTGGTCCCATTGAGTCCGCCATATCCAAGTTCACCTGTAACTAGTAGTTGGCTTAGTGTACATTTTTTCTGTTGACCTCATGTACTATTCTACTACTATTTCTACTTCTGCTTGCCTGACCGACAGTTTGCAATTTGGAGACTTATTGAAGCACTCATATTAGACATTATAAATGCCATACAAATATCATGTTGTTCTATGATTAGTTGTGTTGATCTAGTTTGACGTTTTTGTAATAAGTCTTCTCAAGCAGAAACTATCTTTATACCTAATGTTTCGTCCTAACCCTTTTATGATTATAATGGTACAGTACAGACATTTAGTTCCTGCACCAGTCGACTGGACCTCGACCAGTGCCTGGTTGTACAAACATTCATGAATAACATGTCAAAAATATAACCCAAGCACATCAATGACCCACGTAGCTTGCGAATCAAAGTTACGTTCATTTGTGATGTCCATGCATCCATGCCCAGGAAACTAGGTGGCAATTGGGCGTGCGGTTAAGTATCGTGCCCAGGCTTCCCACACATTTAGTGCAGGAATTAAATGTCAGCACTGTACTCATTATGCATTAACTGTATGATGTTTGAAGTAGGGTCAAAAAATTATTTTGCTGTAAAAATTGTTATCATGCTAAAAAAAACAACTTGCCCATTCACATCTGAAATGCACACAGACTGAGATGTATGGTAACAGCTTTCGTGATTACAAAGAAATAGAATGAGAGATATTTGATTAAAAGCTCTTGTTCCTGTAGGGTTCTATAATTCTGCTTCAAAATTGTATCAAATATTGCTCTATTGAATGTTTTATGTTAGAGATAGGTATCGGTAAGATAAGATACCAAATACCTATATCTAATTGGAAAAATTATTTTATCAAAAAAATTAAGTATTGTAATATATATTTGAAATATGAAATTGACTTAATTGCTACATGGACATCTCCGAGGAAAGGAAGTTCCTATTTATCATCAAAATTTCTGAAGCTGACAGTGCTAAATTCAACAATGTCCGATCCTTCGGAGGAAGGCAGTATTATTAAAAATATTGTTGAGGTATCGTTTTGTTGAGGAAATGTCAATAACATATCGTGAAAATTTCAAAGATGACAATCCTTGATGACTCTAACATTACTAACACGTCTGTTTTCTTGCAAGAAATGACAGTTCTGGCTGGGTCCACAACAAGGTCCGTCCAAGCCACAACGCACCGCCTCCAACCCAGCAGCAGCAAGTCAGATATCCTGCAGAAAACCGTCTCTATCCCGCACTGCCGGCATCGGACAACCTCTATGATGTCTAGATGCTGTGCTGCATGATAATACTCGTCTCGTTTTGTTGTATACTGAAGAGTTGAAAATAAATCTCTGAAATTTTTTTCTGCCATAATTGGAATGTTCTTTAAACCGCAAATTTGTATAATGGAGTTGGTTTAGTATAACTCCTATTAGATGTTACAATGTAATTTCGGGGATCAACTTGGATGACAGTATTGTCTCAATGAAATGCAGACATTTTAATCTCGATTTGTCATAAACTGAGGATGTTTGATATTTGAAAGGCTTTATTTTGCCGAAACTTGCAAGGTGGAGTCGGTGAAGTGAAATTCAAAATTAGGAATTAGCTACCAGTATATATTTTTTTGGATCAACTTGTAAGTAATGATATCTACTTGCCTGGCAGCCATTTATACTTGCCATGGCATATTGGTCAGAGCAAAAATACTGCCCTTGCAATGGGAAAGTAATATGTCATCCATCCAAAGTCAGATCCATCTGCGTTCAAGCATTTCACGGTCTTAGTGAGTTTTTCTATCAGTATTCTAGGTATTGGTGCATATGGAAAGTTTCTTCCAACAAATACATAGACTAGACAGAAGTTACCATTGTTGATGTAATGCAATGGTGACCCATTCATGCCTATACCACTCATGCCCAATAAATTGCCTGACTATTTCAGTGAAATCTCTAAACAAGTCGTCTTATTTGAATAAAATATAAAAATGATTTGGACTCCTATTCTGATATTTCTCCAAAAAGGCCTCTCATCTAAATGAAGTATATAAACATTGAAGAAGAAATGTAAATCAGAGCTTAGTAGGCAACTCACCTTTTTTGTTATTCCTGCCATTTTTTTGGCCTATTTCGAAATAATTTTCCAACTAAAAATGTTCAGATGAACACTTAAGCATGGGTGGTTTAGTTGAAAGAGCATACCAGAGACAATGTACTTGTCACACTACACTCTGTGGGCAATTATTGACACCTCAAGGGATGCTAGTCGTCATCGTCATATATATATTTATAAAGCTCATGACATATATAAGAAAACGTATTTATGTGTAAATTGTTGACTGTAAATGAAACATGATACTCTGTGTTTATGCATATGTATACATAGTTTATTGACCACTCTTCATAATGTAGTCTGTTTATTGTAAGAAAAATGATTGCATATTTTTGAAACTTATCAGTGAGGGGAATTTGATAACTGTATGTTACTTTCAGAGAGCTTGTTTACCATGTTCAATTCTGCATGTTTAGGTGAAATGACATGTAATAAGTCACTCTGTGTATGGTTGAAAAATATTCACACTAAGCTCACCTCAACGTTTGTACTTATTGTATTGATTATAAATGAAACAATATTGTTTAATCAAATGTTTCTGATTCTATTGGACCTAGATGTTAATATATTCGATTGCTGATGTCAGATCATATTTGTATGGGCATTTCCAAGAGGAACTATATATATATATATATATATATATATATATATATATATATATATATATATATATATATATATATATATATATATATATATATATATGTATATATGTATATATGTATATATGTATATATGTATGCATATATGTATGCATATATGTATGCATATATGTATGTATATATATATATGTATATATATATGTATATATATATGTATATAAATATATATATATATATATATAAATATATATATATATATATGCATATGTATATGCATGTATATATATATATATATATATATATATATATATATATATATATATATATATATATATGTATATATATATATATATATATATATATATATATACATACATACATACATACATATATGTATATATATATATATATATATATATATATATATATATATATTATATGTATATATATATATATATATGTATATATATATATATATATATGTATATATATATGTATATATATATATATATATATATATGTGTGTGTGTGTGTGTGTGTAAGAAAACTACAGGTATAAATGATTCCACTTATTGTTTGCTTACTTAGCACAAAGGGCAACACACAGTGCCTTTCCACAAGACGCTTGACCTGTTTCTCAATATGTATTATGTATTCACTTTTAATCATGATTGAAGAAGAACTCTATTTTATTATTGTGTGTCACTAGGGACTACTCAGGTCCTTTGGGGTGGGGAACTTGTCTTCTATTCCATTAGCTAGGTCAGTTCATGGTTTCCATCATTGTTGTCTGAATTGATTTTTCGGCATGTAGCTGAGATCTGGGAAGCTCAGTGATGCAATATTTCTACGTAGTCCCTCACTTAGTAGCGTGAAGAGCAAGATCTGTGATAAAGAAAACTTCAAATTCCCATGCATGTTCTGGTTATATATGGCAAGGTTATCAATAGAATATCACATCATGTCAATAGTTAAATAGGGCATGTATTTAATATTAATGGGCTGGGGCAGGTGTAGACCTCTAGATTATAATGAGGGTTGGGGGTTTGTGGGGAGTATTGACTTCCTGAGTTAGGTTGGACTTAGCCCTTCCAATGCTGAGGCTACTTTCCTCCAAAGCTCAAGGAAGCAACGTTTTTTGAAAACAATTTAAATCCTGTCATGTTGGTATTCATTGGATAGCTCTCACCGAGTACTCTCAGATGAGTACCATATGCCAGGGTTTCAGTCATTTTTCAGTTCTTTTGCATCATTTTGCATTGGCCAAATTAGCCACAAGCAGCATAAGGGTTAATAACTAAGTCTGTGTACATGGTCCTCCATTGGGAAAGGTATCTATTCCGTCCTCTTTGTAGAGGTGGACAGGTTCATTGTCTACACTCAGTTTGCCAGGGAGTCACGGAAGCATTGTATCTGTTGTACTATTGTTATATTATCTACCAAGAATCTCTGTCTACTCTACTGACTTCCTTTTATAAGTCATTGTGATAACCTTGCACTGGTGGATATTACGTTTGTATATATTGTGGAAAACGACTAACGCACATCCTTTAGGTAGTAAATGGGGGATCTACGCTCGTAGCTTACTAACCTGAAGACCTATTATTGATGAAATATTGTAGTACTAGTTATGTAAATAAAAACAAACAAACAAATGTTTATCATGAAGCGTATTTTGAACTTACAGGATTGGCCTTCTAAAGCAATATACTGTATGGTCTCTACCTTTGTTATAACTGAATTACACATTAATTTTATTGTCTTGTAGAATTCCTCATACCTTGTAATCAAAAGCCTTTATGGGTAGAGACCAAAGATTGTAACAATTTTAGCATTCCATCATGTATATGTCTGCTTTTAAGTATGGGCAGTCTTGTTTATCTTGTTGATAATAACTTACTGGCAAGCTGTATTTGAAGTGGAGAGGAGTTGTGTTGGGGAGATTTTAATGATCGACTATATTGGTTTAATTTGCATATGTTATGTATTACAGTTTCACGTCCATAAGTCACACAATGCTATTCATGGCTTTATTGTAATTGATTTCAATATGCATGATATTAGGTTCTGAATCAGGGAGTGAAATTGTCACATAAGGAAGGGGATGACATATAGGAGGTTTAAATTGCCATGTTGGTCAAATGTATACAAGTTTTTCTTTGCCCAATAGAAATAAAACTTGCTCAGTAGTATAACTGAGCAGCTCACATATATATATATATATATATATATATATATATATATATATATATATATATATATATATATATATATATATATATATATATATATATATATTGATATATATATATATATATATATATATATATATATATATATATATATATATATAAATATATATATATATATATATATATATATATATATATATATATATTGATATATATATATATTGATATATATATATTGATATATATATATATTGATATATATATATATGGGCAAGTAAGGAATGATTTCTATTTGTTTGGCATACATTTTACATTCCATGGCATACATGGTCCCTTTACAGTATTGGTGACAAGATTAGACACATTGGCATATTTTATTTCTGTACAGCACAGTTTTCTCATACTGTTAGTAACTACGCCGCCCACATGACTGTACAGTATGTATACTTCTAAAAGTTGTTGATAACACATAGTGTGTTTGATTGAAGTGGAAATTAAATAAACCATCTAAAGTACCAGGTAGTCTTGTTTTAATTGCCATATTTGAATACATGTACACTCAGTTTTAGAAAAACGTCTTCGAAAAAAGACAGAAGGGCCATAGAAAAAATACAAATTGTCTGAAATATACTATGTTTTAGGTTTATCATTTCACATTTGTTTCAGCCAAAAACTTTTTAATAAAAAATAAGTCCCTTATTACATATTTTACATTTTTATTCACAGCGAGCAAGAACATCTTATTCCTGTTTGTTTGTATAACCAATTTATCGGGAAAAATAATGATATTGATAAGGGTACATTTTCTATGCAGCTGGACTATTACTATGCTTTTGATTGTAAGGGTGTAGTTTGGGAAACCAATTTCGTTAATCCATTTTGTCTCAGACCACAGCTTGATAGACGTATACGCTACTCTATAGTGTAGGATGCGAAATTGTATAAAAACAATGTGTACCATATTGTTGCGATTAACTGCACAGACCCCAAATAAGCGCACGCTCGATTTTCTTCAGAAAAGGGGCAAGCCACGTACATTATTTTACAGCCTTCTGAACCTGCCCCTGTAAACGTAAATGCTCCTCACTTCCTTACTTCCTTATATGCGAGACCGTCAAAGACCGTATGTTGATTGTGATTTAACCGGTTTTTACAAACATCTATTAATCATGTTTTTAACGGCGAAGATTTCATGCCAAAGAGCGCTTGAACACTTTGCACTATCAATCCTTGGCCCGCCATTGCTCAAACGTCCATTGAGATAAACGTAACAAAAGATAAAGGAGCACATTCAAGGGCCATAGATTGTCGCCACGATCGGATGCTGGGGTCCGGCCAATTGGCAGATTGCCAACACCCTTTCGAGCGATTTTTTCCCATCATGTTACTGCACATGCGCTTGTTTGGAGGAATATGGTATTCACACAGAATCTATGATTTATATTACAGGCAGAGCTAATTTGCTCATTTGTGAAAGTCGCATTAATCGTTTTATTCCATTTGTCTTTCACATATTCTATAATATTACAGCTCTGACGGCCGTGTGGTCTAAGGCGCCGCCACTGACTGCATGCTGTCTCTCACCACTGCCTGGGTTCAAATCCCGGCCTGGACATGTGAGAAAGTTGCCAGTGACTTGGGGTTAGGTGGTGGTTTTTGCCGGGTACTCCGGTTTCCTCCACTACTTACACAAATTCTATAATATTACAGGTGTTACTATTAAAAGTCTTATAAAGCTTGTTGATGCCCTTTTGTCATGGTTCAGGAAAGTGTTATAGGGCCTTTGGTCTCTTAAAATTGGTATACTCTGAAAATCAAGGTCCTCCAGATATGTTAAAGTCGGTGTTTGAACGTTTCATATTCAAAAAAGTTGGTTGTTATATTGTACATGAGTTTCATATTGATCAGTTATTGATAAGTCATCCCCAAAGACATCCCCAACTACGATTATACCAGTCTCCTAATAAACCTATTCAATCCTGGGTTTACCTTGTTATTAAACCATAAGGGGACACTTACCAGTCTCACAAATAAACCTCCTATTAAGTCCTTGGTTTAACTTGTTATTAAACTATAAGAGGACACTTAACAGTCTCCTAATAACTTGACAAACCTCTTAGAAGTACTAATCTCTGTACGTGTATACCGGTAACCACTTTCTTTCTCAGCTCCGTAAAATGTTGATTTTGATCAATAGGTCCCATTGTAAAATTTGCCCACAAACAGTACAAATGTGAGCCATCGCGTGTGGATATTTACTATGGGCACCTAATGAGCAAAATCAACATTTGAGAGAGAAAGTAGATACTAGTATATAGATATATGAAACATTGATCCTCAGAGGTTTGCCAGGTTTGGATAGGAAATACAACTTTATTTAACCAAAAGGGGGAAAATGGTCAGCCAAGCTTGGGTCAGACAGACTATAGAGACAGCGGCTGGTAAAAGAAGGCATTTCGTTAAATTTTGGATGTAAAATTGTATTGTAACAGTTTGATCAATTTGATTATACCTTCTCCATAATTAAATATTTCTAAGCTTTTGGTAATATAATCCCGAATATAATCAAGTTCCATTGTGTCAAATGTCCAATATCTCCAGCAACCCCTATTTGTTCTCAATTTCATATTCTAACATGACTTCATATATTAACCTGGTATTTCCCCCTATGTAACACAATAAATAAAGCCTGTATGGTCAGAACAAATCAGTTAGTTTCAAACTTACGGTGATAATCTGCAGAGTGCAACATAGGTTCTAAAGCATTTTTTGAAAAGTGGGGCAACCTGCCCTTAAAGTTTACTGGCCCTGCATGTACCCCAAATTAAAGGACAATTCCACCATGAATAAAACATGGGCTCAAATGGTGTCTTAGGGTATACTCTACTCAAATCCAAGATCCCACAACTATCGACCTTCATATAAGAAGTTTATTGGTGTTTAAAGTCATGATTTTCAAACAGGAAGTGGGTCTCTGGGGGCAGCCATTTTGAAGCCAGAAGATAACAGAATAGTTGCACTAGATAGGCAGCTGTCATCAGCAGCCAGTACTAGCTGCTGGGAGTGTGGCTTCTTCACAGCTTATATGTGTGTGTATTATATGTGTGTGGATTCACCATCTACATAATGGTCCAATACAAGGCTCACACCTCATTCACCTGTAATTGCAAATCGTTGATAATCTGTATAAAAATAAGAATATTTTATTTGCTATTTAGAGTAGCAATCATGCAAAGTATGATAATTACACTCAGAGTGTGACATCCACCTGTTTATATTCACTTGTCAATTGCAGACAATTAACTTCCTCTTTTTATCATTGAGGTGATGTTAATAATGTTAATGATAATAACAATTCATCTTTAATTACTACTTTTGATGATAATACCAATAATAATGATAATTTAAAATGTGATTATAATATGCCCAGCCATTCTGTGTCCCTAGCAATTTAGTGGTTTGATGCATTTTGTTAACTTATATTCAAATGAGTGTGAAATTCCTATGTTAAACAGTTTAGTGAGATTGACCAAATACATTGTGTATCCTGTTTCCTCTGGTAGATGAAACTTGACAGAGATCAAATGACATATTTATTGAGTTTTCATAGACCCACTAGATTCTGCAAGTTTAAGATGTCACCTTTGAGTAAAATCCTTACCCTTCCCACCTCTCTCGACCACATTTAGATTAGATTTGAATTATTGTTTGTTTGTATTGAAATACATGGTAGTTGTGAATTGGCAGGAAATGGTAAGTTGGATAGATATCAACAATTTCAAGCACTTCCCTGAATTGAAAACACCCCATGGGACTTCAGGTACTCAGGAAAGTTCAACACCATTATGTGGATTGCTATTACCATTGCAGGAAGTGAATCTGAGGAACTAACAATCAATCAGTCAGGTAATGCAATTGACCTGGCTAGTGCTGTCAATCTAAGGAACACCTTAGGTTTGTAAGTCTATTTTTGGAATTTTGGAATTATCAAGGAGAGTCATTTGATACTTTTCCAGCTGTCATACAGACAACCAAAATGAAGTGTAATATGACTCTGATGTTGGTGGTATAGAATAAATAATACACAAATTTGGGGTTCTAGCAGAAGCAAACACATCCAAAACAAATGTAAAGTGTACTTTTATCGCTCTCCCTTTGTTAGACATTTTATTGTACCCTCTAAATAAAGAAATGTCTTCCATGTCCAACAACTGGATGTAATAGATCTTACATTTGTTTTTGTGCGCTTCTGGGCCCTTTCTTTTCTCTCTTGTTGACCATGGCTCTGTGTGGGTTTAAAACTAAATATTGTAGGCACTGCATCAGGTTTCAGGCGTTTACAGATCCTAAATCCAAGTCTTTCTTGTAGTTCAGTCTCAAAACAAGATTCCTCAAAATGTTCATGACAATCTTTTTTGGCATTATCAAAAGAGTAGTTCTTCACTGTCCGTCATGTCCCAATGTGGAATAGCCATCTTGCTGCTAAATCCTTCTTTTTTGGTTTAATCCTTGGGTTAGGAAAGGAGAAGAAGGAAATTCCCTTTCCTTTCCCCTTGTCAGATCTGTTATAGAATCCATAAGCAGCACAAGTCACCATTTTCACATTGTTTGTTGTCTCATGTGTACACTAGACAGGCTCTAGCAGCTCTGCTTACAGGAAGTAGGGCGGTTGTGACATCATGAACTGGCTGTCGGATGGATTCTGGCAGGGCATTGTGGGGTACAATGGCGCCCATGGTGTTCAGCTGGGATGGCTGGTTGGGGGTGATAATTAAGTGCACTTTCACAGGTAGGGAAGCCAAACAGTATTCAGGTGAACAGGGACAGTAAAGTACACATATCAAAGTATGTTTTCAGCATATAATAGCCTGAAGGTGTAATTGTCCTTTAATAGCGAAAACAATCAATAATAGGTTTTGGAAAGATATGGGGAATAGCCTAATCAAACTGATGGAAAAATTCAAAATGAAAAATATTACACACTTGAACTGGATGCCGCTCTGGTATAACAACAAAGTAGATTTTGAATACAGAAAAAGCTGGGAGCAAAAAGGATATCACCTGGTAGGTGACTTTACATGAAAATGGTGAACTCTTGAGGTGGGTCCAGCACTTATTTCAGTATTAGATGGCCAAAATGGGTTTTTGGCATTTCTAGTCTCTTTTATAAGTTTCCTATAGGTTGGCTAGACTATAATTATGTTTTTCCTTTCCTACCATTTTCAAAGGAAAAAACACTAAGTCATCCCAATACAGTAGAAGCACATGGTGAGTACTAACATCCATGTGGGTTTATAAACTAACATCTAAGCAGGGATTTCAGCTCATGACCCTCTCAACTTCAGTGTCTGAATATATAAGGAGGGAGCTACCCCCTCTCTCCCCACGAACTCTGAATTAGCATAACTACTGAATAGTCACTCCGAGTGCCTTTTCCACATTTGCACTTAACAAACTGAATTGTCAAGGTGCCTAATAGGAAAAAGAATAAAACAGGACGTTTTTTCTCACCAGAAAATTAGCACTAAAGAAATCTGGGAAAGGTTTATGGCATGCCAAAATGATATTTATTCAACTCTCAAAATATCATGCAACTTTCAAAATATCGTTCAACTTTGTTAAATATATCGTGCAACTTTCAAAATATGGTACAACTTTTATAAATATATCATACAGCTCAGCAAGGATGTATATTTTTTGGGAACATGTATAATGACCTCAGAGCAGTCATGGGTGTTGTGCCAGGTCATGCACTTGTAGTGGGGAAGGTCGCTGGTAAAGGGGAAACTTACTTATTCTACCCTCAATATAATATTACTTAAGCCTGGAGCTTAACTATATATAGATAAATCAGTATATATATACATATATATAAATATATATATATATATATATATATATATATATATATATATATATATATATATATATATATATATATATATATACACACACACACAAATATATATATATATATATATACACACACACACACATATACATATATATATATATATATATATATATATATATATATATATATATATATATATATATATATATATATATATATAGAGAGAGAGAGAGAGAGAGAGAGAGAGAGAGAGAGAGAGAGAGAGAGAGAGATTTCTAAAGCAAACTCTGAGAATTTAAATAGGAGTAAGGTATGCTTGTCAGCTACATCTATCATTTGAAGAAGCCCTTGTGTACACAAGTTGTTTTATTATCAGCAAATGATCCATGCAGCTTAGACATAATGTGCCTATTTTCACATTCTGTTTAATTGATAAAGACTTCCTGACCACAAAGCTATATATGTAAATTACTTCTCCAGCTGTGTCTGAAGTACTTGTTGACACCTACTCGGCCATCTTAATTTGCATTCATAAAAATTGACATGTCAGCTCAACCTGATGTGGGAGGTCCATGGAGGGGGCAGGTTAACCCTTGTAATGCTGAGGTCCAAATCACAAGGATGAAAAGATTTTTGAAAACCATGTAGACCTTGTCATGTTGGTTATCATTGGATATCTCTCACTGAGTACTTTCTGATGAGTACCCATGTGCTAGTGTTTTAGTCATTTTCAGATTTATTTTGAATTGTTTTGTATTGGCCAAATTAGCCACAAGCAGCATAAGTGTTAACTCAATGACTCAGTGTCCACCAAATGACTCTATTAGACTCCCTCTATCCGGTAGGTTTTCTTCTTTACCACTGACATTACCCACTAAAAGTGTACAACCTGGCACAACACCCATGACTGCTCTGAGGTCATTTTACATGTTCCCAAAAAAATATACATCCTTCCTGAGCTGTATGATATATTTCTAAAAGTTGCACCATATTTTGAGAGTTGCATGATATATTTAACAAAGTTGAAGGATATTTTGAAAGTTGCATGATATTTTGAGAGTTGGATAAATATCATTTTGGCATGCCATAAAGGTTCGTACTATGACAAAAGTGGGCTAATGGAGATGGAGTTTTAGCATATATGGGTACCTCAACTACCAGTCATCCACATACCCCCTACCTGGGCGTGGTAATAGTAAAAGGCCGTTATCTCGTTTTGTCTTCTTATTATTATTGCTTACCCGCAGCTGTTACCATAGTCCCGACATGACCATTAGGTGCTTGTCGTGCCTTAGTACTAACCAGTTTATATTTATAGCATACTTGGCCCTTTACAGTCACCTATATGCTCCCATCACCGTTACACAGCAGGGATTCTCTCTTTGCTACTATCGTAGCACTATACGGCTACGACACCATGACATCCTTTTTTGTGCCACTATATACGTATTCAGCTTTTGTTTCCAGTGTAGTCATACACACCACAGGGATCGATACAAACAGACCATTTGTATCGCCAAATGAAACTTCATCATATGGAACATACAACTACAATCCCGCAACAAATAGGGAACCCCCATCCCAACACAAAACGCTTGTCCAACCGCTACTGTTTTTCTATTTCTGCTTTTGATGAGGGACTTATAAGCCCGAAACTGTCCCTTTTACACATACCCCTACAGGTACTTGTAATTCGACTGTTGAAGTCATAACGTGACGTCACAGGCGTGTGAGATCATAGCGATATCGGTTTGATGTGTCACCATGACAAACATGCTGCAGAATACGTATGACACAATGTGTGTAACGCCTGATTCCAGTTGTACCGACGACGTACGACATGACGGTCAAGCTATCCTCTACATAGGCATCCTGTTAGATCTTTCACTTCGTTTTTCCATCTATGTCAGTAAATACAGTGTGGCACATTGGTGCAAGACAGATCTCATACAAAGTGTAATCTAGATACCGAAAAAAATTTTTTTAAGGAAAATACAGGTTTAATCCTTCTCTTCGCATAAGTTACATAATAGGTTGTATTGCTTTTCAAACTGTGTCTTTTTACCTTTGATGTAATGAATATATTTCTCTTGATAATAAAAGTTTTTCATCTTATATTTTACATTGATGATATGCGTTTTTTGTTCTTTTTTCATTGCGTCGTAAATGACCGTTTTAGTATGTAGGATTAGACTATTAATAACAAGAGCATTTTCCAAGTCACCTACTATTATCTTCATATCGGACATATTATTATCCACCATACCTAGTTCAACTATCCACTTATTTACCTCTTCCCATAGATCCTTTGAATGCATGCATTCCAATAACATGTGTTCAATAGTTCTCTTTTTTGCACATACCACAGATATTAGATTGTTTATACCAATGGTGAAGAGTTTATCATTTGTGAAAAATCTATGACGTAATATACGAAATTGTAATTATTTCAAGTACGTGTCTTTATATTATATGTTATGTTTAAGAATAAGTGACTTACACTGATTGTCTCTATTTCCATGTTGGTATTCTCTTTCCATTTAGAGACTATACTATCTGGCACTTGAGCGTTAGTATCCTTTATCTTGGAAAATATAGATTTGAACAGCCTTTGGTGCTCAGGTTTTATAGAATATAATTAAGCGTACTGTTTCTAGGTAGGTCCTCCCAACTCAAAGGAGTATCTACCCATTCTAGATTTTTTTTTTTATCAAATACGGCTTCTCATTGCCACAGCATCTGAGTGCTTTTAATCACAACTATCCAAAACTTGTTTGAAGTGGCTTCTATGATTCTATCCAGATAAACTGGACCGAAAGTAAAAGCATCAACCATTTCGAAAGATGTTGGAATAACAGTCCATTTGCTGTTTGATCTCAAGAATCTGTGTAGCCAGCTTAACTTAAGTGTTTTATCGAAGAGAGTAACACATGTATTGTGTAATTTAAGACCTCCATGATGAATTTCACCTTCAAAAGTTTCTTTCCTCCACTCTGGAGGTTTACAACACCAGAGGAAGTTTGAAAAGGTATTGTATAATTCTTTTAAGCAAAGAACGTTGGGGCTTGGGAGAGACAGCTGCATGTGGGTGATATTTGACATTAACAAGGATTTGATAATACTAACCTTTCCATATGGAGTTAGTTTTCTCATACCACCATATTCTCATTATTTTCCTTATTTCCCCCATTTTTCTATATTAAGTGCTGTAATTTCCCCCATTTTAGTAATGTCATAATGTATACCTAGAATTTCAAAAGTTGTTGACCAGTTAAATCCAAATTTGCCCTGCCAGGAAATGCTGCCGTCTCTCGATGCCCCAATTTTTACAACCTTGGTATTTTCATTATTTATTTTTAAACCAGAGATCGTTTTAAACCACCATAATACCTTAATAATATTTTTCACACTTTGTAGATCCTCTGCCACCAATAAGGTGGTATCATCGGCGTATTGAGATACCTTAAACTCTTCCTCGTGCACCATTATGCCCTTAATGTTGCCAAACTCCTTCAGTACATGCGATAAAATCTCCACACACAAAACAACAACATATGGCAAAGGGGTTCACCTTGTCTATAGCCTCGTGCTAATGTAATCTGATCAGACAGGTGACCATTCTGTTCGACTCTAGAAGTAGAATCTTTTTGAAAAAGTTTAATCATTTTCCAAAATTCTTCACCGAAATTAAAAAGTTTTAGCACATCAGCAATAAAAGGCCATTCCATGGTATTAAAAGCTATGTAAAAGTCAAGGATTATTAAAAGACCCTTTTTTGTTCAGCTTCGCAATAATCAGAAAGGTCAAAAATTGGACAAAATTTAAAATTTAAACTTCTTTAAAACTTCCAGATGTAGATGATTTTTTTGGACATCAATCACAAGAGAAAATAATTGACGAGATAATACTGAACACAAAAATGGTAATATACAACAATAGCAAAACGGAAAAAGTAAACCACATACAAATGGCAAAAAGACTACTCTACAATGAGCTATGTATAGAAGAGTATGAGGCAAAAACGAATCACACAGAATGGAACGTTTGGTTAACTTGGGGAAAATTTATGATGCATTAACAGAAATATTCTCGAACAAAACAAGAACATGACAAATTGCGTTAATATTAATTAATGTTAATACTTATAGAACATAGAGGTTAACAACATAGTATTGTCATAAATATATTTGTATTTTTGCATTACACTTGGATGCATGAATCATATGGAAAATAAAAAACAGCAGCGATTGCGAAATTTAAAAGAAAGTTTTTGGGTCTTTTTCTGCTTGCCCGATTGCCGTTTTTTGCATAATTCACTTGCAACGGGACAAGTGCTTTTGTTGCACGCTGATCTGTGAAAATACACCATTTAAAAGACAAAGGTCACCAATACTTCAGGTCACTACACACTCTTCATACTTAAGGTATGCAGGTTACTGTGCCATTTGAAATAGAGGTAGGACTTTTTTTGATAGGATGTCTAATTGCCCAAGATATCAATTCGTTTTTGAAAACTCAATTGTATACCCATCAGGGCCAAGGGCACTATTGTATTTGTTCTTTTTAATTTAATTTTCTAATTCAGAGATATCAATCAATGTCAGAAGCAATTAAATGTCAACTCATTTGAAGTTGGGAGATCAGTCGAAAGATGTTAATATCGGCTACCCTCGAAAGTTTTCACTGAATGTGAAGTGTGGGTAGCTTCGTAAACTTTCCTCTGTTCTTAAATTTCTTCAGTTTAGTCTATCTCGGATTTATCTTTAAGTTTCAATTATATAGTTCTTTTACAAATGCCTTTGTGTTTTTCAAGGGAAAGGAAGTATTTCCCCCTTCACGACACATGATATCGATAGCCATTGATCTTATATGGGTTCCTTTAAATCTACGCTCACGTAATTTTGTTAGTTTCAACTTTATATTACGAAGCAGAAGATCGTTATTTATGTTTCCATCGTTTCCAAGGCATTCTATTTCATATAGCAATTTGGTCTCTTCTTCATCCCTTTCCTTGTAAAGGTTTTTAAGACATTGACGATAGTTTCCCTCATCTGACCGTGCTATCGTTAAAGGAAGTAATGATTAAAACATGTCATTTCTACGCTTTACTACGGATATTAGCTGTAAATATATTTATATTTATCGCTTGACAAATAACGATGGCACATGTAATTGGTGGTAATAGGTGTTTCAGGAGAAACCATTAATGTGTATTTCTGTAGAAATGCTATTTGGATGGAGAATGGTGTATTAGGAGAGGGTAGAAAGATTGACTGCAACGTGAAGAGATAAATAGGGTTGTTTGGGTTAAACCATCTTTTCAATATGTTGAATAGTTCAAGGTTAATCAGTTGCCGAATAAAAACTGCGTTGTGATGTTCGATTTTAATTTTCGGTGCTTTCCGCCTGTATGTTCCCGCGTGCCGTCAGCGGCTATTGAACGAGGACCGCGGCGATTGACTAATGAGAGAAGAAAATGAAATGAAGGCGCCAGAAAACGTCTTCCGTTTCCGCTCAGTCGATCAGCAACGTGGTTCTCGTTCCCGCCTCTGACTGTTTCCCCCAACTTGGCATATAAGTTCGTCTGCTCTATTGCCTATTTGCTGGCGCGGATTTAATTGAATGAGCAAAATGATTTAACACATTCGTGTCCAAGCTAGATTCCCCTTGAAAATGCCGTCTGCTTCTTTGACAATTTTGAAAATAACTCTTGATTTTGGCATAAATTTATGAAATATTACAAGAGGAATTGTTCGTTCGGTTCTGATTAACACTATTCATCCAAATATTCTTCAAGAAATGCTCCGTACAAAAAGAAAAGGCTAAAATTGTCGGAACCTTTTCGAGATACAGGCGTACATGGGTTAAAAGAGACGTGAAGGAACTTCGAGGGTAAAAATCAATCACAAGCCGTTCACAGGTTTTGTGGTAATGACGTAATTTATTTTTCAATACCGGTAAATCAGATGAGCAGTGATATTTACAAACAGATAAAAGGGGACAGCAGTGCCTGAATCCTCACACAAAGCCTCCTATAAATCGTCTACATCTCTCTCTCTCTCTCTCTCTCTCTCATACGCGCACGCACGCACACATACACACATACACACACACACACACTCACAATCGTATAACCAATAGATACAGGTCAAAGAAGTTGTGGTTTGTTGCGAGACGAAGCCGAGCAACCATGATCGAACATCGGGTACACGGTACATCGTACCTTCCAATTGGTAAAGGTCACTTGCACCAATTACACTACAAAAAAATCTTCCTTGAGCATTCATATCCGAGTCCCTTGTGCATTAACACTATGTTGTTGTTTTGGGTTGTGCATACGTGTAGAACGAAGACTCACGCCATATGCTACACACTATTCGAGGCCTGCGATTGGTGAAGGTTATATGGAAAAGTGGTGCAAATGTGAAAACAATACCACCCACGCGTGTATACATTGCCATAAACAACACTTACGATAAATCATCCATTCATTTATTCAAGTACCAAGGTCACCATTTAGAGCAAACGATTTAACATTTCATACTTTAGATATTGTTTTACACTCGTTTATAGGATATTCCTAGCCTTTTTATTTATCATGATATATATATATATATATATATATATATATATATATATATATATATATATATATATATATATATATATATATACATATACATATATATATATATATATATATATATATATATATATATATATATATATATACATATATATATATATATATATATATATATATATATATATATATATATATATCATTATGCGTCAGGTAAATACATGTTCAAATCAATTAACAAATCAAATAACTCGGATCTTTTAAGCGTTTGTGTGTTGACATTTGTTCTAGTTCTCAAACTAATGTTGATCGAATGAAAATGAAAAAGAACTATCGAACACTTTTAAAGTAATCAATTTTATCTTGTCATGCTATTAGGAATAACCGCCATATTTGAACGGGATGAATATGGGAACACAAGTGTGCTTGAGAACATGTTACTACGGTCTAAGATTGCAAGATAGAAGTGTTTCTTTTCGATTAATGTACAGAAGTCGCAAGCATCTCTCTCTCTCTCTCTCTCTCTCTCTCTCTCTCTCTCTCTCTCTCGCTTAATCGGTAAATCAATCATTCGATCAATCAGTCAATCAATCAATCAATTTTGGTTAAGTGGGTAAATTATAGTAGACCACAATGAGGATGTCGTTTAGTTCCACTTTTAAGTCACATGGAATGCACTTTATATGCAAATAATCCAAGTGATACTCAGGACTGTTAGCGTTAAAGGTCGCCCTCAGCCGAACACAGTACCAGCATATAGTAGCCTACACACAGCCTCATGTATAACATTCATTATTGCACCCAGTCCGTATTGTTTATTGTCAACATTTAATTCCTGCACTAAATGCTCTGGCAGCCCGAACTTAATATACGACCGCACGCCCTGGGCATCATGCACGGATGATCTCACAACTAAAAGTGCTCTTGATTCGCAAGCTACGTGGGCTTGACCTTTTTTTGACATGTTATCGATGGATGTTTGCACAACCATGCACTAGCAGACGTTCGGTTGATTGGTGCAGGAATTAAATGTCTATACTGTACCACCTACTTCAGTCATAAAGAAACGTTTAGGTCAGCTTCCACTTACAAATAAACCAATCGTACGCATACGCCGGATTTCGCCAAACTCGATTAGATTGTATCAGTCTTCTCATTTCCGTGCAATGCGAGTTTGTCCTTATACACCATAAACATGAAATGAACGCTTACCGGTATCTAACCAACTGCAACTGCAACTACAAGTATACATATCTCTGTGTGCATGTCCACAAATGACTCCAAGTCTTCAGGCAGCCCCACACTGTTCCTTTACAGGTGTCAGTCCAACATTTCCTACATACAGATACTTACTTATGATTCTATGGAGATAGTTTTTTTAACTTTTTCCTTTTCATGCAATGAAAATAAAAGCTACTAAGTACTACAACTGCTAGATATTCTTGTTTATATACATATTTACACTATCTAGTTTCGGAACAATGCATGATTTATCTCGGTATAAACTTATCTCAACTGTTTCTCTGCTCTGATTATAGGACATGTACAACTCATCAAGGGAATTCATGTCTACTCTACTCTAGATAGTAACACATTTTTGTCAGTATTAATTATGTATACCTTGGTAATTAGCGCACATTTTACCTTAATCGAATCTCACTATGCTTGTCACTTATCACTGGCCATTATTAAAATGTACCAATACCTGAGGGAGATCGCAAGCTTAAATATATTACACTGTATAATGGTCTTAGCACTTAGTCTGATGACAATAGAACGAACATCAGGCAATGGCTTCCCGCATCCTGAAACTAGAATGCGCGGAAACATCATGGCCATTAAATTCCGACGCAACTCTAAATAGCTTGCCACGATAGAAGTATTCAGCCAATTCAGGAAATATACGTAGTGATATCAATTGTAATGTTTCATCATATTTGATGATTTCAGTAGTTTTAGAGGGCCTGCCCCTTTGTCGAGCCGTGCAGCGGATTGCACAAACGCCTCTGCTGTACCTGTAATACGTTTGGTATTCACATACCGCATTATTTTCCATTTCAGAAGTTTAAAGTCTAGGTTATCCTGGCATAGCTAACAGGCCATAGTTATTAGTTAATACGCTTGTTTGATTCTTAATGTATATATGCATCTTTATTGACTACAGACCGCGCTGTAAAACATCATACACATTTTAATAAGGAAATAATATATTGGAATAGATATACATTCTGTATAGATCTAACTCTAAAGGTTTGATATAGCAGACCTTTTTGATGTGCTTTCTTTAGTAGTATTGCCGTCTGAAAAAGTGTCTAGAAAATCAGTCAAATCAGGAAACGTCTCTCTCTCGGGCAGTGTTGACACTTTCAACATTTTTGGAAAGATTCAATAGTGAATATTGCAATTGATGTCATTTCGCACACGTATTCAATTTCAGATTGTTACCGACGAAACTATCATATTATTGCAATTGTATTCTCATTCAGAATTTCATTCCATTTTGGCCGAATGATCGTCGCGAAAAAAAATAAGAACTTTTTGAAATTAGTTCTTTAACTCGGCTTATATTTAATGCTTGGATACGTACGGCAATCCAGAGAATTAGTCTTCCCTCACATTGGCGTTTACCCCTCTACTAAGTACAATGTAATTGGTCCTAGCACAACTTTGCTTTTGATCAACAGAATCGAGGCCGGTTTTATGCATTGTCTTGGCCATGTTAAATTTTAATCCCTTAAAATCTGATCTGCCTATCCTCTCCATTTCATTTTGAGAAGCATGTTGCCCTTTTGTTACCTGACAAGCTGCCTTTCTATACCAAATGTCTTAACACTTTCCTATTCCATATTCAGATTATCGATCTCGTTAGAAAACTGTTCACAATAATCAAATAGATAAATTAATATATTATTACAAATGAATAGATAGAAAAACAAACAAACAATAAGTAAACTTGAGGACAACGTTTTTGTAAAATGTTCGCTACAGATATTTAGTAAGGGCGTCGTATATCATCACGCAGGATTTTGGTAGTTGTCCAAATGTATAATAAACAAGGAATGACACAATCGAAATAAATCTCATTTCGGAAAAGATTCTGAGATTTTTTATCATTTAGATTATAAAATGTCGACCAGCCAATTGTCTGCCTAGGCGAATAGAGTAACCGGGTTACATTGTAGTTCAAATACGAAATAAGTAAGTATATTGCATCATTCGTATTTATATGAATACGGTTAGGAAGTATTTCTATTATACGTTTCTGATTGGGATAGGTCAAATACCATTTAAAATAACTAGCTTGGTTCACGTCACTATCAACCAAGGCTTAATTGGTGGATAGCCACAAGCCATTTATTGTTAATATTTGCAGACGGGAATAGTCCTCGATCTTTATACATATATATATATATATATATATATATATATATATATATATATATATATATATATATATATATATATATATATATATATATATATATATATATATTTATATATAAATATATACATACATATATAATCATATTGACCGAGACTATATGAAGAATTGTTATACACCTGGATCTATTAATTTCGATCTAGTTTTCTGGCCAAAGCAGGCAAGGCTTACGACGATGGAATGATATTTTATCTGGGTACCTGAATAGATAGATAGTAACTATACACATCCACCAGACACAAATTTTAGTGATACATTCAAGCGATCAGTTTCTCATACATATCGTAGGGCCGTTAGCCCCATGAAGAGGGATATAAAATATATATATTGCAATAATCGAAATGTTTTTCATTGCTGTTTTCCAAGATATATTCTATCCCCGTCGTTCACAAAACAATAGCTTTCTGTAGGCCTCTCTGAAGTCTCTATTGAGCAGGGCATATACACAGGGATTGACGCCCGATGATATGTAGCCCAGCCAGGTAAAGGCAGTCATTAGAACAGCCTTGATCTCACAGCTCCTGCAGATGCCGCTAACCTCCATCAGGATAAAGAATGGTAACCACATTATCACAAACACGGCAAACACGATCAGCAACGCCTGCTCCGCCTTCTTCTCCTTCTCCGTCTTTTTCTTGATCTTGACGCTTTTATGGTTTTTATTGCGCTTGAGCGAGCCGTTGCTGGACGGCCCGTCATCCTGGTCGCCCGCTAGTGATGTCTCCTCGGTAGACGGCGAGGGCAAGTCCACCGACACTGTCTGCACCTGCGTAATGGCGGCTCCGCGCCGTGGCGCCACCTTTTGAGCGTTGGTTCGCAACACTATCACCGACCACGTGTCCACGAGGATCATCACCAGTAGCGGGATGAAGAACGACACGAGAGGCGAGTAAATGGCGAAGTCGGGGTCAAAGATTCCACACTGTGGACCATCAGGGCTGTTAATGAGCACGTACTCTACCTTGAAGCTTCCGTTGAAGGCCAGCGGAACGGCGATTAGGAAGGAAATCGTCCACGGAGGTACGAGAAGCCAGAAGATCTGGCGCCGGAAGTTGCCCTGCCGGAAGTGCATGGGGTAGACGATGGCTTTGTGGCGATGTATTGCGATTGCGCAGAGGTGTAAGATGGAGGCTGTGGACAGGAACACGTCAAGTCCGACCCAAATAACGCACATTGCATGCCCCAATCCCCAGAATCCATTTAC
>OZ012694.1:35976603-35981603 GCA_963942565.1 Maea johnstoni | reverse complement strand
AATATTGCTAAAGATTCCGCAATAATTTGCACAATGGACTCAGCCTTTTAGAAGCATATACATTTGGTAATGTGTGAATTTTCTTCACTTTAAATGCCGATTTAAGAATGGATCATACCTTTTTCACTAAGAAATCATTTTATAATCAATTCAACACCCATTTATTGAATATTAGCTCTATTTTTCTCGCAGTTCGTACAATGAAATACCCTATCATCATTGATAGATAAAAAATAACCAATGTGTTTGAACCACACTTTCTCAAAAGCACCCTGTAGATTGTGCCACATTACTCAAAAGTCAGCACTATGTCAATTCATTTCTAGAAAGGGCATTATTCCAAGAACTGCTACGTAAAGTTTCAAAAATGGTAATGTCAGATATGAATGTGAATCATCATCCTTAATGTTGATTGATCAATATGGCCAAGCACGGTCATCTGTCGTTTCAAATAAGGAGTTCGGCGGTGAATAGAAGCCATTTCTCGAATCCTCACACAGGAAGTCCTTTGGACAGAAATCCATTTAACTTCCGAATTCGTGTAGAAGACCCTATCGACCTGACATGCGTGGTCGTTATAAAATGTCCCGCTTGCTAGATTCACCCATATTGAACTCTCGCTCAAAATACATTTCTGCATTATGACTTATAAACTAACTTATATTATAAGCAAGACTTCTCTAAGATACGATTGATCAAACCCCTGCTTCTGAAGTGCTTCTGATCGCTCCATCCCGCAATTTCGTCTTTTTATTTCTGAAAGGTTTTCTACTGTCAAGAATCAGGTAAATTGACCATTCTATAATTGAATGTGCATTGACAGGATCTTGTTTTTCTTCTCAGTCGGTCCATTCATGCCTGGGGCGCGCCAGACAGAGGTCGAACATTTTTGCCGATATCTCTCTGAACAAGGAACACTCAGAAAAGAAATTGAAGGAAATATGTTATTCAGAACTTAACACACAACCCCTCTCCAAACGTTTTTCTATCTGTCGCGCTTTTCAGGAGTTATTTTCAAAAGCATCATAATTCTAAACGAACATTTTTGATGGAGGAACTCTTGGCCTGAACGGGTTAAGAAGTGACACGTAGTTGTAATCGATATTGAAACAAATTGACTAGCCGTGGGTGTCACAGGCAGCGATTTAGACGATTAGGAACAATTGGCAAAGCCAAAACGTATTACATGCTCGATTTGAAGGTTTGATTAGTAGAAATAAATATGTTATTAGGCTTCGATGACGTTGGTTTTATTTAGTGGCACATTGATTGCGTAGCGCCGTGCTCTGTGTGCGCCAGAGCCGAGGAGTAGTTCTATTACGCCAACGATCTTCTAAGAGAAAAACAGGGGCGCTGTGTCAGTTTGTATATATATATATATATATATATATATATATATATATATATATATATATATATATATATATATATATATATATATATATATATATATATATATATATATATATATATACATATTTATATATAAATGAGCAACAATGCAGCATAATTAATATTCAACTTGACGAAAAAACATACGTGTGTTAAGTTTAGCTTAAGTCACTGTCCTTTGACGCAACATTTCGATTTCGCCTTTTTGTATAAACAAGGCAGCAATTGCACATCTAGCAGTCATTGTGCAACCCCGCGCGGCCACGGAGGCAGATGCGAATTTATACCGCATACTATTAGGGCAATTACATGTAACGTCATCTTAAGGCGTTTGATAGTAATCCTTATCTATAAAATACACGCCTTTCAATGGACACAACTAGAACACTCCGATGCGTCCACTGACGTGACCAGTGTGTGTTTGGTGTTTCAAGGATAGCACAATGGTACACAAAATCAAAGCATTTGTATAAAGCTAAACATGCCTTTCATGCCACAGTACGCTTTGAGGGAACCAATGATTGATCGAACTCGAACCCATGTGCAGACAGCCACAACTCTTAAAATAATGAGCTAGGAGAAGGATGTTAATCATACCCAGAAAATCTGTTTATTTTCCACGCAAGCACCAGATTGTTTACACGATATCAAAAGGCTACCGCTACTCGGTCAATGCATACATTTGTAACTCGGCTTTCATTTAAGGTAATTCAACGGTCGATATTTCAATGAACATTAGCTTCCTTTGGCCGAGAACTGATAAAAGGCTTCCGCGATTAGTTTAGATAACCTTTAATTCCATGAAGTATGAGAGCGGAACCCCATCGACAAGGGGATACCAGCTTTCTTGAGAATCAAGTCGATATGACGCACATTCCTAGGAAATTACGTCGATGCCACTGATATGTCTTAACGAGTACAATGCTATGTGCGTGCCACAGCCCAGGGCCAGCAAAGCCACTGTCGTAAAAAGACGCAAAGTTGTCGGACATATGTGGTTAAACAGTAAATAGTAAACATAGAGTGCGCAGTTGTTTATCATGAATCAATGGATTCATTCATGTAATTGTGAAAGGATTACACAACAACCTTATTCAAAAAACCTTAGCAACCGACAGAAGCTATTTTAAACCTAAATACAAACATCTTTTTGAATTTTAGTCTACCTAGCAATTTTAGCTTATCTCGGATAAAAGCTTATGTCTTGACTAACTCACCATTTAATCTAAATAAATGCAAAAGTAGGACTCTATCTAACTCGAATAATGTCTGATTGTCTACTTTATTTGGGTTACAATGGGTAAACCTCACTTGTTTCGATGAATTAACTGGCCTTTTTGCATATTTTATGCATTGAACAGTTTCGTTGCCAGTATATATGATTATATCTATATATGTAAAGCATATGGTGTGTGAGGTGTATGCCTTCGCTAAACCTATTTCCCGGGAACCATTCCTCACCGTACAGCGCACAGTGGATATACAGTACAGACATTTAATTCCAGCACCAGTCGACCGGACGTCTGACAGTGCCTAATTGTACAAACACCCATGGAGGATATATTAAAAATGATTAGCCAAGCACGGCAATGCCCCATGTAGCTTGCAAATCAAAGCTACGTTCTGTTGTGAGGTCATCTATACATCCATGTCCAGGAAACTTAGTGGCAATCAGGCGTCCGTTGGTGTGTTATGCCCGGGCAGCCTACGCATTTAGTGCAGGAATTAAATGACGGCACCGCAGCAATCCTTCGACACACACTGGGCCACTACCAACAGTACAGCAAACATGGTTGCATATCGACCAAAGCCACACCTCAAGAGTTCTGTATGACACGAGATAAACTCGACTGAGCTTCCCTATGGATGGGATAAGGTACACACGGGCCCACAATATACACTGCTGCACAGTGGCGCATAGGAAAACAAAATGAAGATGTGTTTCTCGAAAAAAGCATTAGAAAAAACCCCTCCCACGTGGGTTTCGTATCATGGGCATCTGATAGCTTTATTCGATTCTGTGAAATTGATCATGGGGTATCGACTTCTCGCTGTGGTCCCCTGTTGAGGTTTTTCTCTCGTCTGATAACCCGGGTGGCAGCGGGCGTTTGATGGATATCCGTCGAGGGCGTAGTGGATGCATTCAATCACTACAAACATCATTAAACGTTAAGTACCATGGGATGGCCGCATTCATCAAACGTTATGACGATGTTCTAATTAGCAAGAGAGTTCGCATGGCAAATGATAATGTCCCTTTCTGCCTCCTGGGCCCACCAGGAAACCGTCTCCATTGGATAAGCATTTCAACTGATGTATTGTTGCGATTCCTCTCTTCATCTATCATAGTTTATGCATCGCCTTAGGCCTAAACACCATGAATGATAAGCCATTACTTCTCCCTTGGTTATACCTAGAAATTGTAAACACAAGATTGATACAACATTTACGACTAATGAATCAAAGTGTGGATATTTATAGTTTAATGGTTTGTGTATTTCATTCGTAAAAAGTATTTGTGCCATCAAAAAATCATGAAATGTTAGAGTAAATGCAGATTTGGTCTTGTTTTAACCTTTCCTCGCGTACGTTTTTTAACAATTGAAGCACATCTTTGAGATATCTTGTGTTTGGATAACCGAGATGTACTCAGACGTCCTAGGAACTGGAATAGGGTGATTTTACTTTAGCAGGTGTTGTGCTCTCGTAAATGAGTGTTTACTTATGAAAGCTATAGAAACACAGTTTCGTAGATAAACCGAGAACTTTGCAACACATTCAAAATATAAAAAATGTACTTAGACTAACACAACTTAAAAACTAAGGAATGGTATCTTTTGCACGTTTTAGACGTGAGACATATCTAAGTGTGCTTTGGTTTATTTGTTAACCTGTGGATGGCGTATTTCATACGTTTATTGGTTTTGGTGCCTAAATCCATCTCTCACGTGCCTTTGTATGTTAATAACACTTTTGAGGAATCTTTCCTTCTTGGGTTGCACTGGAAACACCTTATCTTTTCGTATATCGATCGCTGTAAATATTTCATTTTCAATATCATATCATTCTTATATCACTTGATCTAATATAAAGTGTATTGATTGAATTTTATTGTATCTTTATTGACTATACTATTAAGTATAACAGGATACAGAAAACAAAATAAATAACGAATGACTTAATGATAACGGAACATAATAAAGAGAACAAGAACGACTTAAACCCCAAAATAAAGTGAGATATACTAGTAATAGATGCTCAAACTAAACACCACACTGAATACTAGTAATTGGCTGACTGGAATATTGCACAGGATTTAAAGAAAGAAGGAAAAAAGGAACTTTAGAAAAGATAAAAGAAAATGAGAGGGGAACATTATAAGTGCCAAATCAAAAGTTCCCTTAAGAGCTAGAAACTACTGATAAAAGTGAATAAAGAATAAAAGTTAATAGTTACGTTGAATTTCTTTTGTTTTGATATAGGCGTATTACCCACCAGACAACGACGGCTCCCGTGTGTGCGCTTTGTAATAAGGATATCAGCTTGGGGATACACGTACATGACGTTGAAGTAAATAAGCAGTCCATTATTTATGAGGTATCGTTGAG
>OZ012694.1:35926322-35971322 GCA_963942565.1 Maea johnstoni | reverse complement strand
TGATGATAGATACATGAAGATAGATATATAGATATGCATACTTATACACATACCACACATGCATGCGGACATACTTACATAATACATACACACACACACACACACATACATACATACATACATACACAACATTTCTTTTGGAATGAGCCCACTATTCTGATACATCCAGGATACAAAGTAACATATCACAACGCCTCGTTCTTAGATAGGACGGCGATTTTAAGAGGATTGCTCATACCTTATAAGTACTACTGATAAACCATTGATAAAACACGTGTGATCTTTAAACTAACACAGTGCGCATGCGCAAATAATCGGATCATTTCACTTTTTTTTCACTGACAGCATCACAGTGTGAGGCATTAAATGATAAGATATGGTATAATCAGCCATACCTTATAGGTGCAATTCGTATAATTGTGATAAGGCGCTTTGAGGCACGTTCGGGCTTTCAAGAAACTAAATGCGCATGCGTAGGTAATTATTTTGTTTACACGCCAATAGAATTAAAATATAAAGCATTAAAAGATAGGACAGAGAAAGATTCCGCTATGGCTAATGTAGGATTTTCAAATAAACTCCTAACGACACGTTAAGGCACGGTTGCGCTTCCAAGCACCACATTGCGCATGCGCATATAGTGAAATGAGCTACCTTAATGCGATGAGGCGTAATGTCGCTCTCCACGAGAACAGCGGTTTTACTTCATGACTACTTGTTAATGTAGAAATATCATCAGTGGTTTTCCAGTAGCTAATCAGCTTATCAATAAGGAAGTAGCAAGTACTCATTGAGAGGCTGGCTTTCCGAGAGGCATCTTATCTTACAAAGGCAGCAGGGGGCTTCAGAGCGATGATAAATCATTCCCCCCCTCGCGCTAGGAGGACTATTTGAGAACATATTTGTTCCTATTAGGGCATGGACTAAATGTCACAGCGAAGGTTGGCACGACACATGCACGTACAATGAATATGTGAAATCACTGCCTATTTTCACAGAGTCATACGTGTACAATGAATCTGTAAAATCACTGGCTATTTTATACAGAGGCATACGTTTACAATGAATCTGTGAAATCACTGCCTATTTTATACAGAGGCATACGTTTACAATGAATCTGTTAAATAACTGCCTATTTTATACAGAGTTATACGTGTACAATGAATCTGTGAAATCACTACCTATTTTATACAGAGTTATACGTGTACAATGACTATATGAAATCCCTGCGTATTTTTCACAGAGTCATACGTGTACAATGACTATATGAAATCGCTGCCTATTTTATACAGAGGCATGCGTGTACAATGCATCTATGAGATCACTGACTATCTTATACAGAGACATACGTATACAATAAATCTGTGAAATCACTACCTATTTTATACAGAGTCATACGTGTACACTGAATACGTGAGACTATTGCATGTTTGTCACATTTTGTTTTAAAAGCCATGCGCTTCTAGACTATACATCTGAACCTGCATACTATTTCATGGTAGGTGTGTTAATGTGATAATGACAAAATGGATGACAGAATCTTGCAAATAAATCGGCGAAAGGATTGATAAAGAAATCACTTCTACAATATCCCTTTCCCAAATTGCAGTGCACTTTACTTCCATTGAGGTTCTTGCACCTCATGTGTTTTTCTATAAAGTATTGCACTCCATTGTATGTTTATTGACTGCGCACGTATAATGTGCAAACTCATACATAATACAATCATTTTATATCAACATCAAAATCGTAACAAAACGCCTTTACATAAGGTAAATGATAATAAATAAAATATAAATCCATAAAGAAAAACATAATTCGAGTTCAGATAAAGTGAAATACACGTACATATAGTCCACATAACTGCAGAATGACTGCTTGCCTATTTGTCTGACCTCCAACAACAGGAAGAAATCATATGTTTTGTACATGTTGGCTAAATCTACCACACAGGTGATAAAATGATCACAGGTGTGTCTTAAATTCTTCGTCCTCCACCCCTAGCACTAATAAATAGGCGAATAGTTCAAACCCTCCTGATCCCCAATGCCCTTATCACGAACGCAGTCATAGGTCTAATGGCTCCCATGTATTTTACTCCTCACCATGGAAAATTAAGTAGTCCTATTTGTCTTATGGGGTGTGTTTAATGTTGATTGTCTATTTTCTTCGAATTTTCTCTTCGTTTCCTGTAAGGGCTTAATCTGGACCATTTATTCGGTTCTCTAGCAGTGGGTAATTTTTCTCGTCTTGTGTTAAGCCATTATCCATGTGCTTACTGCTATTGATCAGGTCTGGAAGGCAAGAAAGGAAAGTCGGATTGGTGAAACTCAGGAAAATACGTAAACATCGCACTGTTAGCTACATGTAGCATAGAGTTAGTGTGTGCCTCTTGGCTTTTACATAAGTGGTGGATGATGTCCTTTAGAAAGGAAAGTTTCAATAATATTTTAGAATTAATGGCATCGTAATGGTCTACTGTTCCTTCAAACCAGTGTTTGGCGAAGTATCAACTGCACTGTTTAGATCTTATTGCTGTATCACTAGTTTTATTATTAAAAAAAAAATAAAACCAGTTCTGGGTTATTTCTTTTTGAAATAAAATCAGCAAGGTCCGATTTTTCCTTAATTTCCAGGGCCAGAATATTTTTCCTACCTTTTAGGGCCAGAATATCCTTCCTCGATGAAGGAAAACACCCCTCCCCCCCAAAAATATGAAATGGTCTGCCGCTAATGGAGATAACGTAAAAACCATTGACAATTCACCACATAGTAAAAACTGTAACTATAATAACCACTGGGCAAAATATATGTGCGTTGGAAGCTCTCGTATTGGAACATGGTCCATATAAATACATACATGTTTCGAGAGCATAACCATTAATGATTTATGATATATCAAGATATCTTGAATAAGTTGGACTTGTAAGCCATTTCTGGGATTTCTAATGTCATTGCGACCACGAAATTGCTGATGATAATTACTTTAAACCAGTAAAGACGATTTTAATATTTCCAAACATCGATGAAATACACTTGGTTTTGGCATTTCAAAGCATGAGAATTTACTGTTATGCATCCAAATGCATTCCATAGCACTGCGAATAACACTCTATATGATGTTATGGATTGCTCTACTCTTTTATTTTTAATTTGTACGGCATTAAGAACGAACGCGAACACAGTAGATGCAGCTGAAATCTTTAATTGTGATTCCATAATCAATAACAGTAACTTGTAACATTGTTTCGATGAACTATAAATTTGTATCGTAACCATAGAATAACATTTTATCGATTCTAGTCCGTAATCGTACATGTGAATTAGCAACAAAGTATCAACTTCGTGAAATATGCAAAATAACCGAACTTCCGCAATCCCTGCCGTACCTAGAATTGCAACAATGTATCTGACTCGTTTAAGATCTAAGGATACCGAAACACAGTAAGTGTGCCACAAGCACTTAACCATAACAGACTCGTAAATGATACAATGTATCCACTCGAACATGCTTACAGCCAGTTTCGGCAGTTTAACAAGCGGGCTCAAAGAGCCGTAGACGTGGGGCTCTCCCCTGTAAGGAGGCCAGCATTCCAGCCGCATCCGTTGGTCTCTGTCCCGGACTATGCAACAAAAAAGGGAGGGTGGGTGGGAAAGCAGAGTTGGCACCAGAAATCGGTGCGTAGGATCAAAGCAACCAAGGATGATTGCCTAAGTAAACACTCTGAGCGACTCGCTGCCCGCTGTGAAACACTTGAACTGTCGTGTGTCAGCAGTACCTCGTGTGCCAGCCTAGAACTGACGGCTCTGATTGGTCAGTTGGCCTCGGTGCTGCCGGGCCGCGCGTGCGAGGAGTGTGTCAGTCCGGGAACTAGTATAGAGAAGCGTTCCGGGTTCGTCCCCAATGCCCCGGAATGATCTCAACCATTCCAAACACATTAAGAACGAACGCGAACACAGTAGATGCAGCTGAAATCTTTAATTGTGATTCCATAATCAATAACAGTAACTTGTAACATTGTTTCGATGAACTATAAATTTGTATCGTAACCATAGAATAACATTTTATCGATTCTAGTCCGTAATCGTACATGTGAATTAGCAACAAAGTATCAACTTCGTGAAATATGCAAAATAACCGAACTTCCGCAATCCCTGCCGTACCTAGAATTGCAACAATGTATCTGACTCGTTTAAGATCTAAGGATACCGAAACACAGTAAGTGTGCCACAAGCACTTAACCATAACAGACTCGTAAATGATACAATGTATCCACTCGAACATGCTTACAGCCAGTTTCGGCAGTTTAACAAGCGGCAAACGTTAGAATTCGCCAAAACATTAAGTTGCTAAGGGCCAGTGTTAGTGAGGTAAGTCGCTGCTCGTTTGCGTGCCGCCTGCTCCGGTCGATAGCAGCGTACCGCGTCGCTCTTCCAACCGCCCAACGCTCGTAAGTCATCCAGGGAAGCGCCCCCCTCAAAGGCTGCCGTGCAGGCCCCCCTTCTGAACGAGTGAAGCGTCCAGTCGGCAGAGCTCTGTCCCAGGGCCCGTAGGAGCTTGCGCAACCAAGTCCTGGCTAAAGGAACAGTGAGAGACCCCCCTCTCCCGCTAGTGGGCAGTGCGAAGAGGGGCAGGGTGGGGGGACGTCCCCGATTAGCGAGTAAGATAGCGCTGAGCCGCAGGACCGGGCAGGCAGGCGACCCCGCCACCGGCAGCAGAGGAACCCAAAAACCCTCAGAAGCAACCTGGAAATTCTTGCCCCACTTAAGTCGCAAATTAAGTTGCGTGCCGTCGCGCTGAACGTCCGCTAGGGTGGGCAAACGGGACGGGTCAAAAACGCTGAGGGCAACGGGAAGCAGTGAGGAAGCCCGGGCCATGGAATAAAATAAAGTAGAGTAAAAGGCAGCTAACAAGCCGCCCAGGGCTCCCTGTGTGTCTGCCAAAGTGCACAGACTCTCCAGAAGGCGGGGGGGCAGGGGAGGGGCTGGGTTGGCTACGTGTCTAACCGTAAGGGGAAGGGCCCTTGAATAGAGTGCAAATTTAGGCTGTGCGAATGCCTGTGCATGAAAGCCATGGCGTTCATGGAACCCCTTAATAGAAGCGAAAGCGTTTGTGACCGATTTGGGGGCACTGTAAGCTCGTAGCAAAAACTCCCCGAAAACCCCCAACACCTCTGCAGTCGCCGGGAAGTCCCTGTAACCAAAATAAGAAGTGAAAGCGATGTAGAGAAGTAGTTGCGAATCGTGATTCGCTCTCGTACCTGGTCGGAAGGCCTCCCTAGTCCTGAGTTTGGCTGCCCCTCGCAGCTTCTCCCTATCTGAAAATAGAAGAAAACGGGGGAGGGGCGTGTTAGTAAGGGGAAGGGAAGGCCCTACATGTCACACTGTAATTCAAACAACTCCGCGGGTACCCTCCGCCGTCTAGCCTTAGCTAGTGCTTGGTCATTTTTGACCCAGTCCGCGTAACTCTGCGCTGTGTGCTCCCTGGAGAGCGCATCAGCTCGGGTCATGAGTCGGCCCGGCTGATGTTGAGCTATTAACTCAATGTCATGCTGTGCACATGTGATGAATAGTTCGCGTATGCAGTCTTGGACGAAAACGTCCCTGGAACGTCCGCTCCGGATGGCGTCGCACGCGTTGGTGTTGTCGCACAATACCTTGACTCGCTGCGATCGCCATTGTTCGGCCCATAACTTGGTGGCTACTAGGACGTTTAGTAGCTCCAAGTGTGCGATGGGGTGAGCCGCATCCCGCATCTCCCTCGGCCATTGTTCGGCGTAGTATTCGGTCCCCGTGTAGGCACCACATCCGGTGAGGCATGCGTCGAGCTCTAACTGCTCTTGGCATGCAATGTCCCGTTTTTCAAGGATCTTGATGCCGTTGAAACGGCGCAGCATCCTCCTGAAGAACTGTAAGTCCCTCTTGAATCCCAGGGATAAGGATTCGCTGCCCCTGCGCGGCGTGTCGCGGAGGTTCTGGAGCATGCGGTTGGAGAACACACGTGTAGGGGGCGACACACTCGAGACAAACTGCAGGAGGCCCAGCAGGGCCTGCATTTCGCGCTGCGTGGCTCTCGTACGCCCGTTCCACTCCTCCAAGATGCCCATTATCTCCTCCAGTTTCGGCTGCGGTATCGCCATGGTCATGTCTAGGCTGTTGAATATAATGCCTAGCCATATCATGATGCGTGAAGGACGACACACTTTGTGGAGGGCCTCGACTACCCCCAAATCCGACATAACTCCCTGGAGTGAGTCTAGGGACGCGTCCGCCCTATGCTCCGTGGCCTCGGCCCCCCCGAAATCGTCGAGGTAGGCCCGTGTGTAAAACCCCCTCCGGCCGTGTATGTAGCATATGGCCTCGGAGGTACGCTGCATAAACATGGACGATGTCTTGAGGCCGAATGGGGGGCACACATCCATGTAGATCTCCCCTGCATGCTGGAAACCGAGCAGGGGCCAGTCGTGTGGGTCCACCCGCAGCTGACGATAGCCACGGGCGAGGTCAGTCTTGAACATGTAGGCACCCCTGCCTAGGGCCAAGATGCGCTGCTCTAAGTACTCCACTGTGGGCAATCGGACGTCTATAGGGCCGTCCACATACCAGTCGCCATTGACCCCGTCGTTAACTGCCGCTCCGGGCGGCCAGGACAGGTCCATAATGACCCTACGATGAATCGAGTCCTTCTTCTCCCTCGTCATGAGGGGGCTGATGTGTGTGGGTTGCACTGGGGGGCCCTTGAAGGGACCCGCTAAAGCTCCATGCCCCAGCTCGGTGGCGATGTAAAATGCGATGTCTGCCTCGTGTTTCCTCGCTGTGGCATGATTCTCCGCGGTAGACTGTAAGGGGGAACCCCTTGTAAAGTTGATGGGCCAACCGAAGGCCAGATAATCGACAATCCTGTTATCGCTATAGCCCGCCAACTCCTTTCTCCATGCTGGGATGTTGAGGTTGCTGGGCACCCGCACCCTGGCGGCGGCGAAATTGTACATTTCCGTGTTGGTCACCAGGTCGAAGACTCGCTTTAGCCGCGAGTTATTGTCATTTGTAGGAGCATTCGATCTCCCGCACCCCTGGCCTGCCGCCGGCCCCAGCTCCGTGGGCTCGCCCCCAGGGCCCCCTCCAAGCCCCCGTTCGACCCTGACACAGTTACTTGCGGCCTCAAGGTGGCCTAAAGATACAAAGTCTGCGTGCCCGTTGGGCTGAGTGCAAGTGTCCTTTGGGACGTCAGGAGCTGCTGGGGAAATGGGGGGCCCGAGTTTCGGAGGAGGGAGCCGGGCTACTCCCCCCCCTTCGCGTTTTTTGATTCCTCTGCCATCTTTTTGAAGCAGTCTTTCTCGGTGTGACGACACACTGTGTTATGGGTGCGATGGCAGTACGCGCACGCGTGCGTGAAAGGGGGGTGATCGCGTGGGTGTTCGCATTCCCGCTTCTGATAAGGAGCACAACATTTCACGTTTGTGGGTGGGTTGCGAGTGGGCTGTTTTGCCGGTTCTATGGCTGGTTTCCCATCTGGGAAGATAGTACGGGCGTATGTCATCCGCATCTGATTTATCCTGTCAGTGTTGTCCCACTGCAAGACGCCCCCCTCCACATCGAGAGCGACCAAGTCGTAAAAGTTGCGCACGTTGCTCCACGAAAATTCCATCGTGTCCTGCATCATTGTACGCAGCATCTCTATCATCATCTCCTTGTCTAGTGGCCGTTTCTGGTTGAGGAGCATGGTGAGGAAACCGTAGACGAATTCCTCTACCCTAAGTTCGGCATATGGTACACTTTTCCGTTTGCCGGCCGTCACTCTGCGTATGTAAAAGTGCGGCCAGTCAATCGTTTTCTTCACAGAGTCCGCTGCCAGCATAAGTGAGCCCGACTTCTTACCTTGGGCCTTGGTACGTGTGATTTCGAAACCCTGATCGTCGTCGTCCTCCGTCAAACGAATCCCCTGTAGGCGTTCCACCGCCTGTCGCATTAGGCGTGCATCGTCCCTCAAAGACTGAGGGGTTGCGGACGTTTGTTCGATGTGGTTCTCTAGCGATTGTGTATTATCCGTGCTAGACCCTTGTTCGCTGACCCCGCTTTGTACGCTGTCCTCTCGTCCGCTCTCGATGTCTGAAACCCTGTCTTTAACCTCTCCGATTTCTGTGGTGACATCGTCCAGTTTCTCTTTCATCTGCATCATAACTTCCAGCAATCGTTCGTTGGATGTGTTTTCTCCAGCATTATCAGCTGCGACCCGTGGGCAGTGTTTGCCTGTTGGGGAGGGGTGATGTTCCCCACACCCCCTGCATTTATAACTCCGTGGCATTCCAAAGCAGAGTTGGCACCAGAAATCGGTGCGTAGGATCAAAGCAACCAAGGATGATTGCCTAAGTAAACACTCTGAGCGACTCGCTGCCCGCTGTGAAACACTTGAACTGTCGTGTGTCAGCAGTACCTCGTGTGCCAGCCTAGAACTGACGGCTCTGATTGGTCAGTTGGCCTCGGTGCTGCCGGGCCGCGCGTGCGAGGAGTGTGTCAGTCCGGGAACTAGTATAGAGAAGCGTTCCGGGTTCGTCCCCAATGCCCCGGAATGATCTCAACCATTCCAAACAAATGGCTTGGCTCATAAAGTACACGCCAGACGCTTTTTATGATTGACGAATACAAAATAAACATGTTATGCATTTCTGGATTAATGTTGTATTCTGAGAGTATTAGCAGAAAAGCTTCTTTTAAATTAACGTCCAGGTAAGCCCAGTAATAAATCATGCAGAGCACCATTAATTTCTAACATGTCAATTTCAGCTTAAGGGGCTGCCCCGATAGCCGAGTGATATAAGGCATCGCAATTCGACAGCTCCGTCTCTCATCACTGCAGTGACTTTGAATATTTGTACTATTTAAAACACTTTAAAATGAAGAATGGGGTGCATCGACAGATATTACGGGCACTTAGAGCAAGGAATAACAGGGTCAGTGCCCCCCCCCTCTGGTCAGAGATAACCAGGGTCACTGATAACTGCTATTACGGGCACTTAGAGCAAGGAATAACAGGGTCAGTCACCCCCGGTCACAGATACATGGGGTCACTGATAACTGCTATTACGGGCACTTACAGCAAGGAATAACAGGGTCAGTCACCCCCCCCCCCCCGGTCACAGATACACGGGGTCACTGATAACTGCTATTACGGGCACTTAGAGCTAGGAACAACAGGGTCAGTGACCCCCGGTCACAGATAACCGGGGTCACTGATAACTGCTATTACAGTCACTTAGAGCTAGGAATAACAGGGTCAGTGACCCCTGGTCACAGATACCCGGGGTCACTGATAACTGCTATTATGGGCACTTAGAGCTAGGAATAACAGGGTCTGTGACCCCTGGTCACAGATACCAGGGGTCACTGATAACTGCTATTATGGGCACTTAGAGCTAGGAATAACAGGGTCAGTGACTCCCGGTCACAGATAACCGGGGTCACTGATAACTGCTATTATGGGCACTTAGAGCTAGGAATAACAGGGTCAGTGACCCCTGGTCACAGATACCCGGGGTCACTGATAACTGCTATTACGGGCACTTACAGCAAGGAATAACAGGGTCAGTCACCCCCCCCCCCCCAGTCACAGATACACGGGGTCACTGATAACTGCTATTATGGGCACATAGAGCTAGGAATAACAGGGTCAGTGACCCCCGGTCACAGATACCTGGGGTCACTGATAACTGCTATTACAGGCACTTAGAGCTAGGAATAACAGGGTCAGTGACCCCTGGTCACAGATACCCGGGGTCACTGATAACTGCTATTATGGGCACTTAGAGCTAGGAATAACAGGGTCAGTGACCCCTGGTCACAGATACCAGGGGTCACTGATAACTGCTATTATGGGCACTTAGAGCTAGGAATAACAGGGTCAGTGACCCCCGGTCACAGATAACCGGGGTCACTGATAACTGATATTATGGGCACTTAGAGCTAGGAATAACAGGGTCATTGACCCCCGGTCACAGATAACCGGGGTCACTGATGACTTCTGCGGTAGCTTGACTCTCACGGTGTGAGATCTATACTATACACCCATTGGTTGCACTCACAGATGATATTTTCACTTATTAACATGACAGGTCAGTTAATGGAATGTCGTCAGCTCTGTCGTTAAGGATATTCTTCAATCCGTTGCACCTCTCATGGGATAAGTCCTACTTTTACAGATACTAGACTGTGTCGAATAAACGTGGAAGATGTGTAATGGACAGTTTCACATGTACATATAGCTCCGGCTACGTACACAACTAATAACACATAGAAAACAGCATATTGTACAAATGAATATTCCGTACCCGTAGTAATAGAGGACAACTCATGCCAAGTAGACACTTATTTTCATTCTACCGCTTTCTATATAAAAGAACCCGCCATAAAATAAAATACGCCAAACGGAACCATAAGTTCGAACACAAAATAATATAAGATCAAATATTGCACCGATAGGATAAACATTTCGGTTATTTTATTTTCGTAGTTGTCAAAATTGAATAACAATATCTAAACTGCATGCGAGTTATACACATTGAGGATCTTTATGCATATTCTAAGCCAACCGATAACAAAAGAGATACAGTATATTTCTATCATGAGACAAATTATATTACAATGTAGACAATACCTCACTTCAGTCAACTATGCTATGCTGTTAGTGTATAATAGGGTATCAAAGGTTTTCGCCCATTTATGATTCATGCAAGTTACAAATTCTCCCGTATCAATTGAAATGTTTAGTATGTTGTTCAAAAGACTACATAGATTTTTTAGACAACACATACTAGTGTATATATATATATATATATATATATATATATATATATATATATATATATATATATATATATATATATATATATATATATATATTATATATATATATATATATATATATATATATATATATATATATATATATATATATATATATATATATATATATATATATATTTATACATATATATATATATATATATATATATATATATATATATATATATATATATATATATATATATATATATATATATATATATACTCATTTCTCGTGCAATGTTATTATGAGACTCAAAAAGACATTTATTGTATTTAGGCAACAGTATAGTAAAACAAGTTTCTCGACTTGAGACTCCATAGAATTGCATTTAGACATCAATAGAGTGCAACAAGCCTAACGCATGCTCTTAACATGGGAATCCAAACGTAATGTCTTCAGGCAACAAAATAGTTCACCAGATTTCTCGCGCAACCTTAATTTGCATTAAAGATATGCAATCAGGATGATACTGCACAATAGATCAACTAATTGTTTCATTGAACATACATTGGAATCTCTACGAGTACGCTGCAAGATAATTGAGCTACCCCGAGGAGAAATAACTACATTTTACCCGTAGTCCCGCTATTGTTGTATAAATGTAAGGGTACAACCTAGTATGGTGACCCGAGCGGGCTACTAATTTTTGTGATATGCTACCCACTCACCTGGCGAGATGGGCGTGGAATGACCCACACTTGTATATATGTTTCTGTTTTGTGACAACGACTATTTGTTGTTTATTCTGATGTACCGCATTTTTTACGCAGATGCGTAGTCAATAAATATACATACATACATACTCTGGAGGACAAAAATGGAGAAATACAACGACTGCGACGAAGACTTAATTATGGCAAGGTAGATTAAGAGTTATGGATGTCGAAAGTCTCAGGCTACATATGCAGAGATAATGACGAATATGTCCAGCTGGATTGGAAATTAGAGGCACTTAGAGACGACAATGATCACAACTAGGGTGATGACAATGCACAAGTTTGTTAAGTTATCAAGAACTGCACTGCAAGATAATTGTGAGATAACAACGAATGCACGTTTGGAATAAAAGTGGAGGGACTTAAAGACGATGATGATAACGACGATTAAGGGTAACGACCCTGCACAGGTATGCTGGGGTTATCAAGGCTGGCATTTTGAGTCTAGGCTGCCAAGAACTGCGCAGTAAGATAATTAGGAGAAAGCGATGAGAATACATTGCTGGGATAAAATTGAAGGGAATTATATACGACGATTGAGTGTAATCACCATGCATAGGTCTGTTTGGGTTATCAGTTGTGACATTTTGATGCTAGTCACTGTCTCTAGAACTGCACCGTGAGATGATTAAGAGATACCGATGAGAATGCATTGCTGGGATAAAACTGGAGGTGCTTGTGGACGAGGACAGAGGGTAATGTCCATGCACAGGTACAATGTATTTTGGGCTTATCAAGGTTGGCATTTTAAGGCTAGTGTCTCTAAAACTGCACTGTAAGATAATTAAGTGATAGCAATGAGAATGCATTGCTGGGATAAAACTAGGGGAAATTTAAGACATCGACTGAGGGTGATGACCTTGCATAGGTAAAATGTATGTTGGGGTTATAAAGGTGGCATTTTAAGGCTAGAGTCTCTAGAACTGCGCTGTAGGATAATTAAGAGATAGCGATGAAAATGCATTGCTGGGATAAAACTGGAGGGAATTTAAGATCCCGACTGAGGGTGATGACCATGTAAAGGTACACTGTATGCTGGGGTTATGAAGGGTGGCATTCTGAGGCTAGACCGGGATTAGCAGGACCTTATCGCCTACACACAAACATGGCAGTACTCAGTCTACAAAGACCAGCTTGATAAGGCCCTACATCCGACAGGGATTTTCTGCCTTCATCCGTAATGCCCCTTGCTGCTGCGCTCCACCCCACGAGAATTAGGCGGCATCCTTTAAATCTCTTATTAAATCACAGTGCTTTGAACCGAATGGCTTTTCCCCCATCTCATTTCCTTTCCTGAAAACCACTCATTTGTGGGATCTACAGCGGAAGGTGTAACAAATACCTCGATCATTCGCAGCTCGACTCATAAACTCAATTTGCATTCCTTTGCTACATACATGTACATTAACGTTCCTGACATTCCGACCACGTACATTTCATCTCGCCTGGAGATATGGACAAGCTTTCATAGCTATATTGGTTACATGACTAAGGTGGACTAGAATGTAATTTTGATTGTCTGTTTGTCGTCACTATTTCTGACTTTTTAGGCTAAACTGTGAGTTGAGACAGCCAATTTGTATTGTTATACCTCACGTGAAGATTCTTGGTTGGTCAAGGGTCATAGATTAATCGTCATTTTATACTCACTCCTTAGTGACAGCCTGTGGTCCCTAGCAGCGGGATTCATTTAGTTGAATGAACCACGCAGTAGCGTGATTCATTTTATTGAATGGATCACGCTGGGCTGAATACCCGCGAACACCCGCAGAGTTTGCCGACTGTACAAAATGAGTACATATCGAAAATCTCGGATGTTTGTCAATTTTTTCCCTTTCATGTATCTTGTACCCCTCTCTCAGGGCATTCGTTCCTGTTGTACACCCCATAGGGATGTCATATTTGTATATCATCAACCTATGCCATTTCAAATGGTTCTATCTTATGACCTTTTAAATGGTTCTAACTTATGACCTTTCAAACGCTCTATTACATCCATTATCCTATAACCTTATCAGGGGATCTACTATATTGATATTCATTACACCCGTGGCATTATAACAATGCTCTTTCGATCCACTTGGCACAAAGCGAAACAAATCTATTTTTTCATTCCCCACAGTAAGCTTGTTAAACGGATATTAATATTGATGTTGCAATGATCAAAGTGGTAGGGGAATTGCTGGCCACTTTGCTGTTTTATTAAAGAGATTTTTTCTGATTAGGCTGGTACGGATAGGATCTGCGCGAAATCAAGGCGGGACTGAGAGTCTCTTAAGGGGCGGCCTAATTATCTTTGATCCTACCTGCTATGCCCGCCACTCGCTCGGCCAGAACCCTAGTAAGGAAACTCACAACTGATTATGTGTCAGTACAAAGTGACTGGCCTCGCCATAACTCTGTTCTCAAGGCCACGTGTGTTTGATGATTCTATCTAACTCTGTGTGTTGGGGCCCTGGAGGTATGTGGGACTCAAATTGGATTAGGCTTGGATAAAGGGATTATGGGACCAAATCAGGTACAGCTACCACCTCTATCAAACTAGTGCAATTCAAGTGTTATTTGTTTCCTTTTATCCAATTCCTTGTAATGCTGAGGTGCCGAATTATTTAACCCAATATTCTGCTGAAGAGTTCCTCTTGACGTTTTCGTCCGGATCTTTAGTGCCTTCGAGAATAACGTTGTTATTAAAGATGATTTTATAAAATATTCAAAGAGAGTTGTTGTTGTTAATCATCATTTCTCCTTCAAATGTAGTGAAAGCAGCGATTGAGTTACTCATACAGGTTAACGTGCAATGACAGCAACCCCCCCAAAAAGATTTCAGTTCATTTACCGTAATCTTTTTGTAAACAACTCCTTAGTATCAGCGGTGGGGATAAGATTTTTTATATATATTAACTGATTTCATAAGGTCATAATACAGAATTGACTTATATAGTACATGTATAACGTACAGTGTTGTGTGAAGAGAATGTCGTTTATAACCAGCCACATGTACTGATAGCTCATCTACCATTGAAACATATTAAGTGTGACTTAAAATGACGTGGATCAATCCAATGCAGGTACTGTGTTATAGTTTTTTATGCGAATCATAGTCAATTAACAACCCAACCGACATCGTGAATGTTAAATTATGTTTTGATTTCATAATCACATCCCAATGTATCGGCGAACATTTTTCTAATTGGCTGAAAATGGATCAAAATGGCTTCTAATTGGCTTATTCTAGTTGTGTTAGTTAACCATCATACGTCGAAAAATAAAACAACGCTGGAGCGATGAGATTAATTCGTATTCCTCGATACTTGTTCAAATAATTTCTTTATATTTTGGTATACGTTTTTAAATTGAAAATTATTCATAAATGCTGTCGTGGACCAATTTTTGGCTTTGGATTTAATTTTCATTTATTGTCACTCGTTTCAGTCATATCAAATTGCAATCATGACTATCCATCTGTAATACACTGAAAGTGGATGATTGAAATCCAGGCCCAAAACTTTATCACAACTGACAACTATCAGTAATTCATAAAGTGAATTAAGAAGTCTCAATGAACCTGGTTACATCACCAAGTAATATTCTTGAACTATTTCCAAAGTTGGGAATCTTGCTTTCAATCAGATGTATTATTGTGGAAAGTGTTTCCTCTATTAGATTTCCAGTTCATTCCGCGAAGAATTGAACGGATTTACCTAAACCACAAATCGCACACTTTTATCAAAATAGGAATATACCCATAAAGTAGGCATCTCGTCTACCTATAAAACATAAACTACATGTAGTGCCAAGTTAATCAGAAAATTACATTTCTTTAGTATGGACACGGTTTGAATAGATGTTATCCAAATTACATAAATCATCATCATCATCCTCACCATCATCATATTGCTATTCTCGTGAGTGCTTGGCGTTAATCTCGCGAGAGTTGTCCACTCATGTATCACTCTTCCTGGGGTGTAGATTGATTCATTCATTATCGACCTCACACGCCCATCCCCGCGCTACCTTTCATTCCTAGAGACCCAGATTAAAAGGTGACGATAACACCAAGATTGGATGGAGTTCTAGCTAATTGCTATTTCCATCACGATCATTGCCCGGCGACATGCTTGTATTGCAAGTGTAAATTGAAGCGGTTGTGCGGACACGACGCTATTTCTGATGACATTTCGAATAAGATGCTGCTGACCGCACTCTGTGGCTCCCGCCCGCCGAGTGAAAGACACTGATGGGGCTTCTCCAATAGAGATGCTATCATTCAGTTGTCAGCCACTGATGGAATGATATTGGAGCTCTCTCTCTCTCTCTCTCTCTCTACAATATATATATATATATATATATATATATATATATATATATATATATATATATATATATATATATATATATATATATATATATATATATATATATATATATATGTATGTATATATATATACATATATATATATATATATATATATATATATATATATATATATATATATATATATATATATATAAAATGTATGTATGCAAGCATGTATGTATGTATGTATGTATGTATGTATGTGTGTATGTATATAAGTAGGTACCTATGTATATAAGCAGGTAGGTCGGTAGATATGAATGCATGTAAATATATATGTAGATTAGGATGCGTATGTGTGTGTAAGTGTATGGTTGAACGCTAATTCTGTCAATGAAAACACACTGCAATAAGATACACTACGTAAAGGGCAAGGACAAGTGATTGTCAATAAGCAATCGATGTGATGCTGTACCACGAGTAAGAACAAAGAACATGACGTAAATCAGCTATGGATCTATTATTCTATCATAATCCTATCAACTCTAACCTAATTTTGATCGATTGTACCTTTATATCTACCCTATATGGAAGAGCGTCAGCGGAAGAGTGACCTTGAGCATCATTTGACTTTGGGAATCACATGACTCTTAGGATTGCATGTGTTTGAGGATTGCGTGTGTTTAAGGATAGTATTTGTTTGAGGATTGCGTGTGTTTAAGGATTGTATTTGTTTGAGGATTGCATGTGTTTAAGGATAGTATTTGTTTGAGGATTGCGTGTATTTACGGATTGTATTTGTTTGAGGATTGCATGTGTTTAAGGATTGTATTTGTTTGAGGATTGCATGTGTTTAAGGATTGTATTTGTTTGAGGATTGCGTGTGTTTAAGGATTGTATTTGTTTGAGGATTGCGTGTGTTTAAGGATAGTATTTGTTTGAGGATTGCGTGTGTTTAAGGATTGTATTTGTTTGAGGATTGCATGTGTTTAAGGATTGTATTTGTTTGAGGATTGCATGTGTTTAAGGATTGTATTTGTTTGAGGATTGCATGTGTTTAAGGATTGTATTTGTTTGAGGATTGCATGTGTTTAAGGATTGTATTTGTTTGAGGATTGCATGTGTTTAAGGATTGTATTTGTTTAAGGATTGCGTGTGTTTAAGGATTGTATTTGTTTGAGGATTGCATGTGTTTAAGGATTGTATTTGTTTGAGGATTGCATGTGTTAGAGGATTGTATTTGTTTGAAGATAGCATGTGTTTAAGGATTGTATTTGTTTGAGGATTGCATGTGTTTAAGGATTGTATTTGTTTGAGGATTGCGTGTGTTTAAGGATTGTATTTGTTTGAGGATTGCATGTGTTTAAGGATTGTATTTGTTTGAGGATTGCATGTGTTTAAGGATTGTATTTGCTTGAGGATTGCATGTGTTTAAGGATTGTATTTGCTTGAGGATTGCATGTGTTTAAGGATTGTATTTGTTTGAGGATTGCTTGTGTTTAATGATTGCATGTGTTAGAGGATTTCGTGTGTTTAAGAATTGCATGTGTTTGAGGATTGCGTGTGTCTAAGGATTGTATTTGTTTTAGGAGTGCGTGCGTTTAAGGATTGCATGTGTTTAAGGATTGAGTGTGTTTAAACATTAAGCATTTGTTTGAACATCAAGTGAGTTTGAGGAATGTGTACGGCAACAATTGGTTTCGGCCTGTCTGATAATAGAAAAGCGCTACCAGATTCCTTTCACATTCTGATGTATCAATAACCCCTGATATGATGTAAACAATTTTATTCTTGCCGCAATTTCCCTTTTTTATGTCTTTATTAGTATTCAAGTTGACTTAAGTTCTGTATAAAATTTGTTTAAGATATTTGCATATCAAAAACTTGGTCAATAAGGATACTTGTAAAGTCGTTAAACATACGCCAACAAATGTAACACTTGTCAAGGGTGAGGCAAGTCTGGCTCCTGCAAGTATTGCTATTCAATATTGGATATTTTGTATTTATCGCAATAATCCATTGTGTCGCTATGCACACGAGACCATCCTCACTAGAGGCCATTTGGATGTATGAAGGGTGCTTCATGTGCTGGGGTGAATAACCCCTAGATGACCGCCATATACCTCTCTTCAAGGCACGTTGACTGTCAAGTCTATACATATACCGTATTCTGCAATGTACCGAATGCCGGACCAAAAGGACTCACTGTTGTATGGGTTATATTCACATTCGGGAAAAAAAGTTCTCAATAAAAGAAAATAAATGAAAATAAAATAATGATGAAATAGAAGAGCATTTTTTAGTATAAAAGAAACATTAGTATATGCATGTAGGAACTGATTGCACCAAGGCAAAGCGAATTAAGCTTTAAAGATTCCTTCAACAAAGAGTTCCAAATCCTACAATTTCTAACACTATTAATGAATTGCAGAGAAAATTTGATCCAATTATCATTGCAATCAATGCAATTCTAATATGCCGTTGATATTCATTGCGGAAAAAATTAAAAGTACAGAGGGGAGCCGCACCCGTGTTACGTATTTCGCGGAAGAAGGGTTCTTTATTTAATACCTCGGTATGTCCGCGATTTATAAAAGAAGGGTACTTTTTGTACCCAGGTACGAAGTATATGTGTTGAAAATCCCCTTACAATCCACGAAGTAGCCCCAACTCTGACTTCGAAGTGACTGGGCTTCCGAGTCTAATGCCGCTAAACCGGCAGAGGATCATAAAATCAAAAGTTAAAATGCCTGTTACCAGTCGATGTACCGTATGGCTGTGATGGATACGTTCAACCAACAATACTTTCAACCACTTGATAAGGGAGGCAGCGCCCCACACTACATAGTGATAGCCACACACGACTTGGGATAATGGAAGTTCCTTCTACTCATGCAATTGTGATGGATGCACGATACATTCAACCACTTTGTCATGGAGGCAGCGCCCCCACACTACATAGTGATAGCCACACACGACTTGGGATAATGGAAGTTCCTTCTACTCATGCAATTGTGATGGATGCACGATACATTCAACCACTTTGTCATGGAGGCAGCGCCCCTACACTACATAGTGATAGCCCCACACAAGTGGGGATAATGGAAGTTCCTTCTAATCAATTGTGATGGATGCACGATACATTCAACCACTTTGTCATGGAGGCAGCGCCCCCACACTACATAGTGATAGCCCCTCACGAGTGGGGATAATGGAAGTTCCTTCTACTCATGCAATTGTGATGGATGCACGATACATTCAACCACTTTGTCAGGGAGGCAGCGCCCCCACACTACATAGTGATAGCCCAACACGACTGGGGATAGTGGAAGTTCCTTCTACTCAATTGTGATGGATGCACGATACATTCAACCACTTTGTCATGGAGGCAGCGCCCCCACACTACATAGTGATAGCCCCACACCACTGGGGATAATGGAAGTTCCTTCTACTCAATTGTGATGGATGCACGATACATTCAACCACGTTGTCATGGAGGCAGCGCCCCCACACTACATAGTGATAGCCCAACACGACTGGGGATAGTGGAAGTTCCTTCTACTCAATTGTGATGGATGCACGATACATTCAACCACTTTGTCATGGAGGCAGCGCCCCCACACTACATAGTGATAGCCCCTCACGACTTGGATAATGGAAGTTCCTTCTACTCAATTGTGATGGATGCATGATACATTCGACCACTTTGTCATGGAGGCAGCGCCCCCACACTACATAGTGATAGCCCCACATGACTCGGATAATGGAAGTTCCTTCTACTCAATTGTGATTGATGCACGATACATTCAACCACTTTGTCATGGAGGCAGCGCCCCCACACTACATAGTGATAGCCCCACATGACTCAGATAATGGAAGTTCCTTCTAATCAATTGTGATGGATGCACGATACATTCGACTACTTTGTCATGGAGGCAGCGCCCCCACACTACATAGTGATAGCCCCACATGACTTGGATAATGGAAGTTCCTTCTACTCAATTGTGATGGATGCACGATATATTTGACCACTTTGTCATGGAGGCAGCGCCCCCACACTACATAGTGATATCCCCACACGACTGGGGATAGTGAAAGTTCCTTCTACTCACTTGTGATTGATGCATGGAACTTTCGACCACTTGGTCATGGAGTCAGCGTCCCCACACTACATAGTGATAGCCCCACACGACTGGGGATAATGGAAGTTCCTTCTACTCAATTGTGATGGATGCACGATACATTCGACAACTTGGTCATGGAGGCAGCGCCCCCACACTACACTGAAATAGTTCCACGCTCCTCCTACTCTATTGTGATGGATGCATGATACATTCAACCACTTGGTCATGGAGGCAGCGCCCTAACCTTATATCGTGATAGCCCCGAACCAGGCTCGTCCTACTCAATTGTGATATATGGACGATACATTCGACCACTTGGCCATGGAGGCAGCGCCCTCACACTAAATCGTGCCTGCACCTGACCCGTTAAACGTGTGTCTATGAGCTCCATAAGGGGCCCTACACATTACGCACTCAAGGCAGCGGGCTCTGCCCATGCGGGGCTCTTAAGGAGAGGAGTTATGTAACATCCACTTGGAGCAGGGGAGGTGCGCTATTTGTCTTAGCTCCATATCGAGAAGCAGTTCCAATAATCATAAGTAATAAGAGGCATGTCTCGTTTACAGAGCGGCGTAATGGAATGGTTCTATTAGCCGTTAGCCTACTCAGCGCTGGACGCACTCCTATCCATTTTATATGCGCTGCCAGATTTAGCACGAGGCCTCCAAATTAGCTGATGAAAACCAAGTTATAACGTAACCTTTAACGTTTCCAATGATGAAGCTACTTGCGTCCAAAGCACAAGAACGCAAAGATTTTAGAAAAAACATCTAAACCCCATCATGTTGGTTTTCATTGAAAAGCCCTCACTGAGTACTCTCAGATGAATACCCATGTGCCAGGGTTTCAGTAATTTTTCAGGTTTTTTTGCATCATTTTGTACTGGCCAAGTTAGCCACCATCAGCATAGGGTTTAAGTAGCACTTAGGTCGTACCATTGTAATTGACTACAAGTATATCCTATGAAATCCACTAACATTATTTTAATAGTTCATCTCTTTTTCCTTAATTTTTTGTAGGTTTTTCGATATTGTAAAGCGTTTTCATAAGTTTCTCATGACTTGGACAAGACATTTTCTTTATCATCGGCCAAAAGGTTGACAGTTAATCTGTTTAGACGAAACAATTTTCTACTTGACCAAAAATAAGACTTAAACTAAATCTTGAATTGTGTCAACTTGAAAACTTTAATTGATATTAACGTTTCAATTACAAATATTACAATCATGTTGTTACAATAGGATATTGACATAACCTTATCATCATGACTTTTACAATGTTGGCTACTACTATCATTTATGTATTGTACTGGTAATATAATTAGAAGTAATATTATCATACAGAGTGAAAACAAAAGAAAAAGGTGCATTTTGCAGAAATAAAAATAAACTTGAAAAATTTTACTTTTTTTCAAGCAAGCAGTACGCCAACGTTTCTTGTTGTGCATTAATTATTGTTGTTGTATTTTTAGTGGAATAATACTTTCTTTCAACGTCCTCGTTTTACACGTAGCTTAGCTCTCTCTCTCTCTCTCTCTATATATATATATATATATATATATCAATATATATATATATATATATATATATATCAATATATATATATATATATATATATATATATACATATATATATATATATACACAAACACACACACACATATATATATATATATATATATATATATGTATATATATATATTTATATATATATATATATATATATATGTATATATATATATATATATATATATATATATATATATATATATGTATATATATATATATATATATATATATATATATATATATATATATATATATATATATATTTATACATATTTCATTGACTGTAATGTCTAATTACAAAGTATATATAATGAATAACGAAAAAGCAAACGTGAAAAAGTCATTAGCAAAAACTGGATTTGAATAAGAAACATAAATAAGGAAAATGTAAGAAGAAAGCAAGGTATTAGTGATGCAAGATTCCAAAGTTGGCCATTCATCATTATCTGAGACAAACGGAATACCTGAAAAACCATCGACCTATCCCAAGTCACTGGAAATTTTCCCACGTGTCTCAAGGTGTTTTTTGAGCCAGTGATGAGAGACGGATAGTTTATGAATTGCTGAACATTGCAAATGCTCTCCTAGTTTCATTCCTTTCAACATCAATCATGAATTCCTCAAGGCCTCAAATATATTTAAACGTACATGTATCTTATCATATGATAAAATCATCTCATATCAGGTATTCCCTCTATGCCTCTCTCTGCCCACCCCACCGCGCCATGTTTTATTCACATATGTCATTATATCCCCATCTCTCATTCAGCTCCATCTCCCACTTTCCCTGGGTTTCCACATGGTGAACTCCCAAATGAGGCTGTTCCCTTTAACCCTTCCATATCTGTAGGGCCTCAAAATGTTCTGATGATTTCGAGATATCTTTCTCCGTAAAGAAATGGTCATTTTTTGTATGCATTTAGTTTACGTTTGATATTCGTTTATTTTAAAAATAGGTTAACTATTCAGGGCCACCATTTGCATATTTGTTTCTGTATATATGTTTAGTTACTTCCAGCCAACTTTAATTCCGGCTGATGAATTTTGTGAAAACAAATATTCAATCCTGTAGTATATTCGTTTTATCTGTTCATTTACTCGCTTCCAGGTAACTTTATTTCTTTTTGTCTAATTCTGTGTAAGCAAGTTTATACTCCTGTAATACACCATGTTATTTTCTGTCAATTTATGTCTTCGTGAAAGTCCTAATTTGTATTCGCAGGAGAAGTCAATAAAGTACAATAGACAATGGAAGAGAAATGTAATTCAGAACTCAAACTTTAATTCTCCTCTAAATATTTTGTGCGTTCAGGTTTTAGTACTTAGTCATTACCAAGTGACAAAGATTTAGAAGATACTTGGTGAAGTCTACAACTCTACATGCACATGTACATGTTAACTCGTTAATGCCTGGAGATTTCTAGACAAGTGTCGTCTGGATCTGATACATTTTGTAAGAGGTTGTAAGAAGGCTTTAGATTCACATGTCTTCTTTACATGTAGATATTTCATGTATGTATAAGATATGTATGTATAAGATTATAGAAAGGCAGAGAGCACTGAAGATACCTTTCTAAACTACCCTTTTTCATGGGATGAGGTTTGTAAAGCAATTTCTGACTTGAATAGTAGTAAGGCATCTGGGTATGATGCTATAACAGCCAAACATATTTTCCATGCTGGTAATTCTATGGTGGCCTCCCTTACATTTCTTTGTAATATGGTCAGATTATCCGAATACATCCCAGCTGGTTGTCGTATTGGAATGCAGGTGACCCTTTTTAAGAGTAAGGACACTTGCCTCCTCAATCCTTACAACTACTGGGGATTACACCTCTTTCAATATTTAATAAAATCTTGGAAATCTAAATCTGGCATCGAGTTGAGGCCTGGTGGGAAAACAATAATGTTATGTCAGAGCTGCAAGGAACGTGTAAGAAGGGTCTCTCTTGCATCAACACAGCTATTCCTTTTGAGGAGACAGTTACCACGTCATTGGAGACTAACATAAAGTGTTTAGTAGCATACTTTGATGTTGCAAAAGCCTTTGATACTGTGTGGATAGAGGGACTCTTCTTCCAGCTGTATGAACTAGAAATACGTGGAAGAACTTGGCATATTTTGTATAACTTGACTTTCAATGTTGTGTATGAGTGCAGGACCAAACCTCTGACTGATACTCTCTAGGATGTTTGATTCATCAGGGAGTTTTTGACTTTGCTGAAATACACTCTTTTCATCAACTCTCTGATCCTTGAATTTAGATCCTCTGGATTATGTTGTAAACTATATCGGACGCTAAGAATGCCAGTGGGCTATGCTGATGATTTGGCGACTTGTAGTACCTCGAAATATAAGTCAGATAAGGCAATAGAAGTTGTAGCTGCCCAGGGACGTACTAGGCGGTACGACAAAAACAGTGGTATTTTAGTTTATGGTGAGGATAGAACGGAGAGCAACCAGAACTCTTTGCTTATTCAGATTAGGTTGCGATAAGGTTTCTGAGCGTGTTCACTACATCAATGTTGGCATTAGAGCTAGTATATCCGAGGATGATACAAGTGGTCTAGAGGAGCTGGTATCAAAAGCAAAACGTACCCTAAATGCTATTTCAGGCCTAGGGGTAAGGAGGTGCGGGCTAACCATTAGGACCTGTAATATTGGTGGTCGTTCCTATCAGGACGTATGGATGTGAGCTGATGCTCCTAAACAAAATACACGTAGCCATACTCAGGAATATGCCGGAAAAAAGTTGCAAAGGTTCCATGTTAGAACCCCAAGAGCCTGCATCTTTTTTGCCCTAGGATGGGTATGTCTTGAGCAATATATAGAAGTCAAGAAGCTCCTATTTAAATGTATAGCATTGTCGCTCTCGACGATGACAGCCCTATAAAGATTGTTTTTCTGGAAAAAGCCCGTTATTTCTTTGGGAATAATGAATACTGTATCGAATACCCGTTCCGTAGCCCTACTTTTGATTAACTCCAGATGGCCCAACATTTCTGTATACTTGAAAGAGTGAGGTCTATGGTATTTACTAAAAGATATATCTCCAAACAGGGTACAAACGGATTATCTGGTCCAGAGCATGGGATCTTGAAAGAACTTTTTGGGCTATCCAATTTAGATCTCATGAAAGCTTAGCGTTAATCAAGCATGTTTGCCATACCCCGAGGTATCTTATATGGTGGGAGTTAACGGACATGTTCCCAGATCAAATGGGTATCTGTGAAGTTATGGCCAAATTGTTTTGTCAGTGTAGTTTGCTAAAATCTGATGACGTTACGTTGAAGAATCTCACTGCATCTAATAGATGACGCGAATTCTGCGAGCTCTCAGAAGGAGATGCTAGACATATGATTCCAAAATCTCCAGGGAGCCCGGTTATGAGTGGAAGAATTGATGAGATAATCCATGGTGGCGGGGATTATGAACAAACATCAATTGTTTAGAGGTTTCAGATACTCCTGGGTTCTGTGATTTGACCCACAGCGGATGGTTGAAATTTGGCTAATCGGTGCATCTTACATGGGAGCTATGTATGATCTGAGAGTGAAGTCCAGAAAAGGGGGAGGCTAATTTATATTGATTGACAAACAAACTGACCAGGTATCCAACCTATGCTGATCCAGATAGACTTATCAATATTATTTATTTATACCACAAAATAATTCCTGTATTGTGCACCATAGTTAATTATTATGTTACTACCTTCGTGAGTGATCGCATTATATGTTCGTATCTGATATATATTTTTGTATAATTTGTATGTCACTTTTATGATGGAAATCATAGTCAATATATATATATATATATATATATATATATATATATATATATATATATATATATATATATATATATATATATATATATATATATATATATATATATATATATATATTACCGACCACAGTGTACATTACAATCAGTTTTCGGGTGTTTCGTGCATAAATGGCTTAATGGGTCATGTTGTGACCCAGTTGACATCAACATAGATTTCACCTCTCTTTACCCGAACTGGAAGGATCTGCCCGACCCCTACACGATCTTCTAACGAACTCCTACTGATTGCTCATGACAAGATCCCAAGGTGGAGTATTATTCCCACCGTAGGGATGGTTATAAATACCACATTAAACCACACTATTGAGAGTTGTCCGGCATCCTGCGATCATAAATTAAGTATCCGGTGCCGAGAGATGAGCGTGATTTGGTTTCTCATGTGGGAATATTTGTTCTTCATTACTATTCCCGCACGGCGGTATTTAAGAGGATTGATACATAAAACGGCTTTTAAAGCTGCAAAACTATTACACCATCGCAGAGTACTAATATTAAAGACAGAGAAATCATCGTTCACATTCATAAAACCATAGTATACGTACAGAAATGCCTAACAACATTGATGGAGTTTATTATTCCCGCACATTAATGATTCATAAGAACTAGCGTTAAGCAATTACAACACCAACCATAAAGCGAGTACCTTTAATCAAATCAATATACCTGACATATTTTCTCCGTAAAACTACCATAAAGGCATGTTATAAACTCTTGTCATTCGTTACATAACTGGAAGATATTGTCTTTTCACGGTGATTGCTCGCCCCTTAAACATGTAAAGCAAATACAATGCCATTTAAAATGAGGGTATTAAGAATGCCACTCAACTTTTAACATAGAAAATTTGCTCCTATAAAACAGGATATGTAATATTTTGCCCTGAAAACCAATACAAATTTCTTGTTCCGTAGGATACGATTTTGGGCACAACTATAGAAAGAAGTAAAGAGTTGTATACTGATATCCAAAATTGATGCTGTTTTTCACTTTCAATGTTACTTCAAAAACTATACAGCTATGGATATACAAAGATTAGAAATATACCTTTTTGGTATCAATTGAATTTGTGGATTTGACGGAGACCTCAAATCGTTGCCGATAGGCATCTCCAACGTCCGTTTGCAGTATGTGATAAGTTTTATGAGTAGAAGTCGAACATTTAAACGTTTTTAACTCCTGGTATACGTATATTTACTATATACAAAAATACGTCATAAGAATATATTTCTCTTGCTATTTGTGTGCATATTGGTAATATTCCATATTAGATATTAGCAATTACAGTTCCGCGTATTGTCCTCCTCGATCGACTTCTAAACAGATCTCTCATCATAGTTCTGGATTGATATACAATAAACAAAACACTTTACAAAACTGAAAAAAAAATCTTTATACACGAAAGCTAATGCAACGACCAACAAAATATCCATATTCATTCGGTGCCAAACGCGAATCGTATATCGCTACAGCGACCATGATATACATGTAGCAAGGGAATGGTAGGTCAGGCCAGCGCCTGGAATATAAATCTCACTTTTGTCTCTGAGATCCTCCTCGCCCCAAATGGTTATTAATGACCACTTTCGATTGTTATATTGCACACCCTCTCCCCTAAGAAATAATGACTCATCCCCTACTACGTCCTGCATCCGATGTATATTTCAGCTGCGCGGAAGCTTTTACAATGAAACTGACACGTCTCTGGGGACGAACAGACATCCCTTGGCTGCCGCAACCAATTGTGGAAAAGGCATCTTTATGTGCAGCAGGAATACTATGCAAGAGACTATCAAGAGGACTCGTATGTCAATGAATCCTTGTAAATAGTTAATCGAGTTACCTACAGAATAACCACATACCATGTTGTTGAGCACGGAGACAGTGTTCAGAGTTAACCCATTCGTGCCTAGACCCCTTGTTTACAGGTCTCGTCCGAATCGATGATACACACGCAAATAAACCTACAGAATAGGTAGGTAGGTTGGGGGTAGGTACGTACATACATGCATGCATGCATATATATATATATATATATATATATATATATATATATATATATATATATATATATATATATATATATATATATATATATATATATATATATACATACATACATATATATATATATATATATATATATATATATATATATATATATATATATATATATATATATATATATATAATTATATATATATATATATATATATATATATATATATATATATATATATATATATATATATATATATATATATATATATATATATATATATATATATATATATTATGTATATGTGTGTGTGTGTGTGTGTATAAATATATATATCAAAACTACTGATTTTGTTTCTACAATAAGGGTGCCATTACAGAAGATGTTTTAGGTAACTCGTATTAGAAAACGCAATGCTGTAGAATAGTGCATGCGCTCCGTGGCTCAATGATGGGGGATTCCCCCAAGACTGAGTAGTATACCGCACAGCAGCATCTCGCTATGTCTCACACCTGCAATGTAAAAAAACTTCCGCTTACTCAGCAGGGAATGTCCTCATCTTGCTTCAACATAAGAACATCCTCCCATGGCTAATTTATTGCGCTACTAACATACCAATACATTGGCTCTGAGGCTGCAATGACGTTACACTTGGGATTTACGGCATAGCTGTAGGTGAACATATCCGTTATTGCTCTTTGATTGCGGAAAAGGGGGCTGCCTCTATAGCCAAAGGTTCTAATGTTTATAGTTCTGCGTTCTTTATGCTGTGTTTTATCTCTGCACCGCCATTGGTTTGACTCCAGCTTTGCTGCTAGCAAAATGCCTGCCAGTTGCTAGGGAATGATCGATGGTTCTCTCCGGGTTTTTCGGTCTCGTCTCCTCCACAACTGGAGAGAGAGAGAGAGAGAGAGAGAGAGAGAGAGAGAGAGAGAGAGAGAGAGAGAGAGATAGAGAGAGAGAGAGAGTTCCCTTTATTTGACGTTGACACGTGGACGCCCTGTTTGGCATTATGCACTCCTGGGAATGCACGATAGTGGCCTGGATACCCCCTGTGGCGCAAAAGCTATTTCCTTTGTTGCCGTTATACAGCACATGCAAAAACCTTTATATGTGTTAAGCTAATCTCCAACACGACACCTAAACGTTACAGCGAATGCGACTCACAGCCCTGGCCAAATCAGCATCGTCTTGCATTGCAAGCAAAGTACTCTTCGCTCGCTCCCGGGTAATGTCAATATCCTCGCCGCTTGTATAATTCTGGTCTTTCATGAAAAAGGTCTTGTTGTACGATTAGACCGCAACCTTTAATGAACTTGTAACTCAGCTGGACAGGTCCATTTTTTTCAAATACTTTTCTATTGTGTACATGCGCTTCCAATAAGAAGTAAGATAAAGAAGCAATTAAATCACAATATGTGATAGTGGTAGGATTGCTACATGTGCTGTGTCTCAATGGAAAGCTCATGTATTGTTTCCTCCAACATATTTGAATAGAGATTTCCATTAGGATGTGCAGTGTCACCATGATAACCTCGTGGTATCCTAACGTGCTCTTTTGTCTCTTTTATCAATCTTTTTGACCATGAAAGTTTCGATGCAAAATCATGAAGTTGTATAGTAGATATCCGACCATTTAATCATAGGTCCCCATTTTGTATTTTACGGTTTCCCATTCTATGAAATGCCTCCAGGTATTGTAAATTAGTTTAAAAGTTGTATCTGTAGGGCTTGATACGTAGAGACAGCAAGATATGCGTAAAGTTGCTGATAAAAAAGCCTTTCATGATAGTTAACCTCATTAATGTGAGGTTTCTCAGTATGTATGTATCTTTATTAACTGTGTCCCACGGACACAAAAGTGATACAGAAAATATAACAAATAAACACAACTTAAATACAAATAATATTTTAATGGAACAAAAGATAATAAACTAAGGCATATATTTCATATTATGATAAATACACTGTAATAGTGGCAACTACGTAATATCTTTGATGTAATAGATATATAATAGAAAATGCCATATTAATTGTTATTAATTATTGAAAGAGGCAGGTTAAACATCATCCGGCCTTAGAAAAATATAGGCATCTTAAAAATACTGCTGGATTCAAGACTAGATACATTAGTAATATATATAGACCAGAAGTCCGAAAATGTCGATTGACATTTGCCAAGTCCTTACAAAACATAGGGGAGACAACTTTAATAAAGTTGTGGGGTCCGAAAAAACTTGGGAGAAATTAACCAATTCCTGTTCTGTCTTTACAAATCTGGTTGTACTTATTGGCAATGAATTCACTCGAGATTATCCATACTTTATACATAACCTCTCTATCAATATTTGGAATATCTTTTCCAATAAGCCATCCGAAAACTTCACTTGGGTTTCTCTCAAATTCACCCTTAATTGTTTCGCTTATGCATGTAATATTGAGCATCATCTCACTAGTATATAGTAGTGTTTCCATTTCATTTCTCGGCCAATATTACGTTTTGTTGTTTTTTATGTCATTCATGTTATAGCTAATAGCCAAGGATGTCCACATTATATCTAAAACCCTACATAACTGTATCCTCTTGTCGCATATACATCTAAACGGTGTATAAACTAACATTGTTCTGTCAATATGTAGATTCGTTTGTCCTAAAATAGAACCTGATACCATTAGCGTGATATTTATTTCTAATAGGGTAAATCAAATTTCCTCACTTATAAGTTGTATATTTGTGTCTGTCAATGATCTGTGATATTACTGATAAACGACCTGTATTTAAACATGAAATATAATAATTATATATATATAATTATATATATATAATTATATATATATATATATATATATATATATATATATATATATATATATATATATATATATATATATATATATATATATATATATATATATATATATATATATATATATATATATATATATATATATAAATATATATATATATATATATATATATATATATATATATATATATATATATATATATATATATATATATATATATATATATATATATATATATACGTAATTGATTGATAACAAGTTTTATTCGTTCTATTAACAATGCCTGTTTTTTTAGTTTCGGTAGCTAGAAAGGACACTACATCTTGATTTGGTGGTTGAAAGGTAATATCCATGCATTCTAGTGTCATCATAGGATCCATTAGCGCACAGGGAAAACACTCATCAAAATCCAGAAAACTAATAAATAGCATATGAATATGATACTGCATATATGATTGTTGATGGAAGACCTCACATGACCTTTTACGTAGCGAGTTTAAGACAATACGAGACTTAGACGGGCAAACTACCACATACAGTAATAGGGTAATTACACAGTAGCATGATTATCATGTTACTCACGTTTAAGACACGGTTACATCCGCAATACATAACAATACCCTAGCAATATACACTTATAGCTATGCATACTAAAAGGAATTTGGATAAATGCAAAGTGGTAAGCGCTAACTGATATTTGCTTACATACATACATACATGTATGTATGTATAAACTAGTGTATATATATATATATATATATATATATATATATATATATATATACATACATACATACATACATACATACATACATACATACATACATACATACATACATACATACATACATACATACATACATACATATATATATATATATATATATATATATATATATATATATATATATATATATATATATATATATATATATATGTATATATTGAATAACAGGTAGTTGCTGGTGAAAACAAACACTCTCTGCCATGAAGGCTGCCCCCGATTACACAAACAACGGGCAATGAAGAATACGTTCACCTAAAGCTATGCCATATGTCTTACTCGTGAAATCATTTCAACCGTGGTCCTAATGTTATGGTATGTCAGTGGACGTTCTTATGTTTGAGCCAGACGGAGACCTGAACGAACATTTGTCGCAATGCGACTCAGTCCTCCTGAAAAAAACAACATCTCGTTTGGCTTACTACTTGTAATGAGGTTTTACTTTTTTCTCCTGTACATTCAATTGATAGGTGCACGGAGACACAATAAGAGAGGGGAGCCGACAGATGTATTCCATTACAAGCTCACCATGTGGCTGCCATTTACTATGGGGCTATTAATAAAGCAACAGGATAAACCAATGCCATACTAATATGTAGACATTTTGTCATAGTGTATCTTACTGCAATATATTTCTCAACGCATTCCCCGATTTCTGATGTCTGGCAACTTCAAACCTCATTTTAACATCAAATATTTCTCAAAATCTCGTTTTGTTATCGCGATATTTCATATTGATGTTCCGGATTTAAATGGGGTATAGGCCATGGGCCAATGCCAGAAAATGTGCTTAGTTTTTAATTTCGTCGCAAATCTGGTGGGGCAACTTAAATACACTTGATTTATGGTCGGTATGGCTTGGGGGTCACAAAAACAAAAGTTCCTGCAAAAAGAGTTGCCCATTAATTATTTATTGGTCAATTAAGGCCAAAACGGGTGGAAAACAGGTGATTTTGGTGATTTACTCATAAAAAATACATTTCTTAAGGTAGAAACCTGAAAACTTGTAGAATCATACTTAAGCATGTGTTGTAAACTTACAAATATGAATCACTGCTAGATATTTTACATGAAGGCCGTTTTGGGTGGTTTTGTGTCAAAAACGACTAAAAACACACATTTTTTGTAATAAGTGAAATTCTGTTAATACCCACAACACCCAACTGTGATAATAAATCACTGATTTTTTTATTTAGAAAACTGTGTTAGATAGTAAATGTCATAATGAATTGTGTAAATTTGGAATGTCATGGCCATTTGCCCGGTAAGATGGTTTTGATGGCAAAAACCTCCGAAAATGAAAGAAAACCTGAGATTTTTGTAATTCTTAAATAAAAAGATAACTAAATAAGTTATACACTTGTTACTTTGTACAAATATCATTTACATCATGAACATGAACAGGGAGTATCATAAAAACATGTAGAAATAATTTTATTGGCCATTTTGGGTGATTTCACTTAAAAAGTTGAAAAAATGTGTGTATTGTGCAATACCTCTATTACTTGTGCAAGTGGTACACAAAAGTGAATACTAGTTCTGGGTCTATTTCATATGTTTTTCCAGTTCAAGAAAATGATGATAACTTACTTGTAGCTCATTTACTTATTTAATTAAAAAATGATGCCACAAAACAGGCAGTTTTAGGAATTCGTCCAGGTAACTCAGTATGTTGAATACATACATTAGTGGGGCGGCTAAGACAAAAACTGTGCACTTTCCGTAAAAAGCGTGAAACTTGCCGGTACAAATATACTTTGAGTGATGCTGATGAATATTCTTAATGGACGCAGGGCGTGAGTTACCATTAAACACTATTTTGGGGGCATTTTAGGCAAAAAATGTCATAAAACATGATTTTTTGGGAATATGATGATAAAAAATCTAGGGAAGAAAGTGGAATCTCCAAACGTGGCAAAAATACACTTCATGGGTTGCTGATTATAACTGATACAATAAATATTATGAAATTGACACATAGGGTGTGTTTCTGGGGTGAATTCAGCAAAAAAGAGTAGAAAAAGTGAGATTTTTGGGATCTGACAATATAAATCCTAGGCCTAGGAGTAGAAGCTGAAAATCTCACACATGTACACTTAGAGAGTTATTGATAGTGATTACAATCAGTAAAGTTTGTGAAACACCCCCTAAGTGACTGCATTTTTGAGGTAATTTAGGCAAAAATGTCATAAAACGTGATTTTCTGGGAATAAGATGATAAAAAATCTAGAGAAGAAAGTGGAATCTCCAGACTTGGCACAAATACACTTCAAGTGGTGCTGATTATAACTGATATGATAAATATTATGAAATTGACACATAGTGAGTGTTTTGGGGGTGTTCTCAGCAAAAAAGAGTAGAAAAAGTGAGATTTTTGGGATCTGACAATATAAATCCTAGGCCTAAGAGAAGAAGCTGAAAACCTCACACAAGTACACTTAGAGAGTTATTGATAATGACTATCATCGGTAAAATCTGTGAAAGACCCCCTAAGTGACAGCATTTTTGGGGTAATTGAAGCAAAAAATGATTAAAAAATGAGATTTTAGGGATCTGACCTAGAACAAACCTATACTTCAGTGTAGAAAGTGTAAACCTCACACAGATATTCTTTGAAGGTAATTAATTAAAACTGCTTTAGTTATGAAATAACTAATTAAAGTTATGAAATATACCCATAGTTCCTGATTTTAGGGTAATTGAAAATGACTGAAAATGAGATATTTTTGGGACCTGACCCGAAACAATTCACACTGCAAAGTAGAAACTGCAAACCTCACACAAATATTCAATGTTGAATGAAACTGCTAAAAGTACACAGTATGAAATGAACCGATACTTCCTGGTTTTAGGGTAATGATACAAAAAAATGAATGCAAAACTGAGGTCTTAGGGGCAGGGACTTAGCCAGGATTTAGAAACAGAGTGCCTAAAATTGGCAATTGTTAAATTTTTGGGTGTCCAAATTTTAAGGGGGACCACAATATTCTCAGATTTCAACCATAAACATGTATAAATATATCAAAATAAGGCATGATATCCTTATAGAATGTCATGGGAATTACATGGCGATGAAAAAAGTCAAATTATATGCTTGAGATTGACAAGAAATTCCTCAAAAAAAATTGGGGTGTCCTGAGAGGTGCTTTTTAAGGGTTTGGGTGTCCAAAAAGACACCCAGACGCCCTGCTGGCTAACACCATGCTTAGGGGTCTGTCTCTAAAAGATTTGTACTGAGTATACATTAGAAGCTTACCACAAATTGCCCCTAATGTACTTTATGGTTGATGATTAGAACTGCTATTAATTAGCAACATCATGAAATGTTTTCATACTGTCTGGCTTTGGTGTTTAAATTATCCAAAATGACATATTCCAAAATAACCTGATAAGGCCTATAAGCATTTGCATTTGTAGCCATAAATATAGCCTTTATTTTGTAGGTGATGACCTGTAAATAGTTACACATCTTAGTCCACTCCAGATATGTGTTTCTGTGTGCATGTGACGTGTGTGTGACTGTGTGTCTACTAAGATCCATTACAATCATTGAAGCAAGATATTTGACTATCAAGAGTGTCCAATATAGATGAATGTGTAGTTTTGAAAGTCTTTTGTAAGGAATCCTATACCTAGTATTCCCATATTGTTCACTTTCTTAGATTTACAATACTGCATTGACATTTCAACAGCATTTTTAATCCATATGAGAATGAATCTTAGGTGTCAAGCTAACCACTAGCCCCATAGCCAGAGGCTACTGAAAATTGAGCAGGGCTACAATAATATTTGGCTTGGTAGCGCGACTGGCTACAAGAAAAGTGACATTTTAAGATCATGTTAAGAGGATTACAGGAATATGATCAGCTGTAGAACACCATTTGACACTTCAGTTAAGATAGGGCTATACGATCTTGGGTGAGGCTATGGCAATTTAAAAACCAGAAGCCCTGCAGTCTCCCAGGAATTTTTAACCCAAACATGACCCCCCCTAGAATCTCAAATTAAACAAGCATCAATCTCCACGTTTGTTGTACCTGAATCCATTGTCACCTCAGCTAGAAAAGACTAGTGTGGTTCCAAAGTTTTAGCTGACTTCACCTTCACTTTGTTCATCATCTACATGTGAAACAATTAATTATTTTATGGTGGACCAGTATAGATATGATATGATCCATAATAAGTCCTAGGTAGCATGTCACATCAACCTATTTATGCTGATAGTTCCTCCACTGATGTGTCTTAATGATTGGTAATCCTTTAGAAAATACCTCTAGCATATAACACTAAGAGGTACTCCACTGCTTGTACCAGTGATAGGGTGTAGCGCCCCTACCTTGAGGAGCCCTGGTAAATTCAATATTTACTTTTTAACAAAGTAGTACATGCTTTCCTAAGGCTACGTTTGCGCGCCCGTGTCATAGTCTTCCACCAATTGAAGTTGGATACGTAATAGGAAGAAGAAGAAGAAGAAGAAGAAGAAGATCATAAAATATCTAGAAGTTGTAGATTCTCTACCGATCGAGTGCTTTTCCTTGGGGTAATCTCATCAGCACACCTTTCAGGGATGGGTTGAACCAACTTAGCACAGCGCTTGGTTGCTCTATTTATTTTAGTTATGTCAGTAAATTTTCTATAATATGCCATGTGATAACCATCAGCACATTTACAACCAGCTGCATATTCCACAGCTGAAGAACAATATTTCTCTGCAATTTCTCTTTCTACACCATCTAAATACCTCCATTTCTCTGCTGAGTCTTTAATTTTTTGTAGAGTTTTGTCAGAAGTCTGTAAAATTGGGCCATCTTCTTCAATAACAACATATATACAGCAGCCCATGTGGGCTGCCATCTTTGTTGTGATCTTCATGGCATCTGATTGGCTGATACTGCCAACATAGTGACCCGCCACCTATTGCATAAGTTGCAAACTAGGGCACAGGGCTGACATCATAGGATCTTCATGGCATCTGATTGGCTAATACTGCCAACATAGTATCCCGCCACCTATTGCATAACTTGTGAACTAGGGCCTATCTATCTATCTTTTAAGGGCTAAAACACAAAAATGTGCAAGCTAATAGGCAGGAAATATATGAAAATAGTTTTAATTATACATAATCTTGCCTATTTTATCAAAACTAAGTTGCCCCACCAAATTTGCGACGACTTGACAACTTAGAGATTTTGGCCCATGGCCTAGTATAACGTATCGAGTACTCAATCTATCTTAACTATTGTGGTACTGAGTCCTAGCCACATTATTTCAAAACTATTTGACAATTATCAAAACTCAGTCATGTTAGTATTCACTGGAAAGCCCTCGCTTAGTACTATTAGTAGATGAGCACACATGTGCCACAGTACCACATAAGATGACTTTGTACGCTCAAGTCTTATCATTGTCTAGACCTTTTTCGTGATAAATTAATACATGTACGTGTAATAGGCACATGTATTGTGTTTAGTGCATGTGCGCGAGAAGGATCATGACGTATAAGAATATATCTGAATATATATGGTGGTTGTTAATGCCAATTTGATAATGTGTGCACGCCACATATGTGAACATCAGAGTTGCAACCTGCTTCCCGTGTTATGGGGTCAGTGAATTTTAGGGTAAACGTGACTCTGGCTGCTTTCGTGCCCTCATCTAAGATCAATTATTCCATGCGCCAACACTCATACATAACTTATCTAGTGTAGTAAATGGTTACTTTGCAGAGGTGGTATTTTGATGCATTACGTAGATTTCATTGCGTACATTCATGTTGTACCGTATTGCATTCTATCCTTCGCATATCATTGATTTCGATATCATTTAAACCCCGTCAGCTTAGAAAAGCTAATAGCCATGTGAAACTAACAGCATGGTATTAGCATTGGATTCACCAGCAAGGAACGCCTAACAACATAGCAAATTAGAAAGGTGATTGCATTCATTGGTGGTGTGTTTGTTTTCGAACTAAAACCAATGTTAAGGTTATCATGTTTCCCAAGGACTGGGATGCTAATTACAAGACATAACAAAGGCCTTTGAATACACAGGGTGTATTAACAGCATCACTATGTAGATACTCCTACATGTATAATGTTTACTTTCTTATAAGATAGCGCGGACTTTCCAATCATTTCCTTTATTGCTTCGTGCTAATATCTACAACACACACATATACACACGTACAAACATAAAAACACGTACATACATATACATACACACACACACACACACACATATATATATATATATATATATATATATATATATATATATATATATATTTATATATATAAAATTTATGATGATGATCAATTTTACATTGATAGACATTTCACCATAAGGGATATAGATTACCACATGGGACGTATGTTCATGTATATCCTACATAATTCCATATTATGCTTACCTGGTAAATGAGGATCTAACATTTCCCCTTTATCGCCTTTTGTGACTTACTTTGTATAGCATTTATACGTGGCTGCCCACTTATCGGGGGCAATTCCCATGGGGACTTCTGGTACCCACAAACATGAAACTACATGGTAGTCAGGCATGCATTCCAGTATTATCCTCACTTCTAGCGACATGCATTGTCAATTATATGGCGAATTCCTACATGGGCGCCATATCTGGTTCTACTATTAATGACCTTGTGCGATTGATCCCACAAGCAAACAGTTGGCGTCATAAGGGTGAGATGCTTCATACGGGGATAATAGATGACTGAATTACCCCACACATCACATATCGATTCCAGGTGTACATTGTATCCTGACATCAGTATTGATCCTGACATGATAATGCCTTGTAAACATGTGCTATGTATTAATAGTAGGAAACGGATGCCGGCTGATTAGGCCCCTGATACAAATCGCCTTGATGTTTTCATCGTTTTCCAACTTCTGAACTCTTGCAAATATTGCATTAAAACACCATTATGTCAACTTAATAATATTTGTATCTCAATGGAGAGGAATCCTGCGAAATCCTAAGAATGGTAATAATATGATTTTGAACGGCATTCCTTAGAAATACCAGGCATCGTTCCGAAAGTCTATTCTAATACAGACAACGGGCTTATAAGATAACCAGGAACGATATACCCATTTAATCATAGGTTTAATCATATTTCGCTTCTTACATGTAAACACACCCACATACATACATGCATACATACATACACACCTATATATATATATATATATATATATATATATATATATATATATATATATATATATATATATATATATATATATATATATATATATATATATATATATATATATATATATATATATATATATATATATATACATATATATATATATATATATATATATATATATATATATATATATATATATATATATATATATATATATATATATATATATGTGATAGATAGACCCCAAGGAAGCTGTGGTGTATGGGATATACCCAAGGTGTTACGAGGCGAAGCCGAGTAACCCCGAGGGTATCCCATACACCACAGCTTCCGAGGAGTCTATGTGGCTTGTACCACAGTTGACTGCCTTCCACCAATCACAGGCCGAGAAAAGTATACTCTTGTGTAACACCTTTGGTTTTAGGCAGCTTAGAGAACAAAGGCTTGAAAAGTGTGGGTTATGTCCTATATCCCTACACTTTTCGAGGCCTCTGATTGGTGGAAGGCAAGCAACTGTGGTACAAATATATATATACATAAATATATTAAATATATATATATATATATATATATATATATATATACATATATATATATATATATATATATATATATATATATATATATATATATATATATATATATATATATATATATACATTATATGTATATGTATATATGTATAAATAAAGCACCTTTACAATCATACAGTGTTATAATAAGTTTTACGTGAATTTTTGTCTAAGGCTGGAATATATGCATATATAGGTAGCATAAAAGATGGAAGAACAACCTGTATACTATATAAAATATCAAGTGTATGGAAGCGTTGCTCTTTCGCTTGTTTTCTAAGCACACCTTTATAATCTGATAAAAGCAGGCAAGTCCATCGATCATGAGAAAGTGGTATATTGGTAGTTGGGGAGAAGGCAATCATGACAGAATCTCTACAGATCCGACCAAATGAGCTGTAATTTCAACCAATCTAGTTGAATAGCTACCTAGATTAATGGGCAGTAGGTAAATGCATGTCTTTTGATCAATAAAGTTCTTGGCGTAAATTACCCACTTAATCTAAAACCTGGCACACACGTTAGCACACACAGAATACAGACTACGTACCATTATTTTTTGTAATTATAGGTACTATGCAAAATATCAGTATTTTTTTATATGCATATTCACCTCATTTGGGATATTAGTAGCTTTGTGATATTTATTTTTAAATAAACTATTCCTACTTATGAGAAAAGTTCGTTTTGCATTTGTTTTACATTGTACATGTAGTAAAGTGTGTTCTTATTATACTTATGGTTCACGTCAGTGCCTGTAAAATTGATGAGTTTGGTTTTCAACGTTGAATATAGATTCTATTTTGCGATTGAATTTTCTACAAAGTGAATCAAACCCTTTCACACGTTTTGAAATACCCTAATATCTGGAAGCACTAATTTTACATATGTTTACATATTGTTATGGTTTTGTTTGGTATACCCTTTTGCTGGTAGCATAATAAGCGACATTTTATGGTCATTTTACGAGGAGGTTGAGGGTAGAACTAAAATGGTACACCCAGCATCTTGGGCAAGAACAGCTCCGCCCTTTGGCCAGGAAAACATGAATTTGGACAGTACTGATACAAGATAGCACAAAGAATGTTTTCCAGGAATATTCTAATTAGACAGGAAAAATGCAATCCAGTGGACAAGGATATGGTAATTAGACAGGAAAAATGCTATCCCAGTTAGTATATAAGGAGCAAGTTTAGGGTTTGGAGTCAGTTAGAATTTGAAGCTAGAGCACCAAAAGACCATGGTAGAACCAACTATCTGTTTATGTAATCATTTTGTTCTAATACAAGTTATTTTATCTAACTCAAGATACTTGTTGTTGTTGTTGTTGTTCATCTTCCACCCCGAGCAAAACGCTAACAATATGTATGCATGTATGTAGCTAGGCTTCTCATCGATGCCTCTACCATTGCGTTATGATAGGGAAAAGTTGAGATTGCAGTTATTTAGAAATACCAACGCTCGTTTGCAAGTGGGGGTATGTTGTATCAGTGGCATCTGTGAGGAGACGAGATGCTAGGAAGACCGCCTCGGGCTGCAGAACGGCCTCTGTGGACACCAGATAGCGGCAAAACAAAACAGTCAGGCTCCAGACGGGTTGACACACTAAGTGAATTTGCGGGAAGCAAGTGCTAATCTATTCAATGTCTTTCCTCTGTTCGTCCCTAAATGAAGGTTTTCAATCGAGTCAATCGCTGAGTGAATGTTCCCCGTCCCCTGGAGACGTCACTAGCTTAAGGGCGAGTTCAGCGCGATTTTCTTGCCTCAATCGCTGAGAAAAACGTGTGTTTCCTGTGGCCTCGGGTGTCGCCGGTTCTCGGGCCAGTTCCTCCGGATTCTGCCTCAGTCCCCTGTGAACTGGGGAAGCTCTGATAGCTCGCAGCAGCACGAGAGGTCGTTAAGACATTCCCAGCTCTGTCCCAGTAAATCATCTCTTCACAAGCAGAGAGGTCATGAAATAGCGCTGATAGGGGACAGTACCTGTATTCCATACGATAACAAATATTGATTTCCAATAGAAAAAAAGTATCGTATCGTACAACATATAATATCTTTGCGTATCGCTTCAGATAAAGAATTAATATCAAATTGATTAAATTCTACCTGGGGATCTCCGTACGAGGGCAGTTCACTATTCATTAACGACATTTCTGAAGCTGCTAGTTCTAAGGAATTTTAATAAGGTTTAGTCTAATGGAGGGGGGGGGGCAGGCAGTATCGCCAAATATATCGTTAAAATATAGTATCATTAAAGAAACATCTATATCGTATCGTATCACAAATAAGATATAGACTTGCCAATCCCAAATTGCACACCAACTACTCGTTATCACTCACCACTGCCAAAGACTCCTTTCGTTTGAAATCAGATCCAAATATGTGAAAATATTAATGTCAATATTTTAATTAGAAAATATATAGGAGACGTCGGTGACTTCGGTTTAGTAGATGGTGTCCCTTGAAAAGACTTAGCAGATCAAAACCTAGCAACTAATCAAGAAAAGCAAGTTATTGCTTGAAAATCGATACTATCAACGTTCGTCAAGTAAACGACTTTTTGTCATAATAGATGTTTTGTTGTATTCGCTAGCCGCAGGTGTATCACGCGTTCTTTAATCATGAATGAATGGTCAACTAAAAGCCCTAATCATAAATCGCATCCACTATTATCAGAGGAAGTGATAAAAGGTATTATATTTATCACTTCGCATTAGTCACCACCGAAATGCATTCAAAAGTCTTCAAATATGTCTCGTTTGATTGGTCTTGGATTAGTTTTTAAAATTCTCTGTCAAACAGATGCCTTTATTTTCCTGTTACTTCACTCAGTATCATCGTATGTTCATACATTGAGAATCTTGCAGAGATAATGTGTCACGATGTTTATGTGATGGAACAAATTACCATTAAAGCATTATGTAAAACATAAATATGTGAATATGTCAAACTGAATAAACCTTCATACATAATTTGCAATTCTTTCCCATTTACATGGGGATAGGTTCTCGTAGTTTACTTAACGTAGTAAAGACTCATATGACATTGCTATAGAATTGTACATTCATTTGAATCCTTACAATGCACATTGAACATACGTCTGCGTTTTATATGTCTGTCATTACATAAAGACCACCTGTACAGTATGGAACAACCCAATATATAATTTACCATTACTGTACTGGTTTTGCTTTTCTGATAGTTGTATTGTAATAGTTTATAATAACATATTAAAGTTTAATGTCAAACTAGCATTTTTATAAAATGATCTAAGTGAATGACTGTATTTAACTGAATATGGTTAATTTTCTAAAAACCCTCCTACGAATACGAATATAGAAAATATTATCAATCTTTACGTGGGCCATATACAAAACATATGCAAAAAGTAAAATGCAAAAGTTGATTTAAGTAACTTCATTTCACCAATACGAGATCTCCAGTTAACAAAATCCAATCCTGATTCGTAGTACGAAGGGTTTGGGATGACATATCCATAGGATAAGGTGATCATATACGTGCAATGGCTTTAAGATGGTACGTGTAAAATGCTAATTCATGTTAATCAAGAAAGTTAGCATATTGAGTGGGTGAGCCAAATTTTACTTGAACCTGTTCTTTAAACATCACCTAACTATTTTACATTAACTATTGTATGTTGTAACATCTTAATTTCTTGTGTAAGGCTATATTGTGAGAAAGGAAAAATATTTCTCTTCGGTGCATTTCATTCTTAAACTGATGTTACTCTCACTCTACCAGCATTGCTTAATCTCTTGTTATCTTTGAACTATTTATTCCCTAAGTGTTCTGGACGCTTTGTTCGCCATTTTTGTATGTTCAGTTTGGAAAAGGCGACTACCGTGTGCAATTCATTCGGTGTATTTGCAACAGGCAATGAAACATACTACACACAAATATCATACAATGAAATACGTATTAAAATGTTTTGTTGAAAAACTGAATACTATGTGGTATTCTTGCCATGTATTCTCGATAGACAATGCACACACACTACAATATCACGATTTACAGATCGGATTGTTCTGCTGAGTATACTACACGTATGTACGATTCATCCAATGTATCATCAGGATTGGCATCATCTGTTGAAAAGTTGATATTGAGTATGATTCATTCGATGTATCTTTAAAAGCCTATGGACATGCATAACAGAGCAATGCAATACGGATTGTCAGTTTTATGAATGAAGTTTTACTCACCAAGTGGTATATCCCGAATGGTATAACTATCAAGGCCAGAGCGAAGTCCGTAAAGGCGAGGCTGGCTATGATGAGATTGGAGATGTTCCGTAAAGACCTGTACCTGGCCACGGCCAGGATGACCAGGAGGTTCCCTATGAGTATCCATAAGGGAATGATCAGCAAACAAAGGTACAGGTAATTCACGGCTCTGTGGGGGGTCTCTGCTCGACTGCTACTGCTAGAGTTCGTGGAATCAAAGTCAAACACTGTTAGATTTATCATAGTGCCTCGTTGAAGCTCCCCCTCCTTTCTAAGTTCTTATATGCAGAAGATGATCACGGTAGCGACTTTGGCAAAGCGTTTGAGCGCATGTTGTCGGCGCCAATGATGGCTAGCTCTCTCGCACGAGACCACGCCGCACGAGACGACGTCCGCAGCCAAACGCACGCACACTGTATACATACGCAGCTGGGAGGCCGCGGTGGTCGTCTGCCGCCCGTGATGTCACTGGCGTAGGAACCAATCAGATTCCACTCGGTATCAATGAACATCTGGAGTGTACCTGGGCTTACTATGATGATGTATCACGATCATGATTGAACCTAATTGACATTTGATGGATAGAGCTGTTGACGGGCAGGGAAATATTTGTTTAGAGACAAAAGCAGACAAGAGCAGATTATGGCATAACCTGGATTTCAAGTCGAAATTAAAATTTATTTCTATTTTCATTTCAAGAAAAATATTGTAAAATGCACATGCCACTAATGTTGCAAATTTAAACATTCAAGCGCCAAACTAATTGTTGTGACATTATTATCATACATTATAGAATTTCCCAGTGTCTAAGAATGTACAATTATCATTGTTTGAACACACGATGTATCACACACACACACACACACATATATATATATATATATATATATATATATATATATATATATATATATATATATATATATATATATATATATATATATATACATATATATATGTGTGTGTGATTATATATCTATCTATATATATATATATATATATCGCTCTCTCTCGCTCTCTCTCTCTATATATATATATATATATAAATATATATATATATATATATATATATATATATATATATATATATATATATATATATATATATATATATATATATATATATATATATATATATCGTGATAGAAACTGCGATCCTGTAGGATCGCCGATCCTACCAGTAGAAACCGCGATCGCAGTTCCTACCAGGATTATGCTGGTATAGGAACTGCGATTGCATTTTCTACCGGTAGGATCGCCGATCCTACTGGAACAATCTTACCATACCTTGGTAGAAATTGCGATTCAGTGAAGGCTATGATAGTATTGATATGTTTAACAATCTATGGTAACCCATAGTTGCAGTAGTAAGATTAAAAAGTTTTTGTGATAATTTCCAAGCAAAAAGCACCTTTATTTCTTCATTAAGACACCTACAAAAGATAACTAATGAGTATTCACCTTTGAATAGCACCATTTAAATATGGTGAACATGCAACATATTCTGGCACAATATTACTTCATGTAGTCTACAGATCTCTTTTATGCAATCTTCCAACATAATCACCTATCATTCAACCGTTAGATTTAACTTTTTATACATAGTTAACTCCCAACAGATACTGGTACAATGTAACAGTCACACAATAGTAGTATACTACTTATTATATCTATTTACTTCGATATACGAGGTATTGAATAAAACTTTGTCTCCAAACACTCATTTCTTCATTCAGTTGTTCTTTAACCCATTGATACTCTGAGTTCCGTTAGAAAGTACAGTCTGATACTCTCATATTTTTGAAAATAACTTTGCAATAAAGCAAAAGTTCACAAAATATTTGAAGGAGAGTTGGTGTATGGCATCTGATCATCATTTCTCAATCAAATGTTTTCCAGAAAAATGTTTGTGACCAAAACATTTTCAACATTGTCAGGCCTATTTTGGCTTTTCTGGGTGTAAATGGGTTAAGATATTGAATTTGATATTTCATCTTCAATCCTAGAAAAGTCAAATTGAAAACATTTGATAAC
>OZ012694.1:35896769-35921769 GCA_963942565.1 Maea johnstoni | reverse complement strand
CTCGGTCAGGTTTGACTGTATGTATATATATATATATATATATATATTATATATATATATATATATATATATATATATATATATATATATATATATATATTTATATATTCCTTAGTAGACTAATCATTCCTGCCTGCTTGGAATCTACTCGCCATTTGGTTCATGAGATAAGAGTTGCACTTGTGACACCATAGTGCAGTTAATGGACAATTGGTTTCCTACCATTTTGAATGACGTAAAATTGGTTGATCCATTTGCCAAGTGTTTGAAACCTTTTAGTCTAGAGGGGACTTGGCATGGCACTGGGGCTGCTGGCCTTATTAGCCTCTGAGATCGCATATCCTATAACTGATGAAATGCATTCCTTTGATAATACCAATCACTGGCAGGAATAATCCACTCTCACTCCTACTTATCATATTCGACCATCACCAAATGGGTTCACTCGGGCCATGATTGCATTTATACATTGCAGTCATCTGGGAAGCTTCAGGTCGCCGACAAGGCGTTTTCTTACTCGACCACTTAGGCTATGGCTTTACACATCAATCTAATAAACGGACAGTACAGTTGAAAGACCAATTTCATTTATCTCCTTAGGGTCTACAACCTTGTCTGTATATCACCATATTCATTCAAGAAAGGCATCCAGTACATAGTATGCAAATTGTGGAAAATTTGAAAAAGAATTGACTGTGCCTTCTTTGCCTCGTTATATGCACCCAAAGGCTGCAGAATATGTACAATAGTTTACATACGTGTTTGCGTACATACGTAGAAGTATGAATGAATGCACTAAATGGAGCAATATTTCATCGCAAACAAAGTAATGACTAAGATGGCTAAATCATAAAACTAACTACATTTGTTCTAGATATGTTAAACATATAACCATATATATATATATATATATATATATATATATATATATATATATATATATATATATATATATGTATATGTATATATATACATATATATATATATATATATATATATATATATATATATACATATATATATATATATATATATATATATATATATATATATATATATATATATATATATATATATATATGTGTGTGTGTGTATATGTTACAGTAAGAGTGTCAAACCAGGGATTTAGTCAAATCCCTAAAACTTTCAGGGAATCTGTCAAATTCCTGTTTCACTCAAGGATTCGGTCCCTAAATGTCTACGGATATGACTAAACCCCTTAAAATAGGTGGGTCATTTTTGACTTGTTTACTGGAGACCTTTCAGAGGGATTGTTGAATGACAATTACCTTTGTTTTATGCTTAGTTGAGCGCTACTTATGATTCCTGATTATCAAAGTAATAAGGTACAAAGTAATGCTGAATAATCAATGCTCAGCCAAAAGATATTGCTTGATGATGATGATAATTAGTATCTCAGTCAACGTTTATCAATTTCATCATTCTGACCCTCCTATTTCCAAGGATTTAGTCAAATCTCTAGACATTTAGGGACCAAATCCGTGAGTGAAACAAGAATTTGACAGATTCCCTGAAAGTTTTAGGGATTTGACTAAATCCCTGGTTTGACACTCTTACTGTAACATATATATATATATATATATATACTGTAAAGTTCGAAATATTAGCGTGGAACTATTATTGGCGACTTTAGCGAGTGGGTCAGATTCGCTAATATTATGATCCGCTCATATTTGTTCCATTTTTCAACGATTTGTCTATGTACTGCTATATATATATATATATATATATATATATATATATATATATATATATACTGTAGATCTGGAAATTTTGCCAGGTCTAGTTTGAATATATGTCGGCAGATGGCGCTTTTCGAGATGGTTCACACGCTAATATTACGATTCGCTAATATGGAAAAATTGATCAATTCCCTTAATTTAAGCACGCCAAAATTTCGAACTTTACAGTATATATATATATATATATATATATATATATATATATATATATATATATATATATATATATATGTATATATATATATATATATATATATATATATATATATATATATATATATATATATATATATATATATATATATATATATATATATGATAATTTCCATCTCTGGTCTTTTTTTCTCAATTTGTGTCGTTTTCAAGTCATATCAAGGCTAAGTTTGTTTATCGCTTTACGTAAACTCTAGTCATGTCACATGAGATTTACAAAGTGGTAGTCTTAGCTGCAAATATAATATGATTAAAATCAAACTTAAAAGCCTTGTCACTATTTTCTTTTCCTATTTGATGTAATCGTACTTTAGAGTTTATATTGATTTAATTATTATCTGGTGTCAGTTTCCATATGGTTTTGAATGCATTTTCATTAAAGGTGTTTTCTATTTCATAATTACAGGCTAAAGCCCATTTACTAAAGCCTATTCAATCATTCTCTATTCTGTCTCAATTAAATTGCCATAGATGGATCTGCCTCCTTCCAAAACTACCAAGACAAGAGAGTATACAGCCTCAGACATTAAGAAATAAGTACATACTAGCTGCAACCCGAGTATACACTGCAAATTTTTGATAGATGAGAACAGTTAACATTAGCAGCCTAGGCTTGGGTCCGTGCTCTTTATGCTCTTTCTAGCGATGTCATGATATTGGGACCCACAATATCTATATATCTATATATCTATATATCTATATATCTATATATATATATATATATATATATATATATATATATATATATATATACATATAAATAATTATGGCCTGCGTGTGACTGTTGAGATCCTCCTGCATCAAACAGACTTCTTAGACGTCACATTTGATCTGCCAACAGGCCGCTACTGGCCTTTTCGCAAACCAAACAATGAACCCCTCTACATTGATACAAAATCCAACCACCCACCCACTATCCTGAAGCATCTACCGAAAGCCATCTGCAGCAGACTATGCTCCACATCAAGCGACAGTCAAGCTTTCAACAAGGCAAAACCCATCTATGAAGATGCCCTTATAGATGCCACCGACATAACATGGAGTACTCCGCGCCACAGAAGGAACCGAGAAACCGCAAACGCAACGTTATGTGGTTCAACCCCCCATTCAACCAAAATGTGAAAACCAACGTTGCCAGGAACTTCTTGGATCTTGTGGATAAGCATTTCCCACACCACCACCGCTACCACAAGCTATTCAATAGAAACAACGTAAAAACCAGCTACAGCTGTATTGGCAACAAGGCCACCATCTTCAGCGGCCATAATTCTAAGATCCTCAACCCTGCGCCTGCAGAAGATCCACGCACATGCAACTGCAGGTTGCCCGAAACTTGCCCACTAAGCGGAAAATGTCACAGCCCCTCCAAAACCTGTTCGGCATTATTATGGACTAACTGAGGGCCCCTTCAAGACCCGCTACAACAGCCACACCCACTCATTCCGAACAAAGAGCTACAAGAAGGACACCGAGCTATCCAAATACATATGGGATCTCCAGGACAGCAACCAACAATATCAAATCAAATGGGACATTGTACACCATGCAGCACCCTACAAATGCGGTACATGAAGATGTGGCGTCTGCCTCACAGAGAAAATGGTGATAGCCACAGCAAATCCAGCCACCATGCTAAACAAGAGGGCAGAAATTGTGTCTACATGCCACCACCGTGCCAAGTTCCGATACGACAATGTTCTTGACCTAAACGCGGCCTTCAGCCTTTAGCACCTGGGCTATATATGTTTTATATTCCTACCGTGCTGCCCTCTATTTGAAATGAACTGCATTCTTTGACACCTTTGCTCAGGAAGTGACCTTTGACCTGACCTGAATACACATGAAGTGACATATCCAGAGTTGAAGGGTCAGGGTCAAGGACACTCTAGCATCAACATGTAGCATGAGGGCGAACCTTTTACCCTAAATGGTCTCTATAGTGGCCTGAGGATTGAACAAGCATGAAACCCAGGGTTGCCAACTTGAGACTGAGTATGTGACTTGCTCCTATGTATATATATATATATATATATATATATATATATATATATATATATATATATATATATATATATATATATATATATATATACATATATATATATATATATATTTATTTATTTATATATATATATATATATATATATATATATATATATATATATATATATATATATATATATATATATGTAATCGCCTTTCTACATATACAAAAGTTGTCATAGGCCCAGTAGTAAGTGAGAATTCATCAAATTAAAACGGACATATTTTGCCGAGATACTCGAGAAATCAAAACGGCTGTTCAAGGCATTTTCATCCGATGATTCTCCGGGATTACTGGGCCTACAACCACGATTTTGATACATTTCAAAAGAACATATTATGGACTTCCTAGATAAATATAATTTGTTGTCTAAAGTAATCCAGTAATCACAAAGTAGTAATCGAATGAAGAAGAACATATTTCGCCAAGTTGTCGGCAAATCAGCAAATCATGTCTTTCGATTTTGAATAATTTTGTTCGAATGATTATTATTTTTCCGAAGGAACTAATAGAAGAAAGTGTTATAAAAGTTATGTGAACTTTCAAAGAACTTTAAATGAAGTGAAAAATATCAAACGAAATTCTGGACAAAGAAAGAAATTTACATCGTACCTATCAGGGATCGAACACACATTAATATGACACCTTGTCATATATACCATGGGCACGTGACTTAATGGAAAGGAACATTTACAGCTGTTCCAACCAAATAGACAAAGTTACCAAGCACTGGGAAACTAACGAAGGTTCGGACGACCATGCCGAACAAGTATGTAAAGAATCTGTGCCAATCAGATCAGATAAATGCAGATTTTTTTATGTTTTGTGGCTGAGGTGGTAGCCATGGTATATTTTAGCATAATAACCTCCTCCCTCAACAATGTGAGCGTCACACATGCACATGCTTCCAACGTTATAGTCTGTCTGACTCAAGTTTGGCAATCACTTTTGCCACTTTTTTGTGACAAAACATTCGAGTTTTCCATCCAAACTTGGCAAACATGTTAGGAGCACTACTACGTGTATGTATAAACATATTTTGTGTCTAAACTCCGCAAAATGTTGATTTTGCTCATTAGGTCCCATTGTAAAATGTGTCCATTGCCAACAATACGATCTCGCGTGTTTGTATTGTTCGCAACAGACAAACACGCTAGATCGTAGTGTCGGCAATGTGCACATTTCACAATAGGAACTAATGAGCAAAATCAACATTTTGCGGAGCTGAGACAAAAAGTATGTTTGTACATACACGTAGTAGTGCTCCAAAGAGGTTTGCCAAGTTCGGATGGAAAACTCGAACGTTTTGTCACAAAAAAGTGGCAAAAGTGATTGCCAAACTCGAGTCAGACAGACTATAGTAAATCATATTATTATACCTCACGTGAGGATACTGTTATCCTATTGAAGGAGAGACGTGTGTCAAAACTGTTGACTACCTGTGTCTCTGTAGGTTCCTTGACAGCTGTCACTATTCAACGTATTAGCACCCACTGTCTTGAAGGAGCCGACGTATTAGCACCCGTCGTCAAGAAGACGTATCATGATTCCCTATATTGTTGTGGACGTTATGTCTTCCAGATCCCCACGCGTGGCGAAAGTATGTCAAGGCCTGAGCAGAATGCCGCCGTCAACAATGGAATTATCTTTTTGTTTAATAACGATAAAGAAAATAGCGAGTGTCTCAATTTAGAGAAAAGGGTAAAATCTCAACCCAGTTGAGAAGGTAGGTGGTACGGTATGATAAAACAAATATGACATCCCAGCATGGTCAGCACGGTAAACCTGCTGCTCCGATATTGCACTGACCAAGTGAGTTTTGTTAGTTTCAACTTGTCATGGATTTTCCGTGCTCGGGGGTGAGGGGGAGTTGTTCGGTATAATAAAACAAATATGACATCCATGTGGAAACATGACATCCCTGTTCTACCCCGAATGAGCATAATGTCATCCTCGGGCTACGCGATCAGGTGACAATCAGCTCACTCGGGGTAGACCATCATGTTAGCCACCCCACAAAAGGATGTCATATTTGTATATTAACGAACCACATGGGATTCTGTGGGGGAAGTAAAAGGAGAGATTGGGAAACAAGATTAAATTGTTCACCCAAGAATAAAATGTATGACACGTCTATTATACAGAAAATTAATGATGTAAATATTATGTATTTAAATCAAAAACGATAGTTTCAATTAAAATATAATTAAAATTGAAATCCGAGTGACAAACGCTGCTTCCCGTAAGTGTCAAACGGCGCCGCACTACATGCTAATTGCAACTTTCGTACTTTTTTCATGCAATTTTAAGTCTTAAATAGTTAATTCGATATAGGAACACACCCCTAAATTAGATTTATAGATGAATTAGGGGTATTTACTGTATAATTTCATGCTTTGAATAGAGGGTATTTTCCTGTAGAATTTGGGCGAGCGAGTCTATTGAAAAGCACAAAGTGTCATTCCTGATTTTCCCAATTCAGTGCTCTAGTTAGATTATATAAATAGATATCAATAGGTAGGAAATAAGTGTATAGTATACTAGTAATGAAACGAATGAATTAACAAATAAATAAATGAATGCATAAATCAATAACTAGATAAATGAATAAAAAAAGATCAGTGAATAAGCGAATGCATACGTAAATAGATAGATGAATAAATAAATAGATAAATACAAATGAATAAATATATTATTAATAAGTGAAAATGATAATGGATAAAAAAATATTAGCTAGCATACTAGTCTCTATCTCTACCCTGTTTACCTGATAGCAAAACCTCTCTAATCAAAAATGTTTCACTACTAAAAAGCCCACGCACATTATGATGCAAGACGAGTCAGCGTCAATCTGTGCAAAGCGGAAGTGTTGAGGCGGACATTTTAGTGGGAGAAGCAGTTTTGTGCTGTGCAGTAAAGCACATAGAATCTGACACTTGCGGAGATAATCAAATTTTGGCGAAAATTGATTCTTTGCAGAGTTTTCCGTTTAAATATCAATTGGTGAATTAGAAGGCGTTTCTCGTCGAAGTAGGCGAGTTACGAAATTGAGCTCGCGCCTTTTCGATTAGAAGGTGCCTGGAAGGGCTTATTCCGTCCCTTTAAAGCTTGTTATACAGGCCTAGAGAACGGCTAATTTCACTGCCATTGCCATAAATATTTGCTGTTCAGGATTGGCACCTATTCACAAACGTGAGCATTTAGAATATGGATCTGACTCTCGCAGACGATGCAATCTTCGCCCTATCGACGAAATGGCCTGCTTGATTAGTCGCCTCTTTAACTATGTGCTTTAAAAGAGGCTGTCTCATCTACTTTCCCCCAGTGGCATCAGAGAGAGAGAGAGAGAGAGAGAGAGAGACGTAGTTTTTTAGTTGACTTTCTTGAACTTTTCATCCCATCGTCTTAAATATTCAACTTGTAATACTAAAATGTTCTGACTAAACATGAATGACAATGGTCAACTATCAAGTATATAAGGCAATTTGCAATTGTATCATCATGACAGTTTAGTACAGCAGCTTGAATTGGGCATATCAGAGCCTCGTTTTTGTTGTAACATTGATCAGCTTACAAAATATGACGAATTTCCAATTCAGTGTTATAAGGAATAAATCATTCTCTATCATAATGCTTAAATGCAAAACGCAGGTGCAGAAAGGCCAGATGTCTCTCAGAGGTCAGCCAAAGGTCACACCACGAGAAGGAGGCGAGATGTAGGACGCAACCTTTCTGCACTTAATCATGCAGGGTTGCTTAAACCATCATGGTTAACCTAACCTTTTTATATCATAGAACAATATCGTAACACTTCCGCATATTTATAGTCAGTTTCAGCTCCAAATGACATGACGTCACTTCCGGAAGTGAAAACTAAGTTGCTTTCTGATTGGTTGTTCACGTGACAGGTTTCTAAGCCTTCTTGTGTTTGGTGCACATAAATTGGATTTGTTGGCCATCCTTTCATGGTTCAAGCAATGGCGGTTAACCGCAGTCAAGTCGTATCATTAAAGAAGTAATTCCAAAAGTTCGTGAGTTTAAGAGAATATACTTGCCACTTAATGATTCCTCGTTTGTTAACCTTGTACGATCACGCCGCTTTACCGGCGTAAGTGTTAGTTTTTTCAAACACCAAATAAACGTGTAAAAACAACTATCACACGACAAAAGTAAAAAAATAAACATGCTGACGATTTACTTTAGAATAGCTACAAAAGAAAGTACGACACTAGGTGTTGTTATGTTTCTCCTGCACGTCAGAAAGACATTCTCCACATTTGGTAATTACCCTTAAATATACTTCTTCACAACCCTGTAAAATGCAAGTGATAATCTCGTTTAGGATACACTTCTTTTAGCGTGTGTATGTCATGGTGCCCTTTCCTCCACAGACATAGTCAGTAATATATAGCTTATAGTCAGGCAGCTTATGTAGGAAAAAGGGGGGTCCGTGGGAAACTCATGTTAGTGGTGTAAATCAGCTTGTGCGCCTGAAACCACCGTCTAAGCCCAAGTCAAGTAGTAGTAGTAGTAGTAGTAGTAGTAGTAGTAGTAGTAGTAGTAGTAGTAGTAGTAGTAGTAGTAGTAATAGTAGTAGTAGTAGTAGTAGTAGTAGTAGTAGTAGAAGTAGTAGTAGTAGTAGTAATATAATATAATAATGATAATAATAATAATAACAATAATAATGATATTAATGATAATGATAATAATAATAAAAATAAAAATAATAATAATAATGATAATAATAATAAAAATAATAATAATAATAATAATAATAATAATAATAATAATAAAAATAATAGTAATAATAATGATAATAATAATAATAATGATAATAATAATGATAGTAATAATAACAATAATAATTATAATAATAATGATAATAATAGAAATAATAATAATAATAATAATAATAATAATAATAATAATAATGATAATAATAATTAAAACAACAACAACAACATCAACAACAATAATGATAATAATAATAATAACAATAATAATAATAATAATAATAATAATAATAATAATAATAATTATGATAATAATACTAATGATAATGATAATAATGATAATGATGATGATAGTTTCGTTTCTATATTTTTCATTGGTTCATGCTGTACGTCTGTCATCTTGAGGGAAGCTTTTCCCAAATTAAAGTGGTTCACAGGATTGGCAGAGCCACTTTGTAAATTCATTCATATCATGATGAGAGATTTCAAAGAAAAGTAATTGAGTTTCATCTGGTGTGGTCACGCCTGCAAAATCACTTTTCCCGTTGGAGCAGGTCCCTGATGGCCGGTGGTCTAAGGCGTTGCCGCTGACTGCTATCTGTCTCTCACCACTATCCGAGTTAGAATCCCACCTGGATCATGTGAGAAAGTTGCCAGTGACTTAGGGTTAGGCTGTGGTTTTCGCCGGGCACTCCGATTTCCTCCACCAGTTACAATTGGCTTGTCACGAATAAGCCACAATATGGCAGAAAAAGTGACGAAAAACTAAATTCCAAATCCAAACCCACTAATCCTAATCAGCTGTCAGGTAAGGTGGCAGTTGAGAGTTATTTGCTGGTCAAGCCTGACAGAATACTGTTCCCCTTTTGCGTCTGTGTGCGCCTTTTTTTATCGATCGTGGCACTAATGACCAGTACCTTGACACGCCTGCCAGTGATCGAGTAGTCTAGTCTAACGATCCCATGTGGGCAAAAAACGTGACGGAGACTGGGCGAGCTATTGAGCACAATCTATTTACTTAGACACATATTTTGCCTAGTAAGCATTTAAGGCGTCATTTGCTATAATCCTCATATTAAACCATTTCCTATCCCTTCGAGTGCATTGAGCACCTACAACTTAGTACGGCAATATTTACTGCGACGTCACGTTTTCGATGACATGTATATGACTTTTCTATCATGTTAAAGCTAGATCCTAAATCGCCATTCGCCAATATCAAAGGAAACACTTAAAACGGGGAAGACCACCGCCATTCGCCCTAAATCCCTGGCAACGTTACATGTATGTGTGAATGTATGTATGAATGTATGTATCATGTATGTATTATGTATGTGTATGCATGTATGTTTGTACGCACATGTATGCATGTGCGTTTATGTATGTATGTATGTATGTATGTATATATGAATGTACGTATGTATGTATGTATTTATGTATATATGTAAGCATGTAGGTATGCAGGTGTGTATGCATCCATGCATGCATAAATGTATGGATGTATATGTATGTTGTATATATGTACTAAAACATTCCATTTTTATCAATAAACGTACAGTATGCGTTCCTGTGCTAATTGAAGAAAAGGATGAAGAAGTATATTACGTGTAATCAGTCGCATCAGTTGAGGTGTTGCTGGGAGGAAATTAAGCGGAATGGAGACCTTTCTCTGGCACAGAACCACCGTATCTGGAGCATTAAGTTCCCCATCCGTCCGCTCCCCACTCAATCAAAGGTAATTGTTTTCTCCTTTCAACTGGGCCAACTAGTCACCTTGGGAGGCCAATATATGCCGGTCAGGGCCAGGAGCTCTCGCATCTGGGGGAGGAAAGAAGGAGATTGGCTAAAATAATTACCTGGTATTTGTAACCTGGTCAATTTGAAGGATGAGGGGGCCGGGAAGCCTTCCAAGGAAAGCTGGAAAGATAACGTGGGATTTCCTACCGACGAATTTATCAAACCCCAATTAAATCACACGCAGGCCGCGATCCACGTAATTCAGTGAGTTGCCAATAAACTTGTTCCCTTTGCTGGTATATATTGCACCTACACAATATATTTAGCAGCAAATTTGCAGATACACTAAGAGGTTTCCCAATGGGCGAAAATATATGTTTCTACAAAATATCCGCATGCACGCGGGAACATTCTTTGTCCATTTATACAATGTCAAATTTCTGGTGCCGTCTAGAAACTTTAGGTTAACAAGGATGAATGAATATATATAAGGGCATTTCTTATTCTGGGATAAAGTTATTTCTTTCATCGCTGCTAAGGCCAGAAATGGCTTGACCCTGTTCGGTTATGTCTTTCTGCTGAAAATGTATTTCTCGAAATTTTGGAAAAAAAATTCATCCAAAGCATACAAATCGCCTCCATATTACATCGAGCTGATGCTGCATTCCTAACCTTAGTGGATTTCAGAAGTATCATAGCTTCAGAAAATACTTGTCAAAGTAAACTTTGCACATGAATTATGTTATATACATGTAAATGCATGTACCAGGCGTAAAAAAGCATGCATGCTATATATGCATGTAAATTGCATGAATCGTCCATGAAGATTTAGGAATTTTTTAGGAGTTAAAGCATTGTAAGACCTCTGGTATTGGTTAATTTGGGCAACTCCAGGAAAAATCGGAAATATGAATTAAGTTGGAATTGAAATTTGTTTTTTGACATTTTTTTATCATTCAATGCTAAATATTGATCAACCAGTAGTGGATGGTGGAGATATATTTGAAAAAACTCTGACCCTAAGTCATTAGTAACATCCTCACTTACTTCCTACTTGTGATGAGTTCGTAACCTCGCTGTGAGTACATGTAGCAGTCATTGCTTAATATGCACCAGTCAATTGAATCCCCGGGAGGGGGGGGCCGGGATGGGGCGGGGATAGTGCACCGACCTTCTGCACTATTTTGCATAGTCCCCGCCCCCCGCGGCACATTTTTTTGTCACTAATCCCCGCCCCCGGGGCACATTTTTTAAAGGCTCACATACATATCAGCTCATATGAGAGTAATAAACTTCAAGAACAGGATGCTGCCCTTCTTGTTCTCTCAGTGATCCCATGAGGGGAGATTTTTGCATATTGCCATCATCCTGCCCAGCCCTTGGCAGCCACTGGCTGCGGCCATGTTTTTCAATTGGGTGGCAGAGATCACTTCCTGCCCCTAGCTCTGTGCTTATCTCAAGCACCCCTAAGCTCCTTTGCTACCCAATAACACTGACCACAGCAGGGGTTGATGACCCAGATTCACAATGGCGTCGGCCTTGGCTTCGAGGAAGTGCTACTCACTAATTATAATTTTAGATTTCTCTTTGTGTGGAGCTCTAGGGCTTCCCTGTTTATGAGAGATGTTGAGCTATGTTCATGAACTTTCATATAAACCTATGATTTGTTCTTCATGACAGGAAATGGTCACATAGAACTTTTTAAAGTCACTAGTTACAACTTTCACCCTCAAGAGCACGCTTAAACTCCTAAACTAAGCTGCAGGCCGGTGTATCATATACTTCCTTACCTAATTATACCACTTTTTTGTAGTTATTTCCAATAAAACCGCTTTTATACTCAATTTTCCACTGCAAGTGGAAATCTTTAAGACTGTCTATTCTTGCGGTAACACCCCTCCTACACTGCCACAGCTGACTGCTTTGACCCATAAAGATAAGGACCTGCACGCCAGTACCTGCCTGATAGATAGCGTTCTCTGGGGAGAGCGAATGGCAGGAAGCACAGCGGCAGCGCAGTGCGCCTTCGCCGGCGACACTCCACAAGTGGAGTGGCGGCGACGGTACCCTATGTGCACATTTCCTGTAATGTTCCCCAAGTTCCCCTTTATACCATATTTTCAATCCATGTGGGCATCAAAAATATGATAGATGAATTTGAAAATAAACTTTTATTGTGTTGATTTGTACAAATGCAGGAACATCCTAGAAAAAAACTATCATATTGAGGGCCTTCATGCACCTCATGAAGATTGTCTTTGTTGAAGAGTCCATAGCAGCTTGGTCTGTAGTACCGTGAGAAATTCCAGCCACTGTACATCCTCATGCAAACTATCAACTCTTATCTGGTCAGGCTACCATGATTGGATTTTAAAATGGCTATTTCATTTTTAGATATTTCTGGCATATAATAGCTTGTGCAGCCCTTCTGCAAAGAAGTGTTTTTGATTGGCATAAGCATATGTACTGATACCTTGAAAAAGGTTACAGTTTCGAAGGCCATTTGGACGAAATTTGCTATGCACTAGTGCGTTGCACGCCCGGTGGGGGCACTCAGGTACAGAGGGGGGTCGCACCTGCGTCTTTTTTAAGACCTCCGCATGGCCGCGATTTTGTAAAAGAAGGGTACTTTTTTGTACCCAGGTACGAAGTATGGGGGTCAAAATCCCCTTACAATCCACAAAATATACGCGGCTCTGACGCCGAGTGACTGCCGAAGTGACTGGGCTTCCGAGTTTGCTGCCGCTAAACAAGCAGAGGATTATAAAATCGAAAGTCAAAATACGTGCTCCCGTTCATCCAATGTCAGTGTTTTGTTAAAAGAAGGGGTGTTTATTTAGTGGGAAAAATCAGCGTTTTATTAAAATAAGGGTGCTTTTTTGGCCAGAAATCAGTGCTTTAGGGCTATTTTTTTATTTTTATAACGAACGTATGCACCCCCCTAAATACCCAAGTGCCGTCACTGACCACGCAACATGCGCAACCAAGCACCAAATTCTCAGTGCAACAAATGCTCATGCGACGTCATGATTATAGTAGCGGGAAAAGTTGCCACGGCGGTATTCTCTATTTTCACAAAAAAGATAAATTATTTGCATCTCTGTGGGTCAACTTTAATGCAGTTTAGAATGATATAACCGCCACAACTCATTCTACTTGCCATTTAATTCTTTTAAATATGTTGGGAAATGACGATGTTGCGTTAGCAGGGTGCAACATAGGTTCCAAAACATTACTTGACGAGCATGGCAAGCTGCCCCTAAAGTTTACTTGCCCACGCTGGCACTTCCACTTGTCCCACTACCCTGTTTAACTAAGGTGAGTTACATTGCGAGGACTCTGCCAAAAGACATTTCTTGCCGAGCAGGGCAAGTAAGGGTCTTGTTTTGCTGGCCAGATTGCCGTTTTTTGCCGAATTCACTTGCAACGGGACAAGTGGTTATGATGCACGCTGGACAGGTTGAAATCGTAGCAATTGTTTTGCCATTAATTTTTGGTCAATCACTACTCATACTGTGTGATTATTTCACAATATTTTCGAGATTCGCGAGCATTTAAAGCTTTGCTTTGTAGACATATTATAATTTAAGTGTTATCCTCCAAATTTAACGAGATTCAGTAATCATCAATGTGTTTGTTTTTGTTAATATTCTTGTTTTTTTTCCTCGTATTTATATAAAAAGGATAATTTAATACTAGCCACATTCAGTGCCGGTCGTATCATTATGACAATATCTCATATCATTTGTCCATCCACTGTTAGGCGGCTGATTAATTGGGCTAATCATAGTAAATAGGATTTTGGCATGAGGAGGATTTGGGTGCTATTCACTATCCCCGCCCCCGTGCCCCGGCCTATATCGTCGCTCTACTAGTTAGTTATGTCCCCACCCTGCGGGGCAGCATTTTGGTGTACTAAACAGGATAAGCCCGGCATCGCCCGGCCATTTCCCGGCCCCCCCCTCCCGGGGATTCAATTGACTGGTGCAATACACGTACACTAGACTGCTTTGCTATGGAGGCACGCCCCCTTATGCGTGGTAAAATTAACATTTACGACTTCTGGAATTGCAAAACACATTGTCCCCCACGTCACTGGCAACATCCTCAAATACCTCATGGTAGCAATGAGTCTGTAACCTCGCGCATAAGTGTGAGACACGGGTACATGTAGCAGTCATTGCGCAATACACGTACATTTGACCGCTCGGCTTTCGAGGCATGGCCATCTTCCTTTGCATGATAAAATTAACGTGAACGACCGCTGTGGTTGCAATAACGGGAAATTGCACAATTGTGCTTATTTCCCTCATGAAATAATCTGCGACTGGGGACACTTCTCGAGAAGAAAGGGGTTGCTCGCATGCAATATCTGCATAAATGCCGTCGCCTCTCAATCAATCGCGGAGAACATCCGGGCTTTATACAGAACCGGCGACAGCGCGCATAGAGAACTCGCAGACTGCACGTGCCGCTCAAGTGCCACTAGTAGCTGACAGTAATTGTCAATAGCCGTCCATTGCTAACCTGATTCTCGGCCTGCTCTTTCATGGATGAAGACTTTGATCCACTCAAAAATATGTGCCCCTTTTAATCCGCCGATCTGTAAGACCGAAATTCATATCCTACGCGTCTGCCAGAGTAATTTCTTTATCTCATCTAGCAAACTAGGTTAGAAGCAGCTCTTCTAGACACTTCACTTGTGTAAAGGTCGCGGGTTCTCGCATTGGGCATTATTAGCACGTGATGAAAGAGCAGAGCCCATCAGGTGCCGCTTTTCTCGAGACAGAGTTGACTGGTGCGTGAGTGTATTAATATTTGATGGGCAGCACGTCTCTGTACTCTAGGTAGTCCGTCCTTTGCTGAAAATCCTTTCAGAAATCCAGCCATCATGCGATAGGTGGGTAAAGATCATGGTTCACGGCCATGGCATCGCCACGTTTGCGCTAACGACAGTAATTCATCAGGTAGAGCGGGTGGTAGCCATTACACTGGCTTGATAGGTGCTCATTAATACAGCAAATGCTAGCAATCAGATTGAAATAACATGGACACACCGCAACATGCTTTTAAGACTGGAAGTGATCCATGCACCAATTGCTGTTGTTTGCGTCTAAATGAGGCATCTTGTTGTTGTCGATGGCCAGAGAAGTACAGGTAATATGGGTGCTTGACTATAGTATACGTCTACAAATATCTTATACCGACCATCATCAACACAAATGTCATTTCGCCCACCTTCCCATGTATCAAACGCACTATCATGTGCGAGTAAAATACAAGTTGCAAAGTGCATTTGTCGAAATGCCAAACTTAAAGTTCGTAAACAAGACGTTCCGACCGAATCGATGTACATGTAGAGTACAGGTATTCAATTCCTGCACAAGTCGACCGGACGTCTGTCAGTGCCGGCTTGTACAAACACCCATGGATAATATGTCAAAAAAATAAACGAAGCACATCAATGACCGACATAGTTTGCAAATCAAAGTTACGTTCAGTTGTCTTGAATGAAAAACATTTGTTTTACCAAAGTGTTGAATAAGTGAGATTGTTTGATTGTTTACATATAACGTTGCATAATGCATGTGGCTAACAGGCGAATATGTGCGTGAATGAGTTATTTTGCCAACTTCACCCATCAATGGTTGTAGTTCCCTCAAAAAGTCTGGCTATTTTGCTGATATAGCTGTCAGGGTAAACGGTTTATCCACATTTAGAATTGATCATGTGTCTAAAGTTTGGTAGTTCAAAATAGATATACACATTTTCTCCTAAATAGCTTTCACAAAATTTGTAATGCAGTAATAGATATAAACGTTTTGAAAAATATCAATCAATCTTGGAATAAACACCAAAGAAATACCATTTAGAATAATGGTACCTTTAAAAATCTGCAAATATTAACAGCTATAACGTATTAAGTAACACGTACGCAACACCTTCGTAGTCTGATGAATTAGAACTGTATCAAGACATTAAAGAGGTTTTTGCTAATAACGACACTGATGTCATGTTAATATGTATGGGAAAATGCACTAACGATAATTTTAACAATGTTATGGTCAAATTGTGGTGTATAGCCGGAAGACACATTAATGGTATATATAAATATGTCCTCAACCAGCGAACTGGGGTAGGCTAATGTTTATTACCGTTTTCTCCAGTTAAATTGGACCCAGACCGACCCGTCAAGCGGATTTAAGCAATAAGCCTGACCCCTCTGCTATCTTTAGTTCCTTTTTGGTCCGGCTTAGCTAAAGAGCTGAGACACTTTTCTTTGCTTAGTTAATTTTCCTCTCTTCTTTTATTTTGTTCACTTTTCCTTTTAAGTTCCTTCTTAGCTCTCTTGCTTTACAGTTAGTTTACCTTTCTTGTATGTTCATTTAAAAGTCTTACTTTCTTTTGTTTGTACTTGTTCTCTTATATTTTGTACACTTTGTAGATTACTACAGTCAATAAAGTATATATATATATATATATATATATATATATATATATATATATAAATAGAAAAAGAGGTTTTTGTGAACATTATTGTAATGATGATAGGATTAACCTTAAACAATTGCCAACCTAGGAAGTTATGTCAGTTCAAACCGAATTGTCCAACATGTTGCCAGTGACTTGGGATTAGGAGATAGTCGTCGACATATCTACCGGTTTCTTCCACCACTTACTAATGGTTAATCACGATTTAGTCTAAATACCGCAGAAAAGGTGACGATAATCGAAATTGCCAATTCCATGTGCATGACGGTCTGTCTCCATATCCCAGCGGTGTAATGCATGTGTGCACCAAATGCTCAACGTCTCTCATAGCTTTCATTCATGTGACTCGAAAATAAAATCAATCTACAGCAAAGTATGTTAGCAAGGTGAAAGTGACTTTCTTTGGGGGTAGTCGACAGAGTTTTTGAGTTCCATGTTTCTTCCATCAAAATATAATTGCCAACTACGATTAAGCTCAGATTCCCATTTTGTCATACTCCACTAATGTGTCAAAACATAATTGGCAACAACCATTTAGCCAAGATGTCCATTTCGTCAAACTCACGAATCGTCACGTGTATACCGTGCACGTGTACTCAATGTATATATTACACAAACATCATCATCCGCAGGTCTATAAATACACTAATTACTTTCTCTGTAGGTCATCCATATTCTCTAACGCCTGCTAATTACTTTTGGGTACGAGCATCGTACATTTCACGTGTTTGCCTACACGTTTCCGGAGCTAATATTCAGGTCAGTTGTTCTCCAGACAAGTTCGCGTCGACACTTACGTTTTGAGCTTTATCTGCCCATAACAAAAGGTGTGAGGCGAAGGTAGTTGGCGGGGAGCCCCCAGCACCAATAACCAGGCAATATCTATTCATCTTCCTCCAAAATAATCAAATCGCCCTTTCGGTAGGAGTAGGTGTCGAGTGCAAAGCAAATGAGCTGAACACGTTATGCCAGGGCTGGAATACCTAATCAACAATCCACCAATTGCATTTGGGAAACGACGTAAACAAGCGCATTGGCTATCAAGTGCGTGATGGAGGGAAGGCGGCCAATTGGACTAGTTAAGCTGTCAGTCAGCCTGCGGCTACATGTGCAGTAAAGATACTCAATGTATGTACCAGTCGACCGGTCGTCTGTCAGCTTCTGGTAGAAAGGTTCCCCTGTCATGCCCGGCTGCACGGTCGAGATAATGAACCACGCTTGTCCGTGGCTTACCTAGTTGCGTGCGAGTGATATCTTCAGTTGTTGCCTTATCTACATGTATGACCGTGTATTTGAGTGGCAACTGAGCTTACGGTCGTGTAGGTATACTCGATATGCCCGCATATTTAGTGCATGAATCAAATGTCTTTACTGCAGGAGGAGAGGAGTAATGTGTAAAGAGGAAGACTCCTTCATAAATATATGTACACTATTGACATTTCGTACATTTATTTCCTGACTACCTCGAAGTTGAAAAGGAGTCGAATGCCTAGGAATTCAACATTCTTTACATATACTCGCACACTCTCCACAGTTATTCCCTGACATCCCGATATTCCCTTCTAGGACGAGTTATAAAGGGTAAGGTGTAAAGAGGAAGACTTCTTCACAAGAAATGTACACTGCATAATTTAATTCCTTGATCTACGATGCATCTCGACCGTCCTTCCTCGAGGGAAAGGAACCCTACGTGGTAGGAGAGAGACTCATTTGTATACAGTATAGACATTTAATTTGTGCACCAGTTGACCGGACATCTGCCAGTGCCTGGTTGTACACATACGATGTCAAAAAATATGCCAAGCACATTAATGACCCACGTAGCTTTCGAATCAAATCTGTGGTTAGTTCTGAGGTCATACGTGCATCCACGCCAAGGAAATTGGGTGGCAATCGGGCGTGTATTATACCCGGGGTGCACAGGCATTTACGTATACTCTATTGCATTGTATTGTATGTTTATTGACTGTGGCATAAGCTACAGAATCATACATTAAACAAATATATAAGGAATAAAGGAAAAAATTACAAATAAATCAACCAAAGTATAAATATGTGGCAAGTTGTCGCAGACATATGCCTTAATAGTGATTAGAGTTGTTAGTACAGTGCTAATTAGGTTACACTTCTTACAGGTTAGTTTTCCTCCACAATGTACTTTATATGTGAGGAATTTCCTGTGAGAGGTGCTAGCCTATCATATTTATTTCTCTAATAAATCTTGTCTACATATGCTTTACGTGTTCAGCAATTATACATAGAATTTCACAATTAATTTCCTCTGAGTATATGGGATTCATTTTCCCCAATAGTGTTGCATACATATTGTCGGTACTCTGCAAATATTGTTCTCCGATGTCATTACACGCATCATTGATATCTGTGAACATGTTCAGCCGTAAGTCGCTCACAGCGGGGTAGTTGAGGATTAGATGGTTAGCATCCTCTAATTCAAAGGAATCGCATAGTTCACATATCTAAGTGCTTCTGATTTCATTACGTAATCTCATATTGCCGCATTTCAAATCTATTGCCATGTAATTCCTTGATTTGCTGAACATGCTGGACGACGTGGTTGCCTATCTTGTAATCATCGTTACTTCTTCCAGTCACGTTTAAGCGTTCCTCCACAAATTATCGTCTTGATCTATAATATTTTTGACAATAACTAGAGAAGTAGGAATGATTTTACAAAAATAATCTGATGAAGAGTTGTTTGTTGTGTTTTTGATTAGGATTTCTTTTTTTAATTTCCCAGACATGCCTTTGCCTGAAAGATTTGCCTAGAATTGTCAAGCTGCTTTTACCAGCTGCTAGCATTAAAGATAAAAAAGATAGTAAATAACAAAAATGAGCTTTGCAAATGTTAGAACTATACGTAGCATAGCAATGGTGGTGAGTTATCTCGTGTGGCCATTGTCAACGCAGTGATTTCAAATTTAAAAAGGTTACTTGCATGTATTTAAGGGCGTTAACGCAAAATGATTCCTTTGTCACTGAAAAAATGTATGAGAAAAAGTAAACCACGTTAGTATTTGACCTTTTTAAAGGGCATTACTTCAGGTAAGTGACCTCTAATGACCTCTGCCATTATTGTGATTTATTGACTCATAAAATTGATGAAATCCTGACTGCTAATTGGTTCATTTTAAAGGCGGCAATAACAGTGAGCATCTAGTATCAGGTAAACAGTAGTGTGAATTAACCCTTTAATGCCCACCAAGGCCAAAAGCAGTCCGTCAACTTCGGTAAAATTTCTGAGTCAAAGGCAGAGTTGGTTAAATATTTGAAGGGGAAATGTTAATCGTAACATTAAAAACAACTCTCCATCCAATATTCTATGAAATCATTCTTAGTTCCCAAGTTATTGTCAAAAGTATCATATGTTCAGACGAACAAGTATAAAGTGACCCTTAAGAATTGCTGGGTTAAGAATGTTCTCTTAGAACACGTGGCCATCATTTTGGCACATGTTACTGTAAATACCTATGTTTGGAGGGCGTGCCAGAATCGATACTCCGCCTCGCGAGTCTTGGCCCTGGCTAACCCAGAAGGTTCACGGTTCATCGCCTCAGGTATCGATCACTTATCTCAGATAGATAAATGTATAGCACTCTCGGGATATTCACTGCGCCGTTTATGACGCTCTCCTACCAGAAGTCACGTGCCATATCACTCCGAATTCGAATGGCATATATCAAAAGTCATATGTGTTCAGATAACAGATACCGTATATTTGGAATACTCATAGGTATTCGAATGTTCGCCTATTTTCGCTGACCTTATTGAACAGCGAAAATTGAAAAATTAAATGATAAATTGTATTATTAATAAGTTATTTCTCAGGGTGCCCTCCTTTAGCCGTGAAACCTATGTTTCAAAAAGAATGCAAGACATAATTTGCCAGTGTGATCACATGAGTAATATAGGCAATAGAGTTCATGTGGCCAGGACATAGTGAATAGAATTCCAATATAGAAACACCACATAATGTACAGTGTACTTCACATACCTAGGCCTTTTTGCGTTTGTTTCATGTTTTTTTTTTAAATCCCGTCCTATTTTATTTTATTATATATTTCATGATGAAAAGTTGTGGTCAATGAACATGCATACGAACATAGTACACTCCTCCTCAGGTGTTCCCCTCCTGACATGTTTCCCCTCTCACTCATACATTGTTTTCTTTATTGAACCCTTGCCGTCTCCATTAAGGTTTACAATTGCGGACAAACTAATGCATTAAGCCCTATGATACAAATCATACATAGCACTTAAATTTCTATAGCTGGCTTCTCACTGTCCTAGAGCAAAGGTATGTTCCGATCAAGACTAATCTCTACTCTTCTCCTATCAGTCAATGGCAGTCAATTTCCACTATGATATATATATATATATATATATATATATATATATATATATATATATATATATATATATATATATATATATATATATATATATATATATATATATATATATATATATATCTTTGTAGAATCCCTACAGTATACATATATAGTCAATCTCTGAGTTTAGTACTGGACTAAGTGCTCTGTATCTGACCTGAGTGAAGCTTAAATGCAATTGTGGCCATACTAAATCAGAGGCAGCAGACAATGGCTGGACCTCTTAGCAATTGAAAAACATTCAATTGAATAATATCCTGCTTTGCGCGTGACCCTCCTCTGAGATCTGATTGTGATTATTGCAACGGCTGGTGCAGAATGGTGTAACGATAATCATCTTAACCCTTCCAATGCTAAGGCTATATCCGTCAAAAGAAAGCAAGTCAAATATTTTTGAAAACCATCTAAACTCTGTCACGTTGATATTCATTGGATAGCTCTTGCTGAGTACTCTCAGATGAGTACCCATGTGCCAGGGTTTCAATAATTTTTCATGATTTTTCCATCATTTTGTATTGGCCAAATTAGTCACCAGCAGCGTAAGGATTAATCCCCTCACTGAAGCAGCTGGTCTGCCTCCCAGGCTAGATCTAGATCTGTCATTCCTTATGGATCTGTGGCACTGTGGTATGATAGAGTGGTCAGTTAAGACTCTTACTGCATAATCATACCCCTTCAGGTGGAGATTATCTGAGCCAAACAATGAACTAACAGGTCCCATATCATTATGTAGGTTTAGGCATTGACTTAGATATGATAAATAAAACAGTGTGTCCACAATTTCAAGGCTGTCCATACTAGAGGGGTATCCACCCTAGGTTTCACTGTGTGTGTGAACTCGAGTTCAGCCCTATCATGGAGTACATGCAAGAGTTTTATTAATCAAATAACTTGATAACATATAAAGCTTCATTCAAAACTAATAAATACGTTAGAAGGTTTTAGCTCATTACATTAACTATTGTATAACTTACCAGTACCGCCAACGTTAAGTTTGATTGACGACTATCATAAGTGACGTAAGCAACTTTTATTATTTTTATTTTCAATCGCATGCTCACAGCTGCAAGTCGTGATTTCTTGGCGATTTTCACCTGTTGATATTCCGGCGTGTGTAGTCTCATTTCCTGGAAGCTGTTTTCCCAGTACGCTGCATTCGTTGACGATGTTCTTTTTGCCTAATGGGCAGTAATAACACGCATGCTATCCCTGTGTATTGCAAAAGGCACTAACAGTATGCATGCCATGCTGTTTACTGTAATATGCGAGAAGACCATTAGTTAACATTTATTGCCGGAAGAAAACGACAATGTCAGGAAGCACCGTCCTACCTGAGACAGCAAAACACAATCAGCACCACTCCCAAACACGCAAAATAAGTTTTAACCCATTAATGCTGCACCATTTTGATACAAACTGTAACCTTTGAAAGATTGTACATGTACATGTGATACAGTGCCATCTTACCCTTACCTAAGGTAAAATTTCAGTTCGGACACCTAGCGGCAGTGTCATGAATTATATTACAGAAAAAACACTTTCGAAATAGCCGCCTAACGTACCCTTGTTAGAGATGAGTAAAAGCTTTTTCCTGTCCTACCTTTATATTACGTATGCTGATTGCATTTTAAAGTAACAAAAGTGTCATAAATTCATCTTGTGTAGACGTCAGTATCACTTATGCTATCAAAAAAGAACTTCATAAATTAATAAAGTGTCTAATAGGAAGATCTTTCTAAATTTCTTCAAAGTAAAAGATTTTTTTATGAAGAGAACTAAAATATCATTAGGACAACAATTATTTTTCATACAGATTATTTGGCTGAAGTTTAATTCTTGCATCGGTTGACTGGCCGTCTGCCTGCAACCATTCGACGCGTCATCCGAGTGTAGCGTATACATGTACCTCGGCGAAATAAATAGGAGTGCATATTCATAAATTCCCATAGTTTGCCATTAAAGCTGTTTTAAGTGTTTCATCATACTTTTGCGTTATTTTCTCGATTTTAAACCCAGCAACTGGGCGGTGATCCAATTTTAAGTACTTTGATTCAACGTCTATTCCTTTGTTTCTCTATGTTTTCTTTATAGATTTGATACACTGGATGTTTTTTTGTGATAAACGAATTACATCAAATTAACATAAAATATAGTACAAAACAATCGGACGTACGATCACAATATTATATAATCCACAGTGGGTCCGGGCATCCAGTGCAGAAATATAATGTCGGCACTGTAGGAAAATGCCAAAAAGAGCAAGAATCCTGCACGTCACCTCTATGAATAGTTTTTTCTTGTGGTTTGTGTTCCTGCCGCAAACAGACACGACACCTTTGCGCTCAGGAAATTGACTTTGTATTTACTCGAGCGCCGAGTGTGATTGGATGTAAACTTGAGTTGCTCATGTGTCGCCGAGAGTTCGCTCCTTTCGACCCGGCCTGACACGATGGCATCTATGGACGTGCATATGAATAAGAATTTATCGTTCCATTCGTAGAGTTCAATTTATAAAATATCGTCTGCCTCTGTGATCATTTTGGAAATAACTTTCGAATGAATAGATAGTTTACTAGAAATTTGAAGGAGAGATGCAGGATGAGTTTCGATAAACATTATTCCTTTGCATGTGTTCCCGAATATACCATTGATAGAAAGATATTTACCAAATAGGAAGTGGAGAGACACCAACCTCACTGTCCACTATGACCTGTTTAAAACCGCGAAGACCAAATTTAACAACATGTTATTACAAGCTAAGAAGGACTACTACAACAATCTGATAGCTGAGTCCTCCACTGATTCAAAAAACCTTAGTAACATTGTGAAAGACATATTACATCAAAGAAGTAAGATGAAACTCCCTGAGCATGCATCAACAAAAGAATTGGCAAACCGCTTCGCGGTGTTGTTTACTGACAAAGTATGTAAGATACGCGATGAGCTGCCAGATCTCTCAAGACACCAGTTGAATATACCTACTCTGGCAATAACATGTCCACTGAATGTTTTCTCGGATGTGTCTGAAAGCGAAGTTCGCAAAATTATAGCAAAATCACAGACTAAGAGTTGCTCTCTAGATCCCGCTCCCACTTGGATGGTGAAAGACTCGGTAGATGAGCTTATTCCAATGGTTACGATTTTAGTGAATTTGTCGTTGCAAAGTACCAACGTGCCTGACTCCATGAAACAGGCGTTAGTCACTGCGTTACTGAAGAAAGATGATCTCGACCCGGAGGTGCTCAAGAACTATCGTCCTGTAAGCAACCTATCATTCTCGTCAAAAGTATTGGAAAGGGTAGTTGCAGCAAGGCTTACCAATTACATGACTATTAATCAGCTACATGAACCCATGCAGTCAGCATACAGAGCATGTCATAGCACTGAGACTGCACTTGTGCGGGTACAGAACGACATCCTTCGCACTCTCGATCAGGGTGGGGGACGCCATCCTTGTGTTACTCGATCTTAGCGCTGCTTTCGATACAATCGATCACTCCATCCTTTTATCTAGGATGGAGTCAGTTCTTGGAGTTAAAGGATCTGCTCTACAGTGGTTCAAATCGTACCTGCTAGGCAGGAAACAGAGGATTAAAATCAATAATGACT
>OZ012694.1:35871769-35891769 GCA_963942565.1 Maea johnstoni | reverse complement strand
GTTTTTAAAACGTGCGTGATATCCTCATCTCTTTTCCTCCCTATAAAACCAACTACAACCGTTTCCATGTAGGCCATCAGGTAATGATGCATGTGGCGGTGACATTATGGGAGTAGCCCTTGTTTTCCCCATTTTACGCCTACTGTGATATTCCTCATCTCTTTTCCTCCTTATAAAACCAACTACAACTGTCTCTGTGTAGGCCATCAGGTAATGATGCATGTGGCGGTGACATTATGGGAGTAGCCCTTGTTTTCCCCATTTTACGCCTACTGTGATATTCCTCATCTCTTTTCCTCCTTATAAAACCAACTACAACTGTCTCTGTGTAGGCCATCAGGTAATGATGCATGTGGCGGTGACATTATGGGAGTAGCCCTTGTTTTCCCCATTTTACGCCTACTGTGATATTCCTCATCTCTTTTCCTCCTTATAAAACCAACTACAACTGTCTCTGTGTAGGCCATCAGGTAATGATGCATGTGGCGGTGACATTATGGGAGTAGCCCTTGTTTTCCCCATTTTACGCCTACTGTGATATTCCTCATCTCTTTTCCTCCTTATAAAACCAACTACAACTGTCTCTGTGTAGGCCATCAGGTAATGATGCATGTGGCGGTGACATTATGGGAGTAGCCCTTGTTTTTCCCTTTTACGCCTACTGCGATATCCTCATCTCTTTTCCTCCTTATAAAACCAACTACAACTGTCTCCATGTAGGGCATCAGTTAATAATGCATGTGGCAGTGACATAGTAGTAGCGCTTGTTTTCCCCTTTTACGACTACTGCGGTTACAGCTGACTAGTCACTTGGTCAAAAAGTGACAAAATTAAAAATTAATTAGTGATAGAGCAGGTATCTGTCATAACTTTCCTTTCTTTTGCCATTGGAACATGTACAGTCAAGAAATTTAGAATATGCATAGTCGAAATTCATACTAATCAGAAAATCTCTAGAATTACCTAAGATTGCCATTTTCAAAGTCAAGATATTTAGAATATGCAAAGTCGAAATTCATACTAATCAGAAATTCTCCAAAATAACCAAAGATTACCATTTCCCCACGGTGGCTATCGTTAAGAAATGGAGTTTCAGAGTTAAATTTCTGCCATAATATTCTGCCATAGAAAACACATTCAGACCTTTTATACTCATACATTTGATTGAAACTGCACAGATTCTAGACTACATGTAGAATGCCATATTCCGCGATTCACCACACTTTTAGGCAACCGTGTGCTATGTGATCGGCAAACATGATCGAGCTTTGTTTTATAGCTATTTAAACATTGGCAAATTGCATTTTCGCCAAACCAAGCAAACTGGTCATTTTTCAGTTCACACACGCTTTGCCAAGACAACTAATCTATTCATGAGATTGCGTGTCTTCCTACGCAAACGGGTTTAGTGTTCCTACCAATCAAATAAAACACTGCTCAATCACAGCAAATAGAAAATCAAACTGATTTTTGACAACTCTTCGCTTGTCCTATTGCCTCTGACGGCTCCGGTCAGAGTGGCGCACGAGATGTCTACACGTGACGTAAAGTCAAGAACTCTATGACGTCATTTGATGAAGAAATGACACCGTTCGTTTTGTTTACTGGTTAAGGTCATGGAAGGAGAATAACACAATGAGTTGATGTACGTTTAAAATAAACATTGCTCAGAATAATTCCTCTCTCATTTCCAGACCACCGCGAGGCGTGTACCTGAAGATACCGTATGCAATCATAACGATTACAACCCTGCACATACAGCGCCATATTGCATACACATAGGACACATAGATCCGTCCAAACGGCAGCAAGTGAATCATGTGTATGTATGTATGTATGTATGTATGTATGTATGTATGCATGTATGTATGTATGCATGTATGTATGTATGCATGTATGTATGTATGCAGTAAATGAATGATGTATGTACATGTATGTATGTACGTATGCATGTATGTATGTGTGTATGTATGTATGTATGCATGTACGTATGTATGTATGCATGTATGTATGTATGTATGTATGTATGTATGTATGTATGTATGTATGTATGTATGTGTGCAGTAAATGAACGATGCATGTACATGTATGTATGTACGTATGCATGTATGTATCTATGTATGTGTGTATGTATGTATGTATGAATGTATGTATGTATGTATGTATGTATGTATGTATGTATGTATGTATGTATGTGTGCAGTAAATGAATGCTGTATGTATGTATATATATTTGTATGTATGTGTGCAGCAAATGAATGAATGATGTATATATGTATGTATGTATTTATGTATGTATGTATGTACGTATGTATGTATGTACGTACGCACGCACAGAGGTACGTATGTATATATGTATGTGCATATGTTTTGGTACATAAATCAGTGACAAAATTTTAATAGCAAACCGTCTACAAGGCGTCGCCACTTATTTGTACTCGATCACGTCGTTAATCCTTCCAATGCTGAGGCTACTTTCATCCAAAGCACAAGGTCGCAAAGATTTTAGAAAAACATCTAAACCCTGTCATGGTGGTATTCATTGGATAGCCCTAGCTGAGTAGTCTCAGATGAATACCCATATGCCAGAGTTTTATTCATTTTAGGTGTTTGCATCTGTTTGTATTGGTCAAATTAGTTACCAGCAGCATAAGGATTAACATTGCTACAGTAACTTTTATTGCCAGATTAATCAAGCGGAATGCATCGTTTGATATCGCTATATGGAGCTCATATCAGGTTAAACTTAGCGTTGTATTATGTACAGTCAATCAATCTATAATCCACATATATTTGACGGAAAGCAACGAAAGTATTACTACCCCAAACTGCTACTGACAAAGCAATAGCTGTATACATTGTAACAAAGTTATATACAAGTTATAAAATCACATTCAACGAATTGAAAAGTGTTAAAAAGTCGTAGTGCCTTAGGGAGAACTGGCAGATACATTGATATCAACTCTTCCGGTCACTCGCCACATTGGCCAAACTTTCCCGGACTGACCGTGGACTAATGGCCTAGTTTCCTCTCTCTCTCATTAGTCTGTCCACCTTAAGCGATACTGACAACTTTACAAGACCACCATCTGGGCTATCCACTACCGCCCTGGATATCGCCGCGGTCAATCGCTCGCCCAATTGAGCACGCGTCCTCCTGGACGTTGCCGCGGTCAATCGCTCGCCCAATTGAGCACACTACCTCCCCGGGCGACATCTCGCAGTGGTCAGTTGGTCAGCGCAATAGGAAGGTAAATGCTGTCGACAGGTTTGGTCCATTTTGCTCAGTGACCTCCTCCCCCACTCCTTGACCAGTGGTCAATCCATGCCGTGCATTTGCCCAGATGTGTGTGTATGTATGTGGGTATTTGGTTGGACGCTTATTGTACAGCCAATAGTGGCGATTGGTCAGTGTAGTCTCCCAGTGGTCGAACTCTGTATGACCCGCTACTACTGCAGGGATACTACACAGGTCAGCACGGGGATTGGAGAATCACTTAGAGAAGACTTTAACAGGCCGGTCTAAATGACATGTCAGGTTAGAAACATAGGTATTCCCTTGAAGTAACGATGGGTCTTCCAGATTGATATGTGCATGTGGCCTGACCCGACTTTCTCTTCCTTAGTGCAAAAAATATACGTTTGTACTGCCGTTGTACAAAACAACAGTACATAACCGAGTCTTTAATATCCTTTACTCGGGAGAACCAGTAACTAACTAAGTCACTCTCAACTTCCTCAAATGCTTCGTGCACTTGGGTCATTGAGCGCCCGTTTGATGCAATCATTGAGCGCTCGTGTTCTGTGAGCATTGAGCACGCATGTACCGAAAGCATTTACCAATCGCATGTACTGTAGGCATTGAGCACTCGTGTTCTGTGAGCATTGAGCACTCATGTACTGTAAGCATTTGTCAATCGCATGTACTGTAAGCATTCAGCACTCATGTTCTGTGAGCATTGAGCACTCATGTACTGTAAGCATTTGTCAATCACATGTACTGTAAGCGTTCAGCACTCGTTTTATGTGAGCATTGAGCACTCATGTACTGTAAGCATTTGTCAATCACATGTACTGTAAGCATTGAGCACTCGTTTTCTGTGAGCATTGTGCACTCATTTGCAGAAAGCATTGAGCACTGTACGCTATGATAAAAAGACGGCAATAAGAATATTTAAATCTATACTTTTGCATAATATTACATTTATTTTATTTGAATCAATAAAATTGTTTGAATTCTCTATTTAAAAAATGATGTCAAAGAGAGTGCTGGAGGTTCAAGTGCTCATTGCCACATGGGGGAGAGGTTTCGCTCTTCTCTGTTCTGTCAGCATTGAGTACTCGTGATATGTGAGTATTGTGCACTCATGTACAGTAAGCATTGAGCGCTCGTGTTATGTAAGCATTGAGCACTCGTGTACTCTAAGCATGGAGCACCAGTGTACTGTAAGCATGGAGCACCCGTGCACTGTAAGCTTTGAGCACTCGTATACTGTAAGCATTTTCAGCACTTGTGTATAAAAATCATTGAGAACTCGTGTACTGTGAGCATTGAGCACTCGTGAACAATAAGCACTGAGCCCTGGTGTACAGTAAGCATTGAGCACTGAGCACTCGTGTACATAGACCATTGAGCACTCGTGTACAGTAAGGATTGAGCACTCATTTACAGTGAGCATTGCGCACTCGTGTACAGTAAGCATTGAGCACTGGTGTAAAGTAAGCATTGAGCATTGGTGTAAAGTAAGCATTGAGCACTGGTGTAAAGTAAGCATTGAGCACTGGTGTAAAGTAAGCATTGAGCACTGGTGTAAAGTAAGCATTGAGCACTGGTGTAATGTAAGCATTGCACATTCTCTTGTACAGTGAGCATTGAGAACTGTGTAATATCAACATCGAACCTTGCCCCATGATCGCCTTTGTACTTTATTCATCATCGAATGACTTACTCAGGAATGTCGTATATTTACCAACGTTGTATTGATCCTTTTACTATTACTCCCACCAAACTTGGTAATTGAAAGAAAGCAGACTGACAACTGGCAGACTGACAATCTTTTAACAACTGACAGAGGTAGGACAAGTGTATATCATTTGCATGTGTATGAATACATGAGTGTTTGTGGGGGAGGTTATCAACATTGATATCACTGGTTAATTGGATCAATTATGTAAAGTCTCTATGATATACTTTAAATACTTTATGCTGAAATCCACCAGTCATATGGTCAATTAGGGGTGCGAATTGACATAACAATAGTTTGGGTTGAACAGTGCAGATGCATGAAAGTTAACTTTTATTTATGAACGCACTTGAAGGCTAGAAAAAAACAAAGATGCCCACATGGTGTAATATTCGAGACGCATCATGAATTAACTGCATTTGTATATATATATATATATATATATATATATATATATATATATATATATATATATATATATATATATATATATATATATATATATATATATATATATATATATATATATATATATATATATATATATATATATATATATATATATATATATATATATATATATATATATATATATATATATATATATATATATATATATATATATATATATATATATATATATATATATATATATATATATATATATATATATATATATATATATATATATATATATAAATAAAAATATATACATACATACATACATATATATATATTTGTATATATATATATATATATATATATATATATATATATATATATATATATATATATATATATATATATATGTATGTATGTATATATATATATATATAAATATATATATATATATATATATATATATATATATATATATATATATATATATATATATATATATATATATATATATATATATATATATATATATATATATATATATATATATAAATCAGGTGTCGAAATTTATAATTTAGCATGCAACAGCCTCGTGATATTAAATCAAAGCAGACAGACAAACACCAATATTCATAGGATATTCGATCTTTTGATGTTATCAACAAACAGTCCTCGTTTCGTGCATGCTGTTATTTCTGTATGCGGTCAAACCAGTTTATTTCCGGCCTCAAATTGTATTTCTGTCTTGGATCAGGAATAAACATGCACATAAAACCCGTATAATATCAATTGAATCTGACGTTTGAGAGTTCGCAGGTCTGATATGTGGTTCATCATATTGAGAACCTAACTATCGTTGGCACCATTTGGACAGGTTTTTTGGGTCATGACGTCAAAACAGGATGCTGCAGCATACATCTGGGTGTCTGAAATGGCCGACCTGCGTATGATACTGTCTTAAATACCTATCGTTTAGATAATATCAGATTTAGTGCACAGTTAGGATGATAAACTATTCAACAAACAATGGTCATATCAAGTGCTACGAGCCACGAGGGATTCCTATTGGTTCTTCTAGCCGAATGGTTCAGCCAATCACAAGCCTAATTGGGCGCGAGCGTTATAGTCGACCTAGAATTCAACCAACCATTTTTGCGATTATTTCAATTGGATTTTTGACAATAAAAACCCATATCGAATATTAGCTCATCCGAGTAAATCTCAACCAAACGTAAACATTGATTATATCAGACATTCAAAATTAGCTTGCAGTACATAAACTTAGATCATACCTACAAGAAGAGTGTAGATGCACTACCAGTTACAACACGGTTTATGCATTTTGTCGTATTCCATGAAATTTTATAAATACAAAACTCGTAACTCGGATATTCGCCAACAGATGACTTCTACTATATTCAACAGTATGCATGACTTGAGGCATGCGTTTATCGGATTGATTTTGCCAGTCCACATTTCTCCGAGTTACAATTTTCTGTGATAACAATGTGCATCAACTACTAACAAACCCGCCTATCTTGAATTCGCCTTACTCGGAGTTCCGTATCATTCGTTGGCACCAGCTTAATTAGCTTAATTCCGCACTTAAACCAACTAATATGCTGATATTTCATACTTTGCTGACTCGAACAGATTACATCGTTTAGTATTTGTTTAAGTGGGGTTAATATCCTATACAAGATAAAAGAAATACAACTAGCAAGAAAAACGGTAATCATATCAAGAAATTCAAAAGTCTTTGTTAATCTAAGTTTAACGGCTTCAGTATCTCCATGTAAAAGCACATGGTACGACCACTTCAGTATAAAATACTTAACGCAGCAGTAGAAATAAATGTGTATAGCGTGTTTTAGGTACTAGTCCAGCGATTCATACCGTACTTTTTTCAAGGTATATACTATAAGTTCAAGATCATCCCTCGTACGTACTTTACATGTACGTACTGAGCTTATCCACCTTCTGTCTGCACTAAATAGAGCCGTGGCCAAACATCTGTTCTGATATGTTGTACCATAGAGTGTGAAAACGCTGAGAATGCTGCACCAGTAGAGCTAGAACATTCATCCTCGACCCAATGGATAACACAAAGATTCCCATTTCTGTCAGAGCAATTACCAACCAAAATACAAAGCAATTGAACGTACATTGTACCAGTCTTTCCATGAATCGAGGGAGTTAGGTAAGGAGAAGTAGAAGTAAAAGTTCGACTTTATTAAATCGAATTGATGATGTGCTCCAACTGTGGGAAACTCACTTTATGTGTGTATGTATGTATGTAAGTATGTATGTATGTGTATGTATGTGTGTATGTATGTATGCATGTATGTATGTATGCATGTATGTATGTATGTATGTTTGTATGTATGTATGTATGTGTATATGTATGTATGTGTACACACCAACTACAAACTCAAAATAGTAAAGCTGACTATTATATACATTATATACATATAAATATATATATATATATATATATATATATATATATATATATATATATATATATATATATATATATATATATATATATATATATATATATATATATATATATATATATATATATATATATATATATATATATATACATATAACATGAACAGTCAACATGAACATCAACTCTTTCCAATTTGAATAGAGTGCCAAAGTGTGAATCACTTGGTATTGGTCAGCCTCACCCTAGAATTTATCTGTCTTCACACGTATAGAGGTCTAGACGTATTATTTGAAACACTGTCCCAAAACCCAAACCAATTTCACGACCATCACGGGTTTCACACAGATGGTAATACTCTGGTAGAAGTGGAGATTTAGTTTCAGGTAACCGTATTAAGTGTAGTAACTATTACACTTCTCCATCTTGTTAAGGAGAATTGAGATTTGATGGTGGGTCAATCAAATACTGAGACACTCGAACTAAGAGGAAGAAGACGGAATTGGTTTTGCGCCGCTTTCAACATTGTGGGTCATGTCGCGAAGAGTTAAAAAGAGTTAATTCCCGACTCTTTACGAATAGTCATACAGGGCGTTTCAATGTGAAAAGACAGTCCTTCCAAACGCCTCACTTATGTATAGCGACCACACCAACCCATTGATGAGGACCAATACGAGACTCGAACCAGCGACCTGAGGCTTGGAGTTTCGATTTTCGTCACTTTTTCTGACATATTAAGTCTAATTATTGACTAGCCTGTTGTAAGAGGTGGAGGAGACCGGTCGACCCTGTGAAACCACCACCTAACCTCAAGTCACCGGCAACTTTGTCACATCCCCTCACGCTTGGTGGCTAGGTATCGTAGCCAATTGTGCACTGTGCACGGCGCATCACTAGGTCCCTTGAACAGACCTCACATCCAGGACTCCCCTGACTTGCTTGACTCGCTTGAATCGAATTTTCGGATAACCTGAACGAAACATTTGTTTCCCAAGAACTCCCCAATCAGAGTAAACAAAACACTGAGACAGAGTCTGTTTTCATCACACTTATTCCAACTCAGAGAGAATAACAGGAAAACTTTAAATTTAAACCGAGTCAGACGTTTTAACATAGACTGACTATGCCGGTCCACTTTTGTCCGAGGTGTGCGAGTTTGTCTGATTTATTTACAGTGTTTTATGATGAAGTGTTAACTTGTAGCGAATAGTTGATGTTCAATGCGTTAGACAGCTTGGCCATAGGGGATTCCCTCTAAATGTAGATAGAATGTAGGGCATGTTTAAATCCAACTAGGTTTTTATGAAATAGTTGCTTAAAATTCCAACATGCATTGTAACATGTCTAGACAATTGTGAATTAGGTGCTGTCCCGTTTCCTGGTTTTGATTTATCTGTAGTCACTCACGGAGCGCGTTCACATGGCAGTTCTAGGGTGGGACTCTGAAGTGTCATAGAGACATCTGTTAGCGTTCTACAGGACATCTACCCCTGCCAAGGCGTGGAGCTGCATGATTCATATTAAAAATCAGTTACGTTCGTATCAAAAAAGCATTTTGATTAAGCGGCTATGTGTAAGCATTAAAAGGACATGAGGGACAACTTTTAAAATGTTTAAAATGTTTTAAAACCAGATTAGTTCGTATCGAAAGCCATTTTGATTGTTAGCATAAAAAACATAAAATCACCACTTTTTGAAAAATTTATTTTATCAAAGATTCATAATCACCCCAATTTCATACTTCCATACAGATTATGAAATTCAGTCGGGTAAACAGTTATTTTGAAAAAAGAATACATTAACATGGGTGGACTTAAATGATAAGTCATTTTCTACATTCTGAGCCTTTTGTTACGACGGATGATGGTGAACCGTCAATTTCGTAAGTACGCCGCAGTGACCGATAGGTGTCACTACCTGACACCGAACAGTCAGGCATTATTGGTTGTCAGGTAATTCTAGCTCTTCAGGTTTTGGTTTAAAAAGAGATAATATCACTTAACAGTGAAATAAACATTATACATGTGCGGTAGTAGTATTTGCTGCTCTAGTGGCTTAGTTTTTCCTCTATGCTGTTGCTTTGGAAGTGCATTTGCATATACTTCGACTACATTTGTAGGTTATGTCAGAACCTCCAATTACGTCTATTGTTTCCTCATAATGATACATTATCTGTGTGAGCGACCAATATATGTATATACAAAAACATGTCGACGGAGTTTCCTATGAATTTACCGTGTTGTACACGTATTTTCAATTTTGTCATTTTGCTTTATGGTCACATTTACCATTGCACCGTTTAAGGCTGGGATACTAGTGACACACTCAAACTAACACATCTTCTATTTTAGCACTCTTGTCCACTTTCTAACAAAGATTATCCCTGAGGTCTTGGTATTTCAAATATAAGTTTTTATTATCTGAGCTGCTTGAGCTGATTTGAATAGGACCACAGTTTCTAATTTGCAATGTTTTAAATCAAATGACATTTTCTTGATCAATAAAAGGTACATTTGATATGTAAATACATTGCACGTCTGCTAAATATACTTGGCTAGGGCAACTTGATGGAACATTTGGAGTTTCTGCAAGATAGTAGCACACGACTTAAGTGGAAGTTCTACCTAAGAAAGTAGGTCAACAACGGATGCGTATGCTGTCTCTAACTTGTTGACCTACTTTCGTAAGTAAACATTTTACCAAAATCGTGTGCTGTAAGGTATCATCTTGTAGGAACTCGAGTATATTTAGCAGACTTGCATGGCATTTACAAATCAAATGTACCTTTATTGATCTAGAAAATGTTATTTGAGGTAAAACACTGTAAAATAGAAACTGTGGTCCTATCCAGGCCAGCTCAAGCAGCTAAGTTAAAGAAAACTTATAGGTGCAACACCAAGACCACGCATATTGGATAACACTTGTTAGAAAGGGGTAGAAAGGGGACAAGAGTGCTGAACTAGAAGATGTGTTATTTTGAGTATGTTGAAGCGTAACAAGCAAACGGTTAATGAATGAGGAAAACATCATGGGGAAACTTTCTCAGTTGCCTGCAATTGGACTAGAACCCAGACCTTGTGCAAAAGTGAGACACAGTCAGTGCGCAGACTCGTGAAAACATATCCGGGGGGTAAGGAATCAGGTCCAGGGTTAGGTTTGGGTTACCTACCCCTATCCCTAGCGCTAACCCTTACCCTGGACCCGATTCCTAATCCTAAACTTAACCCTAACCCTAGGTAGGGGAATCCAAGATCACAAGTTTCTATAACATCATCCTGAAGTCCGCGGGGTTTTAGAGATTACCTATCGTGGGTATAACTTACTAACGAATGCGCACATCAGATTCCCCATTGCTCTACTGATTCAAATTGGTTCATACGGCTTTCTTTAAAGAGAAAAATAAACTTTTTAATGTCTTTATCATAGCCTGAGAGAGGTGAAACTGTGAGGGGCAAACCAGAACTGGGAAACACGTTTATCATTTTGCTGGCCTAACAATAGTAATACCTTGCACACTTTACGGCAGCGGCGTTACCGTTCAACTCTCGCTCTCGTCCCAGTTCTCACGGGCTCATGAGGACATGTGACCTCCCGGCGTGACTGCGGGCAGGCCCAGACAATACGAGTACGATGATTAATGACAGACATATCCAAATCCCCGCCACGAATCCTGCTAATATTCACAAGACACTGGCACCGATGGCATATACATACACACCCTGCTGACTCAAGCATGTGGCTTGGGATGGCAAGGAGACCCGCCCAAATTCAATGGAAACCATGACCTATTTGTACTCATGAATATCACCCAGAATGTGCAACGAACATTTATAATCAGGAGAAATGTGTCATTTTGGATTTTGATTTGAAATTTCGTTGCCTTTAGATCGTGACAGGCAAGTTATACACTGTGATGGTGGGGGAAATTGAAGTACCTGGGGAAACCACCGACTCACCGCATGGTCTGGTGCGCAATGCATCAGACACTCGGCTCCCCCTTCTCCACCACCCCAAGAAGTAGGTCAAGAAATGAAATAGGTCATGGGAAATTTAAAAAAAACCTGTTGATGATTGTAACTGTAAGATAACTGTGAGAAAGCTAACACGCAGCTATTGTGTTGACGGATGACAGATACAATGCCGGCATTCAATTCCTGCACTAAATGCGTGGGCATTATACACGACCACACGCCCGATTGCCACCTAGTTTCCTGGGCATGAATGCGACCACATGTCCCTGACCTCACAACTGAACTTAGCTTTGATTCGTCAGCATCGTGAGTCATTGATGCGCTTGGCTAATTTTTGACATGTTATCCAAGGGTGTTTGGACAACCAGGCACTGGCAGACGTCCGGTCGACTGGTGTAGGAATCAGATGTCTGCACTGTACCTAGTTATCTGGAAGACCAGGCAGCTGAGCACGATCGTGCAACCAGTCGACCAGCTGATGCGGGATAGGTGGTCGAATGGTGCAGGAATTGAATATCTTAACTGTATCAATATACTTTGGTGAACTACTCAGGTGTGATTCCTCGAAGTGTTTGGGAATTTGTCTGCTAAACGTCTTATGATATTGTAGGAAATTTCAGTACTTAATGCTATTAAACTGAAAACAAATGAACCACGGAAATAATTCGAAGGTGGGAGTTAATGTGATATATTTGCAACGAGGAACATTATTCGAAATAAATAAATGAATCTTTATATTTTAATGAAATAGGTAGTATATGTTTAAAATGCATTGGAATGAAGTTCATGATTTGTAACAACGACAATGCACCGCTAGAAATAATGTTGCAACATTAAAAAAACAAAAACAGGTACAGCTACATTGTCCTTATATCTTTATAATTTGAAATGTATAAAACGAAACTGTAAACTGGTGTATTATATCAAAAAGATATTTTGATGAACAAATTAGGCTCCAGCGACACTCAGGGGGTAGTACGATTATCTCATATCAGAGTCGAATATCATGGTTCACAGTGACCGAAACACCTTCGTGAGAAAGAAAGTATCGCCTTGCTTTTACCGAGAAATCCCATACAACTTGTTAAAGTTCAACCTATATATTGGTAACTAGAGCACCTATTTTTATTGAGCATTTTTCAATCTCGAAATGCCGAATAGTAGTAGAATCCTACCTTAGCCACGCAAAGCACCTACTATCTAGATGTTTCCCCATTGCAACCAATTGTCATATGCTTGTTTAACGTTAAAAGCAAAACGAGCCAGTGAGAGGCTGTACAGTACTCTGCCTAATTGCTGTGTAGAGAAGTGTATGTGTAATGTGTTGGTGCCAGGTTTCTTTGGAACTGAACACTTACAACTACTCTATGGGGGTCAAAGTCAGACTTTCAACTGTTTGTTTATTTTGCTGACTTTGCATATGTGTTTGTTTCTTGTGCCTGTATACCTTTTGTTTCTCTAAAAATAGTCAATAAAATACAATACTATACACTAGACGTACGTGTTTATACTTTGCACGTAACCACAAATAATGTCCATTGCTGCCTTGTTTCTAAACAACTTAACGAACCCTATTGGCGTACTCATGATTATTACATTTGATTATTTACGATACCAAGCTAGTTTTTCATAAAATATGTCGGTTTCCACCAAAATATTTTGCTGTTTGCTTTCCAAGAAAATTGTTTTAGGGGTTATGTTTTGACGTTAAGCTGAGCACAACCAATACAAATAATTGGCTACATGGTATATCATCGTAAGTATTTGCTCAAGTGCAGTCACTGACACCGCCAACAGTACGAGCTTAAATGGTAATAAACTTGCGCCTGTTCGATCCTTTGCACTCATTCATCTGGATGTGCTGTTGACCTGCGGGTAATAGTTCGGAATAGTATCAGTCACCTATGGAGATAGTAGTTCTGTACAAAGAATGTACACGGCCCTCTCCGTGCGTATTATTGCATAAGACTTCAAGGGCAGACATGACTCCAAGGATGCAATGCGAAATCATATACATTGAGCTTATATAGGACTGGCCTAGTTTCAAGTTTTGCCTAAAACAATGTATTACTGTATGATTAAGACCAACATAGCACCTTGATATTTGAGTTGCTTTAAGGTACATGCGTATGCATGTATGTATGTATGTATGTATGTACGTATTTATTTATGTATGTATGTATGTATGTATGTATGTATGTATGCTTGTATGTATGTATGTGTGTACATATGCATGTGTGTTTGTGTATGTATTTATGTATATACTAGTATGTATGTATGCATGTATGTATGCACGCATGTATATGCGTTTTATCACCGTGGACAATTTGAACTCGAAATCCTGCTTCTATTGAACTTGAGTTAGTCGAGGCGGTCTAGAACGAGCGAGACTAGGATCTTTGACAGACTGACAACAGTTGTGGTCTGTGGCACTTTTCCAACTGTGCTAACATCAATCCCTCCCATGCGGGTCCAGATCCTGGTGGCAAGCCTGCAGATAATTTGTCAAGCTGTTCTTTGTCATTTTTGTGTTACAACGCAGTATGGACCATAGAAACTTTCACCTAACATTGGAAAACATAATATGTAATAATTATGGAAGCTTAAGGCTAAGAGCAGTGCAATGAATAAAACGTGTAGCTTACTAAATACTTTCTATAATAGTATAAATACTACAACATACGTACATGTACTTTTAGATTAGACTGTCATATGTTTGTCTTCTGCAACTATCATTTTTGATGTGTAAAATTTCTATACATTTACAAAATGCATGTAGGTTATTTGATGCCCGATATCGAGTTGGCTTCAATGAAAAAGCGTTTTGCACTTACTTTCCAAGGCCCATAGCTAAAGAAAAAATCCTGAAAGCATTTATAGATATTAGCACAATTTTGGTTTCTATTTCGATTAAGAAAAACGTTTGAGAGTAGAGCTTGAGGCAACCCCTAGCCATGCTTGCATTCCTGTCTAGGATTGTACCAATAGTTTCTGCAGTAGAAATTCCAGTGGTGAGAGACAGTGAACTGTTGGTTTGCAGTACCTAAGACCATTCGACCATTGGGGCAGCTCCCAATGGTGACACACAGGGAGATGTTCGTCTGCAATGCCCTAGACCATTCGGCTATCTGGGCAGCCCCCAGTGGTGAGAGACAGTGAACTGTTGGTTTGCAGTACTTTAGACTATTCTGCTATCTGGGCAGCCCCGAGTTGTGAGAGACAGTGAGATGCGGGTTTGCAATGCCTTAGACCATTCGACCATTGGGGCAGCTCCCAATGGTGACACACAGGGAGATGTTCGTCTGCAATGCCCTAGACCATTCGGCTATCTGGGCAGCCCCGAGTTGTGAGAGACAGTGAGATGCGGGTTTGCAATGCCTTAGACCATTCGACCATTGGGGCAGCTCCCAATGGTGACACACAGGGAGATGTTCGTCTGCAATGCCCTAGACCATTCGGCTATCTGGGCAGCCCCGAGTTGTGAGAGACAGTGAGATGCGGGTTTGCAATGCCTTAGACCATTCGACCATTGGGGCAGCTCCCAATGGTGACACACAGGGAGATGTTCGTCTGCAATGCCCTAGACCATTCGGCTATCTGGGCAGCCCCGAGTTGTGAGAGACAGTGAGATGCGGGTTTGCAATGCCTTAGACCATTCGACCATTGGTGCAGCTCCCAATGGTGACACACAGGGAGATGTTCGTCTGCAATGCCCTAGACCATTCGGCTATTTGGGCAGCCCCGAGTTGTGAGAGACAGTGAGATGCGGGTTTGCAATGCCTTAGACCATTCGACCATTGGGGCAGCTCCCAATGGTGACACACAGGGAGATGTTCGTCTGCAATGCCTTAGACCTATCGGCTATCTGGGCAGCCCCGAGTGGTGAGAGACAGTGAGATGCGGGTTTGAAATGCCGGAGTACAGCCCCTAGCGGTGAGAGACAGCAAGCGGTTTGTAATGCCTTCAACCACAGAGCCATTGGTTCACCCCCTCAGTGATAAATGACAGCGAGATCACTTGGCTACAGCGCCTGTATCAAAATAAATGCAGTCATTTAGTTATTAATTTAATCATTTTTATAATAGCAGCTTTAGTTTAGAACTTTTAGAGCATTATAATGTCAACGTTCATCTAGTATAATTCTCGGTTTATGTTCAAAGGAAAAGAAAATCTGCAAAACTAATGAATGCATGCTGTTTTGTTGTGCCAAAGTGTGCATGCTCTGTTTATTGCATTCGCTAGGAACTTTCCAGAACCTGTAATGACGTGAGTCCAAAAGACAATAAATACCAGTTAGACAAACGAAGACAAATACCTCTCCCACTCGTATCAAAACATGCAGTATAACAACTTACATGATCGTGGGAATTACTCGTGTAGATATCAGTGGAGGCATCATCTATGGCTAACAGAGACACCGAACACTGTCTTACGTGGGTGGAGCCATTGTCTTATAACAATAGTCATTTACTCATCCGCGCTCAACATGAAAGAATGGTCGGTGTATGCAGACAATGAAAAAACGGGTATTAGCCCATGCACATCTGGACCGTACGCTTTGTCTGACGTACATGCAAATATCTTGATAGCATAGTTGCATTTTGAGAAGAATTTGACTGAGAGTTTTTGCTTTTGTTTGGTTTGACAATTCCTCTTGAAATATTTTTTCAAGTAGTGCAGTATTTGGTGTGTTATATCTAAAATTCGCATATAAAGCATTTCAGTTAGATCATCTGGCACTATAAGAGTTGAACAATCATAGTCAGAACTATTTGCATTTTCATTTCCATTTGTATTTGCAGCGCACCCACACAGAGCCAAGTAGCACACTCCAGCATTATGTGGGTAGAGAGCGTGTTAATCTGGGCCGAGATCTGAACGCTTGAGTGAAGATCAAAGACTTTGATTAGGTATCGTCTAGGTCTGGATCACAGCGGGGGATTCCAACTTGACGGTAGCTACTGCAGTCTGGGACCCCAAACGCCAGAGATTGGAATCAATGGAGAAAAAGATACTGTGCTTGAACATATACACGTGTGCTTGGATTTGGAATTTCGCTTTTCGCCACATGTATGCCAATTGTGGCTAATTCGTGACTAGCCAGTTGTAAGGGGTGGAGGAAACCAGAGTAACTGGCGAAAACCCAAGTCTTGCCCCAAGTCACTGGCAACATTCTCACATGCCCAAGCCGGGATTCGAACCCATACAGTGGTGAAAGACAGCATGCAGTCAGTGTATATATATATATATATATATATATATATATATATATATATATATATATATATATATATATATATATATATATATATATATATATATATATATATATATATATATATATATATATATATATATATATATATAATTGCAATGGTGGCGCTTGGATTTATCTAAAGGTGGAAAGACTGATTGCTCTTGCGTAAAGAAGCACCATGCCAAAAGGCACATATGCAAAGCTTTCGTGCGGTTCAGCTTCCAGTCCTAGCTGCATCCTATTTTAGCAAGGTTTACCAGGTCGTTATACAAACATGTGACATTGTGCAGATATATGAATGATGCCTTTGCAACTGAAAAAAACTTATTTGTAAAGAGAAAATAACTTGATGAAATGTCTGCCTCGTTATGATATGACCTTTTAAGCTTAAGAAATTAACTAAAGGCCGAAACAAACAATAGAACACACTTTACAACATTTCTTACTACCGAACAGGCGCCATAATGTCGTCACAAAATTAAACAATACCGTCAACTAGTTCGAATCAATTCCTGTTAATATGCATATCGCAAAACTAGAAGAATAATGAAGCAGGACCTAATCTAGCCTCTCTTCGTTAGGCTTTACCAGACATTCTTTTACTCGATTACAGTTTCACGTCAATATCATTATTATACTGTGTTAAGTCTCAAACAAATATAAATCGGTGAATTCCTTAGAACCATGTTTTACATTTTATATATGTACATGGAATGTCCATTTAATCTTTTCGGATTGAAAGGTGGTTCTACTAGCTGACGTATCACATATATTTTGACACACTCAACTCATCAAGTTGTATAATGAAAAGCAATATTTGTGGATATCAATTGTCGATTTGCATATAGGTGAGCTGTAGCAATCCTGCTTTGAAAGTATTTAAAGAGGGGCGGCATACTATGTTAAAATCATCCAGTTATACCCTTCCCTTAACCCTTTAACCCTTTTTATTTACTGATTTGGAAATAGGTTTGATTGATTTTATTTATCGTTAATTTTGATACCACTATCTCATTTTTTTCTACTTGTATTTGTAGTTTCATATCTAAATATGTGGTCAATAGATAGTTTATTACATTGGGTTTTGACTAAATTTCGAACAAGGACAGCCTTTGCTCCATATTCACATATTTGACTTCGTATCCGGCACAGTTGATTCTTTGCGCTTCGCTCATAGGTGACTCATGACACAGACCCCAGACGCCACGGGGCCTTTCAAAATATGACCAAGCTTCATCGGGCTGCCCTCAAATCAGGTTTCCTCTTCCCATATGCTGCCTGGATCACCCCTGTCCCGTGTGCCAAGTTAACACATTCACGTCTGGGGATCATTTCTAGTGATATCATTCCTCCGAAACGATGTATTAGAAAATAATCGAGGGGCTAGCATTGATGAAAATGAAACCCAAAACTATCCTTCAAATATTAACGGAATTGATGCTTTTTTGATAAGTTATACCTACATTGTCATACATTCAAGACGATTAAGTGTAGAGGAGCTCCTGAGCGTTCATGGGTTAAACAGCAACTGGTAGTGGGGGAAAGGCCAGGCAGCTTTGACTGATTAAACCGAGGAGGCCCCTGGATCAAACCATGAGCTGTGCAAACCACATTTACCCTCACATACAGGGTTAGCAAATGCTTTGCATACTAGTATATGGTACATAATTTAAAGATACTTGTATACACATATATATATATATATATATATATATATATATATATATATATATATATATATATATATTTATATATATATATATATATATATATATATATATATATATATATATATATATATATATATATATATATATATATATATATATATATATATGTATATATATATATACATGTATACATATATATATACATATATATGTATATTTATATATATATATATATATATATATATATATATATATATATATATATATATATATATATATATATATATATATATATATATATATATATATATATATATACATATATATATATATACATATATATGTATTTATATATATACATATATATGTATTTATATATATACATATATATGTATATATATATATATATATATATATATATATATATATATATATATATATATATATATATATATATATATATATATATATATATATATATATATATATATATATATATATGTTTGTGTGTGTGTGTGTTGGGGGGGGGTGTATGTATGTATGTATGCATGTAAATGTGTGTGTGAAGTACATTGTTACCAGCCAACAGAACAAAACCTCACCAGCTAATTACGAATAAGATAAATTGACTGATATGTGATCCAGCAATTTATCCCGACATGAAACACTGCATGTGTCTCATTACCCAATTTAAACATACTTATTGATAAATGGAACCACTTTAAGCAATTAGAGTCACTATTATACCTGGTTATCAATTAATAGATAGCATTTCTCCAATTGGATGCGGTATTTATCATTAGTTGACATGATATTAAATTGATCATGATATATTACTTTATGTATTTTGATGATAAATCAGTTTATGAACATAATGAGGTTGGGAAATACGTATTATTAGCAAAGTACCTCATTCATACCTAGTACATGCAGAAGGCCTAGTAGTTTGGGTTGCGAAATATCTGTATCATTTATTGTCGACACGTCTAAATATATATATATATATATATATATATATATATATATATATATATATATATATATATATATATATATATATATATATATATATATATATATATATATATATATATATATATATATATATATATATATATATATATATATATATATATATATATATATATATATATATATATATATATATATATATATATATATATATATATATATATATATATTAGATTCCTGCCTATGTGCAAGCATATGGAAGCTTCTTTAATGGATGGTCCTTTACTCTGCTCAGTGATGGTCTAAACATTTA
>OZ012694.1:35862393-35871569 GCA_963942565.1 Maea johnstoni | reverse complement strand
TTATCGTTGATCAATGTCCATCTTCTACCTGCTTTGAGATTTACTGTTTTTTGTATTATATTAGTATGGAGAGCTGTATTCAATAAGGATACATACATACATGCATTAGTAATCAAGAAAAACAGTACAATGTCTCTACTCTCCTTACATGTACTCCTATCAGGTATGAGAGTGATACAATGTGATCCCAAAAATAAATACAACTTATGACAATAACTCGGTAATGAAGTAAATATCTTATAATGATTTGAAGGAGAGTTTTAGTTTTCATTTCCCCTCCGGAGAGTTTCTGAACTTGATTATTTGAGAAGAATATCACCAAAACTGCTGGTAACAGGTAAACACATGTTTAACGAATAAAGTATTTTAAGTAGAATAGGCCATGGCCCACTTAGTCCTATAAATGACCTTCATATGTACAGTGTTCATCATGAACATGTTGGGTAATGCACTGGTTTCTTGTGTCATTTTAAACTATCTCCCTCAATATCCAAAAGCATCAAGCATCACCAAAATATCTAAATACCCTCCCAGCAGGGGTAAGATGTGAGGGATGAAAAACTGAAAAAGATACAGTTTTCCAACGGAGCTCCTATCCGCAATGATGGACTGGGGACACTAAAATGTGGGAGGAAGTTCAAAACGTACGTAAGAATATCCCTTTTTTTCTAATTATGGCACCGTTCAAATCGTCATGACCATTTCGAACGGATGTTTGTGAAAAATGAGAAAAGATCATTTTCAGCTTCTATATTAAACTAATTTGGGAAAAATTCAAAATTGTAAAAATACGATACCACTGCATCCGTGCTATGCTAAGCTATTCACATGCTTGGTGTGATAGACAAAATAGATGCTTAACACGACCATGTTTTGGGGAATTGCGATACAGGGAATGGGTCACAAATCTAAAACCTTCCTGCTTACGTGCAAACCTATGAGATATTTTGTAATCTCTTGCTATCTTAAGCATGCTCAGTGACGACCTAGACTGTCCATAGTTGGTATGATCAAGGAGGAAAAGGGTAATAGACTTTGACATATGTATAAAACTTAAATGGTCCTATATTCACAATTTAACTCGATAAGGCCACTTTAACTTAAATTTTCAGAACATCCGATCGCTAGAAATTATTCCAAGCAAAGCCAGGCTTTTTTGGCCATTGCAGACATTAATGTGTTAAGTTTTTGCCTCGACACCAGTCTTAAACTCTTACAGTGTCGGCATTTAATTCCTGCACCAAATGCATGAGCAGCCCGGTCATAATACACGACCGTACGCCCCGATTACCACCCCAGTTTCCTGCATGGGCATAGTTGCATGGATAGCCTCACAGCTGAACGTTGCTTCGATCGCAAACTGCATGTGCGTGGGTCATTGAATGTGCTTGGCTTATGTTTTAGGATCTGTCATCCATGGGTGTCCGCACAACCAGGCACTGGCAGATTACCGGTTCAATGGTGCAGGCGTTAGATGTCTGTAATGTACTTCTACATACGATGTAGGGCTCTGAGCCAGGGTAGATTGTTTGAACTGATAACAGTAATTACCTAGTCCCATACTGGAGAAAATGCAATGCTTTGGGTCCAGACGGGGTGTAGCAGACTATTACTATCCTGTGCTGTATCATGTTATCTAGTCAGGATCCAATAATTCTAAAACCAGGTCAGTGATAATGTCACACGTCCCAAGATAATTACACACGTACGACTTCTTTCCCACCCACCCACCACTATTGAGGAGTGTGCTGTCGACATATAATCATACAGGATAACACATGGAATCGTTAGATAAAAAACTCAATACTATAAGCCATGGGTAATTGTTAATAATTGACTGAAAATAAGAACTAAACATAAAAGTGGTGAAGTACATAAAAGTGGTGAAGTACTCTAACGTAATCGGTATGGGTAGAAAATGGTTCAAAATTTAAAATTTAAATAAATGAAGTACTATAGGATGATTAAAAGAATAACGAGAAATGCTTTTTAAAGCAAAATTCAATATGCACAATGATTGCGTACGTAATACGGTATTGATACAATAAGTATACAAAGCTATTTAAAGGGCTCGGAGAAATAAAGGATGGGGTGGGAAGAAAAGGGATAAAAAATAATGCATTATTAACAGAATTAACTTTATTTGTATGTTTGTGCCTTTGTCCGATTTATGTGAGTGTGCTTATTGGCCATTACTGCAGTGATGCTTAATGGCATATATTCCTAGCTTATAATAGTCACGTCGTTCTAATCTATGCCCACCAGATCAATGATGGCCGATATACCACATCATGTAGTATGTTACGTCTCCTCTAGGGGGCGCTTTTCTTAATTGCCGCCGAAATGGCTCCCGCGTTGCCGGGAATGCGGCAATATCTATCCCAGTCACAGAGGCGGAGAGATAGGACTGAGACGATAATTTACTGGCCACAAGCCCGACCCAACCATCACAGTACCAACTGCCACATTTATGTTTGGGAAAATTGTCAATCATCCTACGCGCACTGTGAACATCTAGATAGGACGCGTAATATGCAATGTGGTTATATCATCATAACTGCAGTATGATTAGTAAATGCGTCTCGAGTGGAAGGAATGATTAACAGCACCACTATAAGAATATATCTATACAGGGCGTCCAAAAAATTGCAGTCCTACCCTTTTCCCAATATATTTTCAAAACAGCTTGAGTAACATCAAAAATGGCTTCATAGATTTATACAAGGACATCTTAGGGATATCCTGTTGAAGGTTCAAGCATATCCGTTCATTCAAGTCAAAGTTGTGATGATAGAGGGGTAAAACTTTGCCTAACAGCTTTGACAGGGATGATCGGATTTGCTTGACACTGCAACAGGTTATCTCTAAGATATCCTTCTATTAAACCATGAAGTCATTTCAAATGTTACTTCAGCTGTTTTGAAAATATATTGGGAAAAGGGGAGGATTGCATTTTTGGGGGACGCACTCTCTCTCTCTCTCTCTCTCTCTCTCTCTCTCTCTCTCTCTCTCTCTCTCTCTCTCTCTCTCTCTCTCTCTCTCTATATATATATATATATATATATATATATATATATATATATATATATATATTACATACATGCAAACACACGTACGTACGTACATACATACATACATACCTACATGTCGTGTTGATGGGCAGTGACCAGACAAAGGACCATTCTCCCATTGTTAAACTAAGCACGTTTTACAACATAGCCCTTTTCGGGTAAATGTATCTTTTATACTGACGACGAAGGGTGCGAATCTTGACCATAACATACAAGTTAGCGTTTCAGGCAGGGTGTAATTTCAGAGAGAGCTAAGGGTGCTGGTATGATGAGAGAAACATTTTTAGAGACGGACTAAGGGGTTTCATAGTAATATAACTCCTGGAGCCAAAAATCTGTCCGAGAGCACGGGATTTTCAGGGGCAGACATACAGCAAATTGGTTGATATATTAATTACTAGATGACGCTATAATTTACGCCTCCATGGACATAATAATGAGAAAGGTTTGGTTCAGTAAATATATACTACACTACTTATGGAGTTGACATATCATATGATATATGTACCAAACATAACAAAACACAGTAATTATCTGAAAGGTTAAATGAGCTATGGTGGTCGAGAAATTGCAGTACTAGTTGGAATTTGCATTTTATTTTAAATTGTCTCCATTCATTCAGGTCAATCCATTGTACCATTTTGAGCAATGACATTAATAATGCGTTGCCTAAATAACAAAGAGAAGTACACAAATGACAATGAACTGTCGACACGGACGATAACAAATTGAACATCAATGATCCATAATTACAGCATACACAATCATACAGACAAACTTTGATCAGTTGGAAACTTCTAATTAATAGGATCATTTTCAATGGAGTTCCATTTATTTTAGAAGAATAGATAGCCCTTTTCACATGTGTGATTATTGTTGTAATACCATCATTTTTGGCTGTATTCCCCATCTATATTCTAGTCATTGAGTTCATCTCTGAGGTTGCGTACATGGAATTGCACTGGATCTGAGAACAATGCTATTATGTAGCCTGTAGAATGGGATGAGTTTATTGAGTTTGGTACAGTGACAGTGCGAAACTTCACATGGCGCTTCCCTCGGGAAAGGTACATCCATTGGGGCCAAAGGGCGATTAGTACAGCGCCATTATGTAATCTATGGGATTGGTTCGGCGTATTGAGTTTGTTACATAGACATTCTAAACCTTCACTATCAACTAGTTACATATATGTACTCGCCAGTTCGAAGGGCAACTGGGACAGTATGCGGACGTAGAGTACATACATGTATAGACCTAAAACTTAGAGCAAACATTTGCAGCTGGGTGAAGTAACTACTCCAAAGATATGAACGTAATATCTTTCAAATATTAAAAAGACAAAAGCAGAATACCGAGGAGAGACGATGTTGATGGAAATATGTGCACTATCAAAACGAAACGAACAAAAATCACACAATCACAAATAAATGTATATGCATATCCCAAAGTCTGTATAAAATGTAATAAAGATATACTTGAATATAGATAGACTCACATTTATAATGTACATGTTGTAACTATTTGAATAAACATTACTTGACGTAAACAATGTTTGTCATACTTAAAATGTCGTTTATAAGTTGGCCTTTAATTGTTGTTCGACTCGGAATCGGCAAATCTACATCTAACATTGGATTTTGAATTGTGTTAATCGTCACATTTTCTGCCATATCATGGCTAAACTATGACATTGTTTTTTAATGGTGCAGGAAGCCGATATACTTGGTGAAAAACACCGCCTACCCTAAGTCACTTATACCTTTTCACATTCCTCGAGCCGGATAGGAACCTCGGAGCTAAAAGGCAATGGTGAGAAACAGCAAGCTACTTTTATCGGTACGGTTCATTAAGTGAGTACTAGTATCTCTTGATTACACTATTCCAGCATTGATGGTTTTGGGTCGATCTATGTGTTTAACATCTATTTCTTTTATTCCTATGCAGAACACTCTAAATTACAAACATTCCACCTTAAGCACACACTAGGTGCTTCAATGGCTTTCGGATATGTAAAGAAATGAGCAAAAAGTTGCAAAGATTACTAGCGCTAGGGAAATGGTGTAATAATATTTATATTACAGGGGCCGTGGTACAAGGTAAATATGATAACACTATAAATAGCTGATATTTCTTCGATATAGACGTAAGCCTTTTATAATTGGAAATTAGTTATTGCAGTATTCACCATAGTTTTTCTGGAATAGTGGTTATGCCGAGTAGAACTTAAGGCTCCATAGGTTTCTTCTCGATTCCATAGGGTAGAAGGTGTCGTACAGGTCAAATAGAACTTTGCAATCCTTTAGAAATTTCGATAAGGTATAAAGAAAAACGAAGGGCTGGCCTTGATAGCCGAGTGGTCTAACGTGTTGACACCGATTGCTTGCTATCTCATACCATTCCACGGGATCCTGTTCAGGGCATGTGAGAAAGTTGCCAGTGAATCGGTGTCGAGCGGTGGCTTTACCACTATTTCGATTCCCTCCATCATCTACTACTAGGCAGTCATGGTTATAAGCCTGAATATGGCAGAAAAAGTGAAGAAATCAAATTTCTTACAGCAAAGCTAGGATTTACTAGCAAATCAAAACGGATATCATAGACTCGAGTAATGGCTTGGAAACTGTCGTTTACATCCCAGATCAAGAAGATAAATTAACATAACCTTGGAGAAGAATATCATTCATAAGTGCTGGGAAAATGTGGGTCACTACTTTCTAGTACCCCCAAGCACCGCTTGTTCGATACATACGGGCCTTTATTAGACATGCTCTGTTACGCTTCATTCACATTAACTCGTTCATGCCCAGAGTTCCCAGTGAAATATGTCGTCTGGATATATGCTAATTTTGAAAATAAATAGAGAAAAACGAATAACTTAACGAAATGTATGAAGAAAAGTCGTTGAATATAGTGTAACGAACATTTCTTCTTCAATTCTTTTTCAGTTTTATCTAATATATCCCTTTTTTCCGGGAGATACACAAAGTTAACCAGGCCTTTCTTGGTCGCCGCAGGTATGGAACGGATCTGTGCATTTAGCCGAAAAGTACACTTGACTTCTACCCCGAATCTCATGACCTTGCTAAGTGACCTTGGAATAGGAGGGGCGGCGGCGAAACCGGATCCCTTGGATGTTGTCTTCCAACATGAAACTTACACAAACATATAAGTCAATGCACATCTTATCTGACAGAAAAATCATTGCCTATTTATAAAGCTTTTATAGACACAGATAAATGTGTTCATATTCACTACTGTGATCAATCATTCTTACAGCAAGTCTTTGCAATCACCCTTTACTTTCCTTCTAGTCGCGGCTAGTTTTCTTGAAGGTAAAAGTGTTAGATGTTACTGTTGATTGAAGAAAGTACAGATAACCATTTTTCATATTAGGCACTCAAACAGATGTGGGGTTTTGAAAAAATGGCGTAAAATGGAGGTTGCGAAGAACAGACTGCACGCTTAGTTGAAATATTATTTTTGAGTTCTAAACAAGTGGTATGAGTCACACAGACATTCACAAAAATATATATGTCACCCAACATCCGGCGGACATCCTTTTATACTCTCTCTCTCTCTCTCTCTCTCTCTCTCTCTCTCTCTCTCTCTCTCTCTCTCTCTCTCTCTCTCTCTCTCTCACGCAAACACACACACACACACACACACACAAGTACATGCTAATTCTAGATAACTTGAAGTTTAAATGGCGTATGTGGGATTCCTAAAGACAAATACGACAACAACGGCAATTATAATAACAAACAGTCTAACGAACAGACAAATAAAAGACAAACAACCAGCCACAACAATAACAACAATGTTATGAGATCGCTATTCAGAAATACAAACATGTACGTTAAAGACCTTAATTCAATTTATAATAAATATCAATAGAAATAATATGATTAAACCAACAAAAACAAAAATTACAAACAATCGCAACAAATACATAAACAACATATAGGATATGCAACAACAAAATCAATAACTACAACAGTGATAACAATAACAATACTATTGTAAAAATTGCAATGAGCTGGTGATGCAAAGATTTCTTTAAACTCGGTGAGGCGTTTTCCTCATAGCTCAATTTTTACCTCTCTAACCTTTTTTCAACCATTCGAAATAAACTGCTAAACAAAAACGATAGCATAATGTTATGATGAAGTTATTCTCTAGGTAAACAACAACATATGGTTGGTTAGCGACTGTGAGGTTTGAACGCCCCAAGGTCATTTGTTAATTCATCAAATATCGATTAAAAAACATCGGGGTCTGTGAAAATTAGGTTAACCTGGTTCGCCTGGGACGAAATCCCATCAGTGTTTAGCCACAGCATGTCTGGACTATTGAAAACCTCTGGATTGTCCTGATCCTTCCACGTCACGATCTGTCTTCCTGATATGATCTCACAATCATAACAGGAATCAAAACTTCAAATGAAAAATATATTCCTTTTGTGTTGCACACGTCTTGTGATCTATATCTTCATACAGACCTGCCCATGCATATTTTGCACATATATTTAGCAACAGATTTAACTTTCTATTTTGCCTTTTCTCAATTCAAGGTTGTTTTTGCGGGATTGAAGATGCGTACTGGATTAATGTCAATAGTAAGTTCATACGGGGTAAATTGCATTACGGATCTTAGATAATCTTATCGTGTCGTCTTTCTGAAAGTGTGTCTGGTCTTTGGGATTTTCTAGACAAGGGTGCACTTGTTTAAATCTTCCGGGTAAACAACCTCGGCACTACTGTCCAAATGGATGGATATGTTATCTATAAAGGAATCAAAATTCAGTGGTTCCCTTTAAAAATACAGATACTAAATAAATACTTGTCAATAAAGCCTCTGTTTCTACTATGTACGCTGGCTAGGTAAACATATAAGCGTGGATTAAGCCAGGCAGTCTCATTCGTTCACACGCCATTTACGGTGCCTTTTGAAATTATGGAATTTCGTTAATCGTCACTTTTCCTTGCAGATCACTGCCACACTATGACACTTATTCACTTTGCTAATACTTGATGGTTGACTCGTTGACCATATGGATTAACCCTTGCACAAGGATGCAAATATTTTTGAAAACCATCTAAATGCTGTCATTGTAAAGTTAAGTTAGTTATCTTTCAGATAAGTTCTCGTTTGCCAGGGTTTCAATCATTTTTCAGGGTTTTCCATCATTTTGTATTGGTGAAATTAGCCTCCAGCAGCATAAGGGTTAAGCCATCCATACTCTTAGTTGGTGTGTTGTTTACCTATAAAACATCTGATATGTTACAGTTAATCAGCTTACTCATAAGTATCAAGGGATAGCCATATCCAATCACCGAGAAAATTACAGGTTAAACGCCAAGTGTTCTGTTCCAGAACACATTGGCAGCACCACTCATACTATTGAGTATACTACAGCGTAAGTCATTCAGTTAAGGGACTCTGATGCAATTAATGCCATTTTCTCTCTTTTATCATACGCCATCATTTGATCTATATAATAGTGTATATTATACACTATAATAGTGTATATTATATAGAGCATATGATGATCTATATCATATCTATAGCATGATGGTCATGATTCGTCATAAAAAAGGAGACGTCACCTTTTCGAAAAATGAAAACATTATTTACGAGTAGCAAATCGGCAATAATAATCATAATTGAGCTAGTCCCGTACAATTGAGTTAACCACAAAGTACATGTAGTTCATCGACCCAGGTGCTATTGATTCCATAGAAAAAGTTTTTTTTTTATCTCACCGGACGTCATATGATCCATATCATAGTGAGTGGTCTTGTTTTGACTTAGTGCAGTCAATGACCATAGTTTGATACTTTTCGGTTCGAAAAGATGACGTCATTCTTTCGTAGAATGAGAACATTATTTATGACTGTCAAGTCAGTCATGATAAACAATATGAAATTGGTCTCTCAGTGACAACATAATCATACAGTGTTTATTTGATCATATGTTTTCATACATACATACATACATACATACATACATACATACGTTCATACATACATACATAAATACATACATACATACATGCATACATACATACATAAAAACCTACATACATACACACACACACACACACA
>OZ012694.1:35852393-35859893 GCA_963942565.1 Maea johnstoni | reverse complement strand
TATGTAATGAATTACCGACGTGATTGAATACTAAAATCTAAAGCATTTTGTCTGACTTGGAATCGAATGAATTCATGACATTACTTTTCATTTTGCTGTTATATTGATATGATAACGTCGACGAAGATTTTTTCTTCACTTGGTATTCCCAGAAAGAATGCGATGAAATGTTGTGCCCCTGCCATTTTACTAAGTTGTATTAATGAGGTATTTGGAAAGGAACGACATGATTGGTTGAATAGTGTGCATATCCATACGTACAAAATGTAATAAAAGCGAATGCGACAATCAACAGGAGAATATCAAATCATTCATATAAAAAGATTGTTGCTTTTGAACTATCGCTGGTTGCGCCACTAAGAAGATACCTTTTGTGACGTGTTGAGGACAGACTTATCCAGATACGATTTTACAGTCACCCAAATTGGTATTATAAGTTCCATGTTATGGCTTCCTACAGTTACTACCTATAAACTCCTTAAAGTAATACCAAGTAATGTGTGATTGGGCAATGACTTACCATGTATGACCATGTATGTCCCGAGACGACCTAATAGCAGGTGCATCATAAACAGGCTTTTAGCCGTGTTATTAAAATAGTTCCACTTAACATTTCCCTATCCTGAACCCATGGGGTCTGTATACACATTAAGGAGCTCCACCTGTTCACCTTACTTGATTCTTCACCTCAGTTCCCCCATGGCCGAGCGGCCAAGAACAGTAGACACAGAAGTTAAAGAATACGTTTATATATATATATATATATATATATATATATATATATATATATATATATATATATATATATATATATATATATATATATATATATATATATATATATATATATATATATATATATATATATATATATATTTGTATATGCCGGAGGTATATAAGCCAAACAGACTTTAGCATATTAGCCATGGTTGCTAGACGCACCAGGCATCCCTTGCCTTTGGCTTTTACAACAGTACTGTCTGACTCGATGGTGATCGCTATAAGATACTACTGGTGCCATTCGTGTATAACAAGCCCTTGGTGTGAATTGCCTATACCAATATACTGATCAAGCGAAAAGCATTGGTAATCAAGACTGGGAATAAAGCAAATATGGTCTGGAGGCTAGACAGCTTGCCTTCAATTACTCTATTGATTAATGGTGAAAACTACCCACGTACGTGTTATAAAAGGCCTTACGTTAATTACGAATCAAGCAATTAACCACTTTACAATACATTTATACCGCAAGTGTCATACGGTGGCTTTTCATGGAGGTAAATTGGACATGAAAATCAATCAGAATAGATGTTGAATTCCATTGATAAGAATATATGCGTTTCGTCAATTGATCATTGTGTAGTTTGGCTCTGATTAAATGAGGTAAACTGACAATCATCTGTAATTAGGAGATGTTGTGAGGACAAACTTGTCAACAAACTGAATTACAAGCAAAACAAAAGCGAGTGTCTATAGCATTTATTATTCCAATGATATCTCCGTATTGGATAGTAAAATCAAAACTACCGGTACATATTCAGAGCATGTTTGACGTTACACATGCTCACGCTCTTGTTAACAGTTTGTATTATGAAAGGTGCCTGTCCTGATGCCCGTGTAGTCTGAGGCGTTGCCACTCACTGCTAGCTGTCTCTCGCCACTGACCAGAATAGAATCCCAACCGGGGCATGTGAGAATGTTTCAAGTGACTTTGGCCGAGGTGGTGATTAACTAGCTGTTGTGATAACATACTGTTATTATACCATGTCATCAAAGTTATTGCCTTTTATATTTTCAGTTGAAACAATCTCTTTCCCTCAGCTGTTTAACTTTTCGCTTGGTACTCTATTCCCTCCACCAGTTACAACTGGTTAGCCGCAATATGGTAGAAAGTTTAGCATCACTTATATCCAGAAATTCTCACAGTGTAACTTTTATATCTTACGGCAGGTTTAATTTCACGCTATTCGCGAGGAGGTATCTCGAACATTTATATGCTCATATCAAAAACTGCCCTGAACATGAGTTCACAATTGGATCATTATGAAGTACATGTTGTTGTGTTATAATTAAATGAGATCAAATAGCCGTCCTCAGCAATTTGTGCATATGTTTATAATTATATTCTCACCATGTATAAATGCAAACAAACTTTATTGTCGGTATTCTATGATTCATCTGGAACATTCGAATGAATTCAAAATTGCACCTTATATATATACATATATATATATACATATATATATATATATATATATACATATATATATATATATATATATATATATATATATATATATATATATATATATAATATATATATATATATATATATATGTATATATATATATATATATATATATATATATATATATATATATATATATATATATATATACATACATACATACATATATATATATATATATATATATATATATATATACATATATATATACATATATATATATATATATATACATATATATATATATATATATATATATATAAATATATATATATATATATATATATATATATATATATATATATATATATATATATATATATATTATATATATATGTATACATATATGTGTGTGTGTGTGTGTGTATTATCGTGTTTAGGTCGCTTTATTCGAATACATTGGTTGTGCAGTAACGTAATCAAGTAATATTGTGAAAGCAGCAATAGGCTTTCATCCGAGCAATTTCTGAGAAGGTATGCTTAACATTCGTCAGGCGATTGTTTCTTTGCTGATTGATGGTTTGTCATTTGACACAAACCTGGTACTTCTAAAAGGTATGGTGTCTATCGGATGTTCATGGTGCAACGATATATCCATTCTCACGCTGCAGTTCTGGGAAACGTTATTATAATGTTACGCAGTTTGTAGAATCACCTTTTAATTAGATACATAGCACTTACTGTAACAGTGCCCGAATAATTGCGCCGCTCAGACATCAATTTAGTTCTATCATGACACGCTTCTCTCTCGTCACCGGAGCAATGTCCAATTGTGGTAAATATGAATAGTATTTGTCCGCGCTCATACGCTACGGCCATTCTGAAGGGCACTCTTCTCATTATGACTTAATGAGTGATCTAACAGGTGGCATTATTTGCTTACCAAATCTGCAGACTTAGCTTTTCCTTATCTAGGTCAATTGGACAGTGGTCATTTCTTGGCCTTGTTACCACATAAATCATTCTGTTGGATTGTTTCATCGATTTCCCTCTTCAGATAGCTGCACCTTTATTTGTTCAGTGCGTGTGAAGATCTCCCTCCGATAAAAATACCAAGTAACCTAAAATATGTTTGCACATCATGGGCATACGCAAATATGTTGATATTGGTAACACTCATATTACATATATATACATATATATATATATATATATATATATATATATATATAAATATATATATATATATATATATATATATATATATATACATATATATATACATATATATATATATATATATATATATATATATATATATATATATATATATATATATATATATATATGTATATATATATAGGCGAAAATACAAACGTCTATTAAGTGACCGCTCTAGGGAAATGTGAAAAGTGGCGGTCTTTTAAGAAGGGGTTAGAGTGAGGTTATGACAAAACAAAGGATTTCCAACAATGACCCGTTATTGAGGGGTTTTTTTTATGTACGCTCGTTGACATTTCTTCATTTATATTTCAAGATTAAATAAATTCCGAAAAATAAAAGTTGAACTCCAATATACCCTCTGAAATGACATTTTCTTTCAATTCTACCGATTATTTCATCATTTAACTGTGCCCTTTCCCATAGACAAGGCGTCTAGGCATTCAAGTGGCCTATGAATAAAGGGCCATTTACTGTTAGGAATAAGAGTTCATGGTCGTTGGTCGGGTCAAGCAAGTGATCGTTTAATCAAGGTAGAATATACAGGGCATAGCCTTTTGGGATCTGAAAGTGGTCGTTCACAGTAAGTAGTCGTTTGTACAAGTTTGACTGTAAACGGTTAATGGTAATTAAAACCGCACGCAATTATCCATGACCGCTCATGGAGCAGAGATTTGCTAACTGCGAATGCACACTAGTTCTAAATAAATGATCTTATATTGTTAACGAATTAGTTTGCGCAAATTATATAACACTTACTCTGCGACCGTCTCATAAATGTCCTTAATATATTGTTAGGGGTTGAGTTACGGGTCTATACAAGAAAGTTATTAAACGACTTGGAGTCAAAATGCAAGCGTTGCGATTGTAGCAAGAGCGGTGTTGCTAAATAGGTTTGATCTATGTGTAATCAAATGTGCCATCAATCAGCGCCGTTATGCCACTCATTGACAATGCAATTACACGTACTTGTGACGCATCCACTTTGTGATATCTGGTGGGTGGTATGACTACAACTACAACTAATGAGCACTAGTGCTGTCGAGTAAAAACGGTCACATGTCCTATTCACTGAGGATAGCAATTGGAATCTGGCACAGAGAAGAGCTACATGTAGGTCAAACGATAGTGATTGACTAAGAGTAGAATATACCTAATTTTCTTTGTTCTCTTAATTTCAAATTACACAAAAGTATTCAAGTTGAAAGCCAAGCATTTTAGACACAATAAATGTAAGAACAAACAAACAAACGATAAAACGAACGAACAAACACTTGGGGAGACCAAACACCAGCTCCAAATAGCAATGATGTTTTGAGTATTTTGATAATAGCGTAAAAATTAAATTGACTCTAAAATAAAACATAATTATACAGTTGTCTTAGTGAATACCTTATTGTAATTGTCTATTGAAGTATACTGTAAGAACCACCCGTTACTAAACCGTGATATATGTTGCACTGTTGTATGAGGATTAGTTATAATTCGATCTACCATAGCTATAGTATAAACATACAGCACATCCGTGACCTGCCAGGGACGCCCCCCCCCCCCCCCCCCCCCCCACCCAACCCTATGTCAGACACTTGCCAGCCAAATGTTAACAGCGACTCTTAAAACAACATTAGAAATTCCCATTTGAAAGGAATGCGCTGCTCTTCAGTTGGGATTTTTTGGGGGTTTCCCTGGTTTGACGCCTGTTTACATAACACGTGCCTCAAGTAAACACACCGCAAACAATCCCAGGGATCTCAACATAAAACGGTTGTCAGTGTTTTGCTAACCGGGGGAGATGATCCTTGACTTAGTTTATATTATACAAATATGACATCCCTGTGTGGTGTACAACAGGAATAACTCCCCCGAGAGAGGAGTGTCGCCCGAGGGCGTAGCCCGAGGGCGACACTCCTCTCGAGGGGGAGTTATTCCTGTTGTACACCACACAGGGATGTCATATTTGTTTTATTATACCGAACAACATACAAAACACAAAAGGGGAAAATTGACAAACACCAGAGATTTTGAATAAATACTCTTTTGTTAAAAATTTACAAATTACAATGACAGGGATTGTTGCATTGACGCATCAGAGTGAAAGAGAAGCCCCAAATACGTACAACAGGAGAAAATTTTCAGTTTGACTCAGAAAAATTTCTGAAAACATGAACAAATGAGTCTACTCGATGTTTCGCTTCCTTTTCCAAATAAAATTTGTATCAGAAAACGTTTATACTGCATGTATTGATACCACCTCTTAATCAATCTATGTGCCTATGTATTAGCAAGAAACTGAACCTTATTTGTTTGTTTGTACTTTTACTGTCTTTATTAATTCGAGCAACTCTAACTGTGGTACCGGCCGTTGTTTAGTATATGCTGTATATTGGCCTCATCACAGTTTTTAGACTCTAACTTATAGAGATCCGAGCATTTATAAAATAGCATCTGCGCCAAGAAAACTGGGCGCTCATATATATAACTTGAAACACCTCCCAAAACCAGTCACGTTCGTACCATACCTTATTTGTTTGTATAATTCTATCTTTATTTGATAAAAATCCGTTGCATGGTGACTGTTAGGCACGATTTTAAATTTGAGGCGGTCAGCCTTGTTGATTTCACGTCGGCGATGGCTGACGTTTGATATGCACGCATGCGCATCGAGCTCATTGCCCGGTAGCGGTGAATAACATGTTATTCACGGCTGCATTTTGCCGTGAATAACATGTTATTCACGAGCTGTGCAGGACAACAGCCTGTTACTAAGTGGTGAGGAAATCATGACGATTAATCCATGGCCCTTGACCAATCAGAATCAAGAATCTTCACGTGAGGTATAATAACATCAAATGGAGGCTTTTAGTGGGCTACAGATCGCACCTGCTCCGATGGAATTGGGCTGTTATAGATCAGGTCCTAGGTTGTAGACTTAAAGGAAATGAGAATAATATTATGAAAATAACAGAATGTCTGTTGCCGTTCTCAGAGAGAGAGAGAGAGAGAGAGAGAGAGAGATCCTAGTAGACAGCTACAGTACTGTTCTTTTAGGTGTTTATTATGTCTAAATATCTTAAGTATGACGTATGCTGATTTGAAAAGTCATCGGTGAACTTAGGCAATTAAAAGAAGTTGAAGAACGCTATGATCAATACGAAATTCCAAAATATAAATAAGAAATATAACAAATGAAATAGAACATACAAAACAGATTATGAAAGTCAATATCACAGTTCATAGAAAGATGAACAATATATAAAAATAAACAAATGAATTCGAGTTATGGAATCCGTGTCACATGAACATTTAACTTTAAAACCAAACACACAGGTATCAGCGCTTTAAACGTGAGATTCTATACGGTAGAATATATCTCTACAGGGAAGCAAACCCAGTACATGAGGAAAAGATGCGTGCGTATTATTTTGCTTAGATTTTCTAATACGAAATTTGCAAATTAGTTTTAACATCCAGTTAATATTTGTTCTTGATCGCATCATCATTCGAAACAGATGTTGGTTGATATATCTCAGTGACGTCACAACCGCCTTAATGAGTCCGCCAACGAGTTATGGGGTGACACTTTTGTCCTTAATATTGCGGTTTGGCACCACAGGTCGTGTCGTTCTATGGCCTTTGTAGCTACTAATCTACTGACCTGAACAGGGGATGCGGTGTGAACATGTGTTTGATATATAAGTTGTTGCCTTGTGAGGACAGTAGTTTTTGGTTGACATAAGTCATAATTTGACTGAACCCGTGTGCTGCTGAAGTGTTTGGATGTGCCTTTGAATTATCGCAACGTTTTAGCCTTCAGGCATAAATAGTTGCATTGCGCACTGCTCACGTGCTGCCCCAGCTGCATTTCGTGCCACATGTATGTACGTATGTATGTTTGTACGTATGTACGTATGTATGTATGTACGTATGTATGTACGTATGTATGTATGTACGTATGTATGTATTTACGTACGTACGTACGCATGTATGTATGTATGTAATTATGCATGTATGTATGTATGTTTATATGTATGTTTAAATGTATGTGCGTATGTATGTGTGTATATATGTATGTATGAATGGTTTTATGTATT
>OZ012694.1:35807393-35847393 GCA_963942565.1 Maea johnstoni | reverse complement strand
GGTTAATGCTGTTGACGTGTCTACCCTAAGTAGGGCATGTCAAATATATGAGTACCTGTTTACAAAACTGACTATTGACTTCTGGCGAAGCCCTATACTCTGTTTGATATCAGTCTGACGTTTTCCTTTTCTGCATCTAATTGGAATTTTGTCAATCAGCTCCTATTTCTGTAGTAATAAGCGCAGATCATTACAAGTCTTTTTGATGTAAAATGAAAGCGGAGTATCTGTGGAAAGCAAACGATATTAAAAACTTTTTTCAGATAAAAAAAATCTTTCTCATATGCCTGAAGCCGGGTTCGAACCTTCAAGCAGTGGAACGTGTATTTCAATGCATCACATGTTGTATTGTATTGTATTCAATTATATTGTATTGAATTGTATTGTATTGTTTTGCATTTTACAAGATTATTGACGAGGTTGCAGACAGCCAGGGTTAGGTTTACCTTAGAACTCTCGGCCAGCGGGCAGCCCCTATTGTTCGGAGAAAGATTGGTCTAGCGTAGTTTGGGTATTAGGTATTAGAATAAGACCAGATAAGGTAAGATTTTTTTTAGGTCTGAGGCATAATTGAGTTATATATTATAGATAAATTGCATTTGGAAACAAGATAGGGTCAACTAGACCATTCAATTAAATTAATGCAGAGTATACAAAACTTTAAAAAAAATGCCATATAAGATTCTTTCTTATGTATTGGGGTTTCATGCTAATTAGCTGCTTATTTTTTAAATAGTTGTTTTCAATAAATCGTTTCATCCATAGTCATTTACACTCAAACCGGATATCGCCCAGAAGGGAGGCCAGTACCTGCTCTGAATCAGGGTATAGCTGTTTACGCCTCAATTGCTCGGTGTGTTATTCAACTTCTTACAAAAGGTGTTTCAATGCCGATTAACGCAGTATTAAACCAGCTCTATGCTGTTCTAACTGGTTTCAAAGATTGCCATCCTCATCTTCACTCGTTTATCGAGATCTTTATACATTCACCTACCATCACTGTTGTTCGGCCTATATCAGCAAAACAATTACTTACTTGTTTATTCCTGTTTATGTTTATGCCTGTTGGTGTTTATGTTTATGTTTATGTTTGTGTTATGACTGATTAGTGTACGTTTCTTTTTGTTCGTATAGCACGAGTAAAGTTAGTGCAGCTCCGAAAAGAGTTAGACCTTTGCTGAAGAAGTAGAAGAAGAAGAAGAAGAAGAAGAAAAAGAAAAAGAAGAAGTAGGAGACGAAGAAGACGAAGAAGAAGAGGAAGAGGAAGCTTAAGAAATAAAAGAAAAGAAGAGGAAGAAGAAGAAGAAAATAATCAAGGTAAGGGGAATAAGAATAGGGGAGCATCTAAGTTGAAAGTGGGTACGTGACGAGAGCCTGACAATTCTTGCCCTCAAATTCTCTACATAATGTTGCACTTATTAAGGACAAATCGTACAGATGTGATTACGGAAGCATTACCTCATAACGGGGTCAGCAATTACGTGAAGCCATACCAAGCCTGTGTTATAGCGAGCCCCCATCGGCAGATAGGATCGGGGGCTCTAAGGACACGACCACAGGTTTTGGGTTGTTATACCCAATTGACTTCCTGTTCTCTTTGAGCGAGAGTGCATTACCACTGTACTATAGTGTTGAGGGTATACAATAATGTTGATTGCTACGTAACGACATTAGGTCATATACATGTACTTTGACCCAGTCATGCGTGTAGCACAAAACAGCGAGCTATGTCGATGGTATTTTTCTAAACTAAAGCATATAATGGAAAATCTGCAAAGGAATAGGTCAAGTTCGCTTTACACTAGATATAACTGGTAAATTTGTATTTCAAACTAAAAAGCTATTTCACTATACACTGTGCATAGGATTGCCTCATGGTTACAATTTTTAAATGGATACATAACGTAAAGTTATTCTGCCGATAGGTATGTGTTTGTTATAGTAGCCAACTATTTATAAAATGGATCAGTATATAACATATCTAATTGGTATGCACCTGAACACACTCTGAATCATTCATTGCGTGGCTTAACTAGGGTCATCCGTTAAGTATACTAATGCTATCAACACTACTGATGATAGACGTCATATGTGCAACCGTCACGCCTGCCTCGTTTGGTTGGTTCCCTTCGAATGCTAAATAAGGTTATACGATAACTTCAAAATGAAGAATGAATTTGCAAACTAATCGAAGGATAGCTGGAATATGTAATCACGTTTTATATCAATTCATTTATTTTGACAGATATATGTCCTTCAAGCACTTTTAAAAAGATTTTAAGAACGGTATCAGCAACATATCCGTGACTTACAGGGCGCCACTGGCATGAAAATGTTAAAATATCATCCATGTAGAGTAACAGAATCCGCCATGAGTAACAAGCGTAAAGAGAAATGTGCCAAATCCCACCACGAATCATTGACTTGAAGTAGGCTTATCAAAAAGCGACAGGGATTCGAGCTTAGCGAAAATCACTTGTGGCTGTTACGTAATGTGATACGCTTGTAGCAGGCTGCCTGTGCGTCATGGGGAAAATATGATTCCAACGAGCAATACCCGCACACTTGGACGTACGTATATATATATATATATATATATATATATATATATATATATATATATATATATATATATATATATATATATATATATATATATATATATATATATATACATATACATATACATATACACATACACATACACATACACATACACATATACATATATATATATATATATATATATATATATATATATATATATATATATATATATATATATATATATATATATATATATATATATATATATATATATATATATATATATATATATATATATATATATATGAGCAGCCGAAAAACCACTTTGGTCATGCACTAATCTTATTGGCGTTTTTATTGTGTCTTGTGCAAAATAAGCCTATGATTGATCTATGTTGAAAGCGTGTTGGATTGGTTGTTTCCGTCCGGAAGCGCGTGCACATCAATCATGCTGCGTTTAGGTTATTACGCGACTCAGTAGGATTTCATACTGGTTACCATACTGACTAAGCGTACTGATATCCGCGGATCAGGTAAACGCCTGTCGTCACGACACACGTCACGGATTTACGTCATACCTGTATCAAATGTTCCTTATTTTCGCCCTATCTGCAGATAGATTAACTGGTTCGTAATAGAAGATAAAGTGTAGTCAAATATGATGAAAAAATGGCCCATTGTCCCAACTTGTTGATATCACTTGGATACCTTTCAAACAAAGGCTTATCTTCGAAAATATTTGGAATAGAAATTTAATCATACCTTAAATAACAACTCTCCACCAAGGAGTATAAGTTGTTTCAAACAGCATCACAGAATACTGACGATCTGAGCATGACATGGTTAATTAATTGCACAAGTTCTCGTGTCTGTCTGGTTTTGATATCACACTTTCTCTGAAGGAAAAATTAATCTTAAGGAGCTCTCTTGCTCTGATATGTAACATGCGTCAAACTTTGCTCAGAAATTTGCAGGTCAGTCAAGTACACTCCTCCTGCTTGAAGGGTGCTTTATACCATACCTCACATCTGCCCTGGATTCTGGCCTCGTGGAGGTTTAGGGTTTTAAGGGGAGGGCACAGGCTAGGATGGGTCAATGCCTATGGGATAATTTGCAGCACGTGTGCTTTGAAAGACTTGGAATAAAATGACGTTTATCGTCAACCTTTTTTCTGCCATACTAAGGCTAAATAATGAGAAGCTAAGGCTCCATTGATGAGGAAACCGAGATACCTTTAACCCTTATCCTGCTGTGAAACCTATGAGCACTGCTGCAAACCACGACAATTGTTGTGGTTAGCAGGATAAGGGTTAACTACAGTGCCGACATTTAAATTCTGCACTAACTTCCTGGGCACTCGGGCATAATACACGCCCGCCTGACCAATTGCTACCCAGTTTCTTGGCCATGGATGCACGGATGAGCTCAAAACTGACCACAGATTTTATTTGCAAGATACGTGGGTCATTGATGTGCTTGGCTTATTTCTTTGACATCGTGTGTGTACAGGCAGGCACTTACACATGTCCGGTCAACTGGTACACGAATTAAATGTCCGTACTGTAATCTAACCCATTCCGTCTTCATGCATAACAGTTCATCTTGAAATGATTGTCGGAATCAATGCTACTTTTGACAATAACTTAAAAATTAGGAATGGATTTATAGAAAATTCGATGGAGAGTTTATTGTAATGTTTTGTTCAATATTTCCTCTTCAGTTCTTACCCCAAAGATGCTTTCACCTGAAAGATACTCTCACAGTGTTCAGGCTGCATTTGGCTGCTGTGCGTATCAATGATGTAAAATGACTTGCAGGAGTATATGCATGCCGCGGATTGGATTCGACCCTGCACTCTGTGCAATGGTGAGCTACAGCAATGGTATTTTAGTTTGTTTGCTTATATCCATGGGAGACCACTTGGCCATTGAGGAGTGTCCACTGCACACGTGAGGAGGGAGACCGCTTGGCCAATGGGGTAGTCCCCAGCAGGTCAGGACACGTGTTGCCAGAGCACATGTTCACTTAAACCTGTCTGCCCTCCACTACTTCCTAGATCCTATATGTATTTGACACGTGTGTCCGCGCTCGCACGAGTTCACCGAGTGGCGAACCTGTTAGACTTAAAATCCAGGGGCCCTCTGTCAGTTTGAGGTATAAATTACAACGTTTCCCGACATATGCAGTTTGAATTGTACTATTCTTAGGTTTTCCACGTAGTAAAAGCCAAAACCAATTGCTGCAATCAATTGAAAAATGTTATATATCCAATCACTAATGTTTGCCGAATGTCTTTTATTGCACTTCAACGCGGCATTTATTACATTACATAATCATTACATTGGATGTGAGTGCAACCAACACTAAGCTTATCAGGATTTACATCTTACCAAACTACATGCAGTACAAATATGCACTTACATGTACATAACTAACGATTAGCTAATTCACCTGAATATGTATGTTACCTAAGTGCATGCTGTACAAGACTGCAACTTATATGACAAATTAGTGTTCATCCTACCACGTGATACAGTTGGCTGCCTTTAACCAATCAAAGGCCTCGAAAAGTGTGGGGTATATGACATGAATAATGCTTTTGAACATGTGTTCTCTAAGCTGCCTAAACAATGAAGGTGTTACCAATTATATTTGGAAAGAGTGCATAACCAATACAAGCTCTCTTGGCCGGAGATGGTGGAAGGCTGTCTACTGTAGAAAAAAATACGTAGACCCCTTTGGAATCTGTGGTGTACGGGTATATCACAAACACCACGGCTTCCCTCGGGTCTATCACGTATCTTTAAGGAAAGGACAATTGGGGAATTGGATAAACAAGGTTTAGAAAAAGTGTTGCATTATTTTTCCTTATTGCTCGTCACAAAACACTTTGTACAAACTGTAAGCCATTGCCATATATGTATGTACCGAATTGCTTTTCCGAACTGTACAACCATATTGCACTAAATTCAAAAAAGCCTATGCCCTAATAAGTGAAATGGTCACCTTTACCCAGCGCAATGAGTTATAACATGGATATTTAAGTTACATGCACAATAAAACCTATATAAGTTATGTACAAGTGGTCAAAGCGTTAAAAGTCAGTAGTTTTTAACTACTGAATAAAGGAGGTCCTTATTGACACTTTATCTAAGTCGTTTAAAATTTAATTGTGTATTTAAGAGAGTATTTAACATATGGATATGGAGTTTCAGGTGAAAAGATGCACTGAGCATGCTTTACAATTCCTACTCAGTGGAAAAACGTTTCAGTTCAAAATTATACATGTAACAGCTTACTACTGTATGCGGTAGCTAAACTGTGGTACGTGTTGTATGGAATCTAATGAACGTGTTTATAAATGAGACAATTTGATATTTAAACGGATTTTAGCAATTCTACGATCATTCAGAAGCATATCTGACAATCTATGGAGAAGATATTGTTTCGTTAATTATCAACGTGTTCATCATTAAAAGATTGTTTCAATGTATTACTCTCAGAGATTCGTATCTGAACAATTTAGATTTGTAGTATGTTTGGAGTCGAACCATTTGACCGAAAATCCCTTGAGCTTTTCTCCGCCTAAGGCAGTGACCTACATAATTTGCAACCCAACCCACGTTTCCCACTAAAATCAGGAAATCGAGTGTATATATTAATGTATGTATGCATGTTTGTGTCTATGGGTGTATATATATTGACAAGATTATACAAGTATGTATATATGCATGTATATGTGTGTATGTATGTATGTACATGTACAAGTATGTTTGTATGCATGCAGGCATTCATAAATGGTTTATGCTTCATATGTTTTTAAATATTTTACATACATACGACTATAAAAAGAGAAACCCCAATTAGCGGATGCGCTTTGTGTCATACACTAGTGGTCCCTATGTAAATGGCTGGAATCAGCGCGGTATATCGTGAACCGATAATCCACCGATTTGTAGTAGACTCAAGATTACGGCATACTGCTTAAACAAGATGTGATTATCTGCCAGGGCATACTATGCATGAACCTATCAATGCTATTCTCTTTTACCCTGTACATACAGGTAGTAGTAAAGGGGTGCACCAATACTATCAGATGTAGGAGTTCATGGATGGCCTGCCTTTTTGTGGCACTGGCAGCTATGGAAGCGACTATACCTGTTCACTCGTAACAAGTACATAGCAAACGGGTGCAGTAGTAGTATATATAGTAATAGTGACATGAACTAGTTTCTGGCCTGCCTTTTGTTTGCACTGGCCGATAGGGTATAGATCATTCCTGTTAGTTTTTATGTCACCCTGTATAGTACAGAGGTGCAGCAGTAGTATTTAATAGAGGTAGGAGTTAGGTCTGGCCTGCCTATGGGAAAAACTGGCAGCACAGGAAGAAATGATTCCTGTTCGTTCTTACCCTGCGTGTTAGAAAAGGTGCAGCAGTAGTAATAAATAAAGGTAGGAGTTAGGGTCTGGCCTGCCGTTGGGAAGCACTGGCAAAACAGGAAGAAAGTATTCCTGTTCGTTCTTACGTTACCATGTGTGTTAGAAAAGGGTGCAGCAGTAGTAATATGGGTAGGAGTAATGGTCTGGCCTGCCCTTGGGGACGCACTGGCAGTTCGATCTTACCCTGTGTGTTAGAAAAGGTGCAGCAGTAGTAATATGGGTAGGAGTAATGGTCTGGCTTGCCTTTGGGTGTCTCTGGCAGCCCGGGAAGAGATTAATGTTGTTCCATGTAGGCGAGCACATCATGATTCTTGATTAGCCTGGCCTCCAGTGTCTAACCATGCAGCAATCCCGCATAACTACACCAGTTCACACGTAACTTGAGCGCTAGCCGAACATTCGTATATGTGTGTGAGTAGTAAGAGTTCCGACAACCCACCGTGGGGTGTCTTGAAACAGCCAACCAATCACCGCCCTCGCAGTCGAGATCCCCGCCGATTTTTTGCACGTGCTACCATGGCGACAGTGTTGATGGATGTGTGCTGTCCCACTCGGCCATGTGCGCTGCTCGGCGGACGGACGTATAAAAATGGGACGAACAGTTGTCTCGTCCACAGTCGATCAAAGTGTTCAGTTGGAGTAACTAAGACCTCCAGCTCCCCAGACGATCTCGAGGATGATGACGATGACAAGTATCTCACTTTTAGCGCTTTTATTGGTGGTGTTCGTGGCGAAAACCCTGGCAGCGCCGCTACCGAGTTCCTGTCCCAACAAGGGCCTAGCAGTCTACCAAGTGACGTTTTACGCCGAGTGGTCGAAATCTAAGTTTCCAAAGCAGTATCCTCTCTACAGGCCGCCCGCACAATGGAGCAAAATGCTGGGTAAGTTAAATCGATACTTCATTGTTTTCTTGCACTGTAGCCATTCATTCAGCAATCTGCATGTTGGTCATTTGCAACTCAGTGCACTACGTTGTGCCTGAAATCGGTATCCGCTCACAAATTTAACGCATTCGCGCCTGGAGTGTGCCCGTAGTCTGCAAACTTTCAGCCGAATTTGAAAAGAAATCAGAAGCGATGGTGTTACATCAAACTAGATAAGTTTCTTTCAGTCAAATATTTCTCGAATCATTCATTCCTCGTCTAAGTATATGCCAGGCCAAGTGCGCTATTCCAGTTGTGAAAGGTTAAACATGAACATAGATCTGAACATGAAAAATGAAATTTCACAATGAACAAAGCCAATGTTGCGAATTATGCATTGGTTTAGTTTATAAACGGCAAAGCTGCATACAATGTAATGCGATTAATGCGATAAATTGATTACTTTTCTGAAAATAAAAAGTGCATGTTAGCAAGTTCAGTTCGAGTTGGGTGTACCTACTGTGCAGTTACTGTAAGTGACTGTGATGCACTAAAAGCGGACATGCTTCGCGGAACAAAAGGACTGCCTCTTTAGCAGGGTGGTCTAGCGCATTGTGAACTTAACTGATCAATTTGGAACTTCGATTATCGTCGCTTTTTCTGTCATATTTAGACTCAATCGTAAGTGGCAATTGTAAGTGATGGTGCAAACCGGATTACCGGAGAAAACCACTGCCTAAAGGCCAAGTCACTTACAACTTTTCAACATGCCCTATTCGGGATTCGAACCCGGGCAGTGGTGAAAGATAGAAAGAGCTCGATGTGTATCTACATATTGCTATTGCTAGAGGTATACACGTAGTAAAAAGGTGTGGCTACTGCATGTCAGATGATGAGATTGTTGATGTGAGGGATTCGGTTCACAGGTTTCATTGTCCGAAGCGTAGCTATGACGAAGAAATGAAATTGATATTTCAAAGGAGTTTCGTCGAAATCCGCATCTACGTGTACCCCGCCCTCTATACATAACGGTACAGTGCGGCCGGGAGTAACATGCTTAATCACCTCTATTAACCCGTTTACAGCTAAAGCTTGCACACAGTTGACAACGATGGAAAGATCTTGACAAAAAAGCTACGTTATGAAAAACATTTGAAAATATATATTTTGGTGCTTCTGTTGAATTTGACCTCCCCCTTTCGAATATCTTTCGGTAACACTTAATATAACCAGTCATATTTGAAGTTGTCACTCTGAAAATGACCTGGTTTTGCCCAGATGTATGATAGAGATTTCCATTTACTTATTTACTGCTTTTCCAATCGCATGTACCTGTACACCGTAATAGACTAAATACTATAGCGGCTGCCTCAATGGCTGTGCAGTCTAATACATCGGAAACTGATTGCACACTGTGAGTGCGGACCAGACCAAATACTGTGTGTGTGGGGAGGGGGGGGGGGGGGCTGCCTCCATGCCCGTGAGGCCTGATGCATTGAACACTGGCCTCACACTGCGAGTGCAGACCAGTCAATGCTGTATCCGGAATTCTCTGTTTGTGTGGGGCAGCTCCCTTGCCCGTGCGGTCTAATGCATTGAAAACTGGCTGCACAATGTCAGTACAGACTGTAACATATATCTCTGTACGTTTGGGACTGCCTCCATATCCGTGCGATCTATTGCGTTGAAAACTAACTGGCTGCACACTGTAAGGAGTTCTTTGTGTGTGTGTGTGTGAGGGGGGCTGCCTCCATGCCCGTGCGGTCTAATGCATCTAAAACTGACTGCTAACTGCGATTTCAGATTAGACTCAATACTTAAACGGATATCCCTGTCTGTGTGGAGCTGCCCAATGCCTGTGCGGTCTAATGCATTGCAGACTGACTACACGCTGTGAGTACTCGACACTGAGCCAGGTCAGTGCGAAGTTTCGTGCATGCGAGAACGTCCGGCCCTGTTGTAATCGGGTTATGTTCTTCTATGTACTCTCTTTTGCTCCGAAAATCAGTTATTAGTTAGTAACAATATTTTCTGAGAAGTGCAGGAGAAGTGACGAAAAACATCTAAATTTCTAATTTTAATCCATGATCTTTGCAAACCCTGGAGAAGGGTGAGTGGTGCACCCTTTACTGCAGTAGGCTATGATCAAGACTTGGCCAATCGCATGCTTCACTATAAACACTCAACATAGTATACACGTACCATATGGCATGTTGTAGCAGAGTTACGAAAGAGGGCCTTCTGGCTTTACGTATGTTTTCTTGGCAGGGTGCAGTAAACTGTTCGGATAAGATCGAGAGTCTCTACTACTTGCCTACCTAATTTAGTTAACGTTACCAAATTGTAAGAAGGGGTTGCCCCGATAGGTGAGTGGTCTAGGGCATCGAGCACCGACTCTCATTACTGCCGAAGGTCACGTGTGTTCAAATCCAACTCGAGACGCGAGAGCGCCTGTGACTTGTAGTTAGTCTGTGGGTTTACCCTTGGTATTCGTAGTCTGGTTTTCTCTACGGTCAAAAACTGACAAGTCACGATGTAGCCTTGATGTAGCGTAAAAGTAACGACAAGCGAAAATCCAACTCGCTCGCCAAGAACTTACTGTCCTTAGAACTTACTGCATATATAGAGGTTAGCTGAACTACATGTACACTACACTTAGTCAGTGTTTTATACATGATATAACACCCTACGTGCGATATCCAGCATCCCAGAACAACCGCAGAGGAAGAGAAAAAAAACATTTCTCTGCATGACGAGTTTTTTTGAATTGGACCGCAGACCACCGAATCAGCTTTGGGTGGGATGTTTGGTTCCCGTCACAATTTGCGGCTACTTTTAAGGTTAACACATGACCATCCCATTGTCAGAAAGGAGGAAAGGTGAATACTGCATGTTAATTCTGGTGACAACACATAATTCACGAGACAGCTTAGCAATGCTTGGTTGCTGAATCGACGAAAATAAAGTGTTGAATATAGAATGGAGTAGAACATAGAGTTTCTACCACTTCATGCTCTATTGGTCTGGGGTTGGTGGGGCATAACTCAATAAATATTGATGCACAGTATGATCAAAACAGTCATGTGCTTGCTTGCTTGATGAAGTTCATCTTGATCAATTGACCTCACCCAATAACACAGCAGCAGGGATGCTACACCAGAGGTTAGGCTAAAGACACAGTTATCATTTAGATCATAACTTTCAACTGCTTCACTCAGCCATGATGTAATTTGTCTGGATATGACTCTCGCACAAACATCATGGTTAGAGTGTGAGCAGACTATTGCAGAGTCAGGCGGTGGATTATGATGTCAATTAACCCGTTATACCTAGTTACCTACTGATATGTTAACGAATAATTCTTATCCAGATTTCTCAACCAAGACTCTTGATGCGTTGAATAGCCTTGAAATGAAGAGTTATATTGAACTCAAGCCCAGCAAAGAGCATACAGTAGCTAGGTGTTGACCTACATTTGTCAAAGATAGGGAAATTGAAACTAGTCCAAATAGATGAATTGTACATACTAGTACTCTATTATGTGATGGTTTTTCGTAGCTTGGTTTTAGATTAAAAATCGGCTTGATATATGTAACTCATTCGTGCTAGTTCAATAATGATACACGTGAAAATAAGCTCGAATTCACATATGTATTTGAGGGAGAGTTGTAGTTTTGCTTCCAGCATACGTCTCCTTCGGATATTCTCCAGTTTTTACTGAAAATGTGTATTTTGGAAAATATGTGATATAGAAATTCCTATATGAATCCAGTCCAACTTGTTTTCAAATGCTTTTAACCTAAGCTTACTTGCCTAATTTATGTTTAAATGTAATTATGTATGGTTGCATATATCTACTGACTGCAATTTCTTAAATAAAATCATACAAATAAAGATATTTATAGAATATAATGTAAAATCGAGACAGAAAATTATTCAGATACGACCCCAATTGTATGATACCACTATAACATGGATACGAATAAGACACAAGTTTAAACAAGAAATTGAACTAGAAGAAAATACCAGATCTATAGATGAATAGATTTAGACATTTCGTTTTCAAGAGCATTCTTGGCATACAGTGGTTAATAGAGTGGAGCCGTATATAGATAAAGTGCTCGTTATTTTCTCATCAAATCCGCTTTAGCAACGGCTCCTGTCATGTTCCACGTGATTTCTACTTACTACCTCGCATTCCCAACAAACAGCACCCTTCAGTTTGGCTTGGCTTGACGTTTTGATGTTGACAAGGCCAACAAATGACTCATTATAGCCTTTCTGTTGCCTTCCTCATCGCCTCACACCGAGTAGCCTCGATTTGACAACCGGGTCAAAGGTCAAACTCTCAAAGGAATAAGGTTGTCATATTTTTTGCTGGTTCGTATTTTCACAAAATAGAATGGTATTGCAAAAACCATATTCCTATAGAATACTTCTTGTTATGCTAAGTAAGGTATCTAACCTCTCGACCTGACACTAAAATAAAAAAGATTTGCTGTCAGAAATCTGACAAGTCGACTTAAGAAATTGAGATTTTACGCAGTAACAAAATAGATAAGGTACAAAACCAGATGGAGTATTGTGTGTGTGGAAGAAAGGATTTAGACACAGTTTGCAAGTTCTGCTGCTAATGTATACTAACCCATATATTCCTAAAGCGGATTAGAATGGTGTGATTTCCACCTAAAACCTATTTTTGGAAATGTTTCAAGGATAAATATTAGCGAAAGCATATAAACGCTCCCTTTATGTTCTACGCCTATACTAATCTTTATAGTGTCGGAGCTTGCAAATGAAAGAATCCAAAGGATTGAAGGGTTAAAGATTCTGATGAGCTTCTTGTAGCCTCCAGGTTGACCTGCTAAGACGTTAGGCCACATGCCATCAAAATGGGAATCCTGGGTAACAAAAACTCTTTTTTCATATCTCCAAATGAAGCTGCATAAAGTGTCATTTTGCCCAGTCATCGATGTCTCCTTCGAACGCACGTTTGCAATGCGCACTGTCGCTTGGCCATGAGGGCAGCCCCGTTGCCCTTAACATTGAGCAACGTGAACTGTTCGCAGGCAGAATTCTTCCGTTATAAACTCACGTTATACCTAACAATCAAGGGCATTATATACCTAAGGCTCTACCCATATGCATGGTCATAACTGTTCAATTAGTTTGATAACTGGGTACAGTATGTCTATACTGTCGGTGTTTTTATAAAGTTTGTGGCCTACCATACCCCATGCATGCAACATTTATACAAACGTTGTATTCTATCAATAAATCAGTCGGAGTGACAAATATAAATGACCTGTCTAGTTTTTTCTCATGGCAGAAGTATTGATGATTAAATAAATGAAAATATGTTGACAGGTTGGCTGCCGCAATAACCAAAATTACAGCATGTACGATTAATGGTACCGTTTTTGCTATGGCTTGGTATGGACTATACTGGCCCATTTCCTAATGCAATGTCATACAAGTAAAATGGGAAGACAATATAAATATTGTATTTTTCATTTTCTATGTGCGCTTCACGTTTTATGTGTCTATATGTTAATCATCCTAAGTGTGTAGTCCCTATTGGCGACCGTCAAGAGTGAAATTAGGCTTTACCAACAGAGTAGCCGATCCATGTACACATACGTTCCAGGGGAATAGGCGACTAACAGATAAAGGAGAACACCCATCGGTTCATTACTCCTTGCCAAAGGAAACCTAATTAAGAATTGAATCATCAAACTCAAAGGGAAGCCATTTGCTCAACGTATGTCCCATATATAACGTTATTGAGGTTAGGCAAAATCTACCAAACGCTTTTAGTGTTATTGCCTGGTACATCGTTGTTTTGCCTCTCTTATATCAAGGAAAAATCGATTCGGAATGGCTAGGTGATAATGTTGTGAAAAGCCGTAAACCTTTGCAACTTCGAGAATCAGCCAGCAGTCGATGAGCAACATATCGGATGACTGAACCATCGGGGAAGCCCCGCCCTGAATATGAGCAGTTTGCGGAAATGTCCCATACAACTTTTCGATGATCAAACGAAGGGAGATAGTGCCCAAAGGATAAGTAGTTTTCATAAATGTGCGGTTATACAGACGCAGCCATTTAAAGTGATGGCTATAACGATACAGACAAGCCGAGGGAGTAGTTTAACTCCATTGCTGTCTCAAGGTCAACCAATCATCATTTTCTGTATGAGTTCAAATCATAGATTTGCTCTCTGCCTGTGATTTGAGATATACGATCTTGCAATGGACGAAACGAGTGCATTGCGATATAATTCCCAATAATTGAGTAGTGTTTCAGCTGCATTTTCAGGCTCGGTCGTGTGAGTTCAAACGCGAACTGGTTCAGAGCTGTCACTGTCACAGGTCTGGCGTCGTCACTCCTGCCGCCAATACTCGCTCTCGTCCGCAATTATAATCCCCACTGGAATTGAGAGATCAGCAAAAATCTGTCAACCCCAACTATCTGAGGATCACGACCGAACATGCAATTTCAACGCCTTTGTGTTGAGCAGTGCCTGCAAATTGCTGAGGAACAAAATATTTTCTGATAGTTTGCATAAACATGTTGCTCACTTAGGGATGAGTCCCACTGTGACTGCGTGAACATTGCAAGTCTGTGAATATTGCAATGCCATACAGCAGTGAATTAAAAACAACAGTGTGCGAAGTTAAAAAGAAATATGTGAAAAGTCACTTAGACTATTGAGAAACCCTTCCGATTTAGACCTGGACGAATAGATGTCCGTCTTTGTATAGCGGAGGACACGTCAAAGTCGTCTGAACTCCGTCGATATTACATCATGGAATGTGTTGTTTGTGACGAAAGGGCATCCTATCGATTACACCAACACACGGTAACTTACAGCATTCTTTCTGCCCTCACGACAACAACGATCGCGATGTGTGGTCGAGAAAATCACCTTTCCAAAAGTGCAGGGTGTATTATGGCTGGTCACTTATATAAAGAGAAGAGCAAGAATTCCTTGGTTCGCGGAACTCAACAAAACGGCTATGTCATAGTCAACTTAGAGATATGGAAGTCGCTTTGAAGAAACCTACAGCATTCCACGGTGTCTGCGTAGAGACCAATGTAATACATCATAGTTGCTGCTAGTAGTTGTGGAATTTGGTAATGGACGAACTGAGCCTCCAAACAACAACTGGTCAAACCAGGTCTCCATAGATAAATGAGAAAATCCATCGAAATAACCAGTAAATGTCTCAAAATATCACCATTTGACTATTTTCCAAGAGTTTCTTATCAAAGTGCAAAATACTGATAAATTCTCCGAGTATATTTGTATATTATCTTCACCTTTTGACAAGTGAAATCTAAGAAGTAACTAGGACCGTAATTCGCTGTTTAACCCAATACCATCGGGAGGATATCATGTGGTCTGACACACACGGTTTTAATATATAATAAATAAGCAATATATTAGTGAGAAGAGGTATTTGTCAGAAGGTTGTAGCACTTGTTTGATTTAACAAATCCCATTGACATTTTCCAATATTTTCTCTCGCTGATAAGTTATGTTTAAAGTTGTCAGATTATGACTGCACTCCAGATGCAAAAGTGTTCAATTCAACAAGTATTGAATCGGTTCTTACATCGCCGCATTGCATAGCTGCTATGTGGTTACTTAGGCGGTAGTTGGTTACTTAGGTGGATACATCACTTTCAACAGCTTTTGGGGTAGTTGGTTACTTAGGTGGATTCATCAATTGCAACAGCTTTTGGCGTAGTTGGTTACTTAGGTGGATACATCAATTTCAACAGCTTTTGGGATAGGTGTTAGTAGTGTTCTTATAAAACATTTTTTCTTCAAATACTAGTATCTTTTCAACTATACTTTCGATAAGGTCATATCGCAACAAGGTAGGAACCAGGAACCGGGAATAAATTCCCTTCTCCTCACGAATTGTTCTAAGGGGTCTTTTAGTTTCAGAAGCACCATAGAAAGCCTTCCATAACGCTGCACACTTATATAGCGACCAGGCCAACCCGCTAACGTAGATTCAGCGGAGATACGAACCTGCATTAGGCAACGTCTGACTCCTCAGCCGCCCCTTACTAGCTACTACTACTACTACTACTACTACTACTACTACTACTACTACTACTACTACTATAAATAATGATAATGATTGATATTTGATATAGCGCCCTTTCCACCTGTAATGTCCATAAGGGCTTTAACTACTATATACTATACGTGTAAAAACTGGATGGGCAGTCACTGACTCTGTTTGACCCCTGACCTCTGACCTCACTCTGTACCAAGTATAGAAATGATGTCCATAGCAACATCACCAACGTCTGTACTTCAACTTCTGGGTGATCATGTAGCAGATGCAACTGTGGCTGACACTGAAACCACGCGCTGGTACTTAACCCTTGCATGCCTGAGAGTTTTTCTGGAAACTTTCGTCTGCATCTATGATACTGTTGACAATAACTCGGAAATTAATGATGATTTTACGAAAACATTTGGGGTAGTCGGTAATAGTTTTCTGATAAACATTTCTTCTTCAAATATCTTTTCAATTATGCTGTCGATTGAGAGATTTCATCAAAACTGTCAGGCTGCCATTGGCATTAATGGGTTAAGCATTGGGTCTTTGCCAATCTCCTGACGTAGAGACCGAGTGTTGCGGGCTGTGAGTGTCTATCATGAAGCTGGCTGCGCCACCCATAGTGTTAGCTTTTGTGAGTCTGTGTGATTTTCGCCGCTTTCAGCGGCTTAATATAAACGTACAAGCATAAATGCCATATTGCACTGTTCGATTTTTGATGAAATGAGTATATCGGCTTGCAAATAAAGCAAAAACAATCATGTAGGAATCGTGGGTCAATCGATACATTTTTCTCGTTTTGTTATCAGTTATTTTATCATCATTTACATCGGAACTTCTGGTAAAATGTGCAATATTTCCGCACAAAATTTGAAACCGATAGGTTGTCACGTAGGCCGATAGACATGTTGATTGTGAACTTATCCTGTCAATATGACCAGTTTCCTGGTGTCCATACAGGGTTGATAATGTTTGAGATAACGAAATAGCAAACTCCCTTTTTTCTAGAACAATATGGTGCGTGCAGGTTTGATGTCATTCTAACCATTTCTGCTTTTCTATTGTTATCGCGAACCATAATAAACCGGCATTAATTACACAGTTATCAACAAGGGTATGATTATTTCTGGATAAGGGATTTCTCTTTTTCATATAAGTATACGAAACGGTTGAAATGGAAATATATTACACAGGCGATTCTGAAAATTACAGTACGCGTTTTGTTAAAATGTGTTTTGAAACGTCCACAAGTTGTAGGAATCATCAATGATGTTTGCAATTGCAGAAATGTTGTCATTATGTATAAGGTGAACACAGCTTTGTTCCCTTGCTCCTTTCAGGTCATTACCCCACAGTTAACTGCCAGCTATTTTCATGAACAACTTTGATCAAGCATCGATGATTTTAACCTGAGATTTTATTTTGAATATATTTCAAAAATTGAACGTGAAAAATGGAAACCTTATCTAGAGAAGTTGACTTTATCTTTTCCTCGAAATATTGACAGAATTTGCAACTTGAGGTTCAGATATCTGGTGGTGAGAATCGTGGTTCTTGCGTAAGACTTAAAGAAGTTTAAAAGAGGAACCGTGTTAAGTACGGTAATCCAAGATTCTTAATCCTCCACAGCTGTCCTTTCACAGGGGACACTTATTATCACAGCACTAATCCGATAACTCCAACAGCAACCCACCCTCCCCCACCTCCGACACACTCTCATGCAGTCCGTACACTGCTTGTTTGAGAGGGATTATTCTAGCCATCGAGTTACAAATAGTCAATAAATCTGACCAAACTCCTCCGAAACACTTCTCAAATAGCCAGCCCTTAAGACCACAGGCGTATTTGCAGAAGGCATACCGAGCAGCACTTATGAGATTGTGTGACACTGAAAGCGTATTCCGATGCACAAAGCTGTCCTTTATCAGGCCAAATTAATACAATCAAGGGCGCACCCCTGTTTGTCCTATGCTGATTACGTCATAACCTGTCAAAGTTATGGCATAATGCAAGCTTTGTAAGGTGTGGTTCACAGTAAATGCCAGTTGCCCTGGCTGTCATAAGTGTACATTGCATTTTAGACACTGTACTATATTGCATTGTATTATATTGTACTGTGCTGTAATGTTTTGAAATGTATTTTAACACAGTGCACATTAGTGCATAAAACATTACCTCATAGTATACCTTCATGTGTATAATGGACCTAAGGGAAATAGATTAACCCATTTATGCCATTAGAACCATAAAAATGCCTTACTATTTTGTTGATATGATTAAAAAAATCGCTTGTTGAATATATGAAGCAGAAAACTTAATCGGAACTTTGTATACAGAACTGTTACAAATACTTTATGAACTGAAACATTATTTTTGATAGATTTCAATAGAACATAATTATCTTGTCGTTTAGATCGTATGATATATATTATATGCATATCGTTTCTTCTAACAGGTCGTTCCCACAACGCTAACTACAAACTGTTCAGTGTCAACGACTTTGCCACTCCAGGCGTGAAGACGTTTGCGGAAAAGGGAGACTCCTCAATCCTAGATGATGAATCTCAGGGATTCCGCGGTATCCTGGATGTCTTTGCAGCCCCTCCGATAGCACACGGAATCGGCAACAGCGGTGCCAAGTTCTTTGCCGATCCACAGCACTCTAGGGTGAGTTCGCGTACAGCGTACATACAGTACAGACATGAAATTTCTGCACGAGTAGACCGGACGTCTACTAGTGCCTGGTTGTACAAATACCCATGGATAACATGTCAAAAAATAAGTCAAGCACGCCAATGACACACGTAATATAGTGAATCTAAGCTACATGCAGTTATATGAGTTCATCCATGTATCCATGCTCAGGAAACTGGGTGGCACTTGGGCTTGCGGTCGTGTATTATGCCCGGGCTGCCCATGTATTTCGTACAGGAATTAGATGTCGTCACTGTAATGAGAGAAAGATGCAAAAATCGAGCAAAATGATAAGATTCGTAATATGTTGACCAGAGGATAGTGATTGGCTGATTTATATAAAGTATGTATCATTTTCAACAAATTGTAGTATTATAGAATATCATATGGCTATGAACACATATTTCTAATGAAATATAGGCTCGGCAGCTACATATGAGATCAGTCGCCAACTCGAAAGCGAAACCAAATTGTGGATGGGGGGAGGGATGGCGTAGCCTTCGCGATCTTATGTGTCTGCTCAATTGAAAGCAGGAGGCTTTCATGACTTTTAACTAAATTAGCCCCACTAGTCTTTTAACGTTGTCGCCTACTGCTTGAAATATCTCCTTTGCCAAGCGCCAAACCAGCGCCTGATGATTTTGACTCAATATTTATCGCCAATAAACGCAGGAGTAATTTAATCAGTCACAAATGTTTTGGTGTGGAAATGATTAAATGAGCGTTTTTATGCCAGCTTGAAGATAGAGCCGGTCATAAAGTATATGATAAAGATAGGGCTCTGACGTGAATGGCCTAGATAGAGCACTTCCCCATTTTACATGTATGTTTCAAGTCCTATAGTATACAGAATAGGCATAAAATTCCTGCACTAGTCGACGGGGCGATTGCCAGTGGCTGGTTGTACAAGCACCCATGGCTGCCGTGTAAACAAATGAATAAACCAAACACATCAATGATCCATGTAGCTTGCATTTCAAGCGAAGTTCAGTTGTGAGGTCATCTATGCATCCATGCCCAAGAAAAGGGTGGAAATCGGGCGTGTGGTCGTGTATTTTGCCCAGGCTGCCTACGCATTCAATGCAGAAATTTAAGTATCAAAAATAATGGAATACCTTTACTATTTAATACTCATATAGAGAAGTCCATTACCAACCGTCTTCGCTTTGGTATATTCTACTGCATAATCACATACGAAGAATCTTTAAGATGGATTAACTTGACGAAAAATGCAAAAAATGCTGCATAGGCGAAAAAGGCAAAAAATGAAAAATCAAAATTGCATTGTACAAGATTACAGTACTCTATATAGTGCATGATACAATAAATGAAAAGCTTTTATTTATCAAATTGTTCTTATATTTCGCAGGTGTCCATGATGGCAAAAATTGTTCCTAGTCCGGATTGGTTCGTTGGAATTGACGGTGTCGATCTGTGCCGAAATGGCGACTGGGCCGATAGGTTAGCCATCAACCTTGACCCTCTAGATTCCGGGACCGATCAAGGTTACACGTTCACAGCGCCCAACTGGCCATCCCAGCCACAGGTAGCTATCTACAAGATCACCTCAAAATACCCTAGCCATGCAGCCAACTCATTCTACTACCCTGAATTAGCGAGACTGCCGCGAATCGGTCGCCTCGTGTTCAAGAAAGTTGCCGAGTACGGACCCAAGGTCAGCATGGCGGACGTCAGAGAGGAGAGCGGGGTAGAAGACGACGCGGCGCGCGTGCAGGACACGACAGCCAATCAGTCGGAAGCAGAATCCGGGGCCGAAGCTCAGTCCGGGGCCGAGGTTCCGCCACCTGTGATCGACGACGTTGCCTCGCCAGCACAACCTAAGCCCAAGCCAGCCGGTAGACCAAACAAACACCACAGAAACCAAAAACATCACAAACAACCCCAGAGACAGCGTCAACGAAGCACAGAAGCACCAGAAGTAGAAACACCTCCCGCAGTTGTAGATCCTTGTAAGTAGCAATTTTTACAGCTACATGTATATTAATTATCTGTATATCAAACAAGTGACTCTAGTTTACCTACCTATGATTAGTTCGCCATTGTATACGACATTTTCAGATTGTATAGGTTTTATAAAACTGTAAACCTCTTTTTAGCAAATTCATATACAGTACTTACACCTTTCTCGACAGCCAGCTTGCGACATTGGTCCTGCATGTGGCATTTCACAAGTTTATCAGTGACTTGTAAAGTCGGGTGTTTCGTCTTGGTGTTTCACTTAAATAGTGCGATGAAATGAAATGCCAAAAGCCCACAGTACATTTATATGCAGCTAAACTTGAGAAAAAACTTGATTGTCGAATTTCCACATTGTTGTCGAATTTTATGTTACTTCATCAAACATATCAATACTTTCCTGCTGCTTAATTTGGAATTTCGTTATTATCACAATAAATGCACTATTCGGGCCAATTAATGACTAGTACACGGAGGAAACTTTCTCGCATGCCTCAGATTTAAAAGCTATGCTAAGGTCTTATCGAGATGTGAAAAAACTGTCCCCAGTGTTTTTTTAAATTGAAAATGAAAGTGACCGTTAAACAGAGCTTATATGATAAATGGTAGTTTATTTGTCGCGTTATTAGAATGTTCTCATATGTTTTACATGTATGTTGACCTTTGGGATTATCATGGATTGATTTTAGCGTCCAGGCGTGATTTTTTGCCGTAGATCTAATGGTGTTATATTTATTCCAGCCGCCAATGTGGATTGCATCGTGAACGAATGGGCCGCGTGGTCTCCCTGCAGCAAGTCCTGCGGCTACGGCCGCACATCCAGACGTCGCCTTGTCGAGACGATGAAACAGAACGATGGCCGCCCCTGCCCACTGCTGGAGGAGACTAAACTCTGCGGGTCCATGAGAAGCTGCGGGTGGAAGCACTTCAGTTTCAGCAATTGGAACTAAAGTTCAAGCAGGTCAGACGCAAAGTGTCGATACTTCCATTCAAACTTCTTGAGTGCTGTTGCGTGCGCACCTTTTAAACATGACGTCATCGGGCGCCTTGACGAATCAAAATGCTAATCATTCTGTAAAGTGCACCTACCAATTAATGCGCATTGGTTCGTATCTGTAAAATATATGTCAGTTAGGTGACGAGTTGTACATAGTAAATACTGTTGAATGTATAGACGCATTTCGTAACAATCACGCCTACGATTTCTATGAGGTATGCGAGCATAAGGTACATTTGCCGTACTGTGCCCTTCTAGTTTCGCCTAAATGAACTAGGACCAAAATAGGCTATTTCATTTTCTCTGGGATAGATAATGTAATACCAAGTATTGAATCCCGATTCAAAAAATAAATAACAATTCAAAAAACGTGGTTAGGGCATAACGCTCTCAAAAACCCGTACCCATATCTTGTCCGTCAGTTGATTTTACGATTTTCTTGTAGCGCCAAGAAAGGAAGGGAATCTATGTTAATTTGAAACTACCTGACAACTTTACTGCAGATTTTTCAAATGTATGATTGATTCCATAGTTATTTTCAAATGTATTGAGGAATCTATAGACAATAACCTATGGAGTAATTGTTTTAAGCATGGATGGGATACACAAAGCAGCATTCACGCAGTAACTTCTGAGTTCTTTAAATGCCTCTTTAACGGTATGCACGTACGTAGGGGGATGAGAGATTGTGGTATTAAGATGGAAAGAGTGCGGACAAAGGTAGCTCTGGGGCTATCACGACATTCAATAAAGTGTGTACTCTTGATCTGGCATAAAGATCATTTTGATCACAAAAATATTTTCAGGAATATTTGACTGAATGTATCGTTAGGGATAAAGAGTCTACCTTAATAAATTTCAAATATTACTCGAGTTGATAGGCGATGTTCAATTTTTTCGGACCGTGTATGCACTTGAAATGCACGTGGCTTGAAATTACTACTGAGAACGCTGCTTTGCCGGCTCGTCTAGTGCAATTACTTCACGATATCCCTCATTAGGTCAATGAAAAAATATCGTCTGCGCCGGAAATCTAATAAACTTAACTTGCCTATTTCCTTTTGATGTCTTTGAACAACTCCGAAGTTGTGGTCTCGGTGATCCAGACATTTCCATAGGTCGCCATGTGTTTCTAATGGGAAACCCCGCAGCCCCATGACGTAGCGAACCGTCCAATGCAATCGAAATCACATTGGTAGTTTTTTCGTGTACTACACTTAGTCTGGTCGTAGGAGTTCAGTGCAGGAACGACGAGTTTTAACCCATTCATGCTTAAGAATTTCTCAACAAATTGTCGTCTGGATCCCTGATACATTTGGCAATAACTTCGGAATTTCGGAAGATTTTAAAAAAAAATCTGAAGGAGAGTTGTTGTTAGTGTTCTGATAAACATGTTTACTTCATATCGTTTAATAAATATGCTTTCTTATATAACATTTCACCAAAGTTGTCAGTCTGATTTTGGCTGTTGCAAGCATCAGTGGGTAGATACGCTAGTATGCCTGTAGCAGTCCTGCAGCCTATATGAGGTACGGCACTGGGCAGGCGCACTGAGGTACCAGTGTATGGTATACCACAATGAAGGCGTGTAACCTTTAGGCTCGTTAAGGGAATGTTATGGTTTGGAAAACCCGAAGAGTGATAATTCATTGCATACCTCCTTCAAAACCCTGGAGCGAAAAATGCCGATAAACCATTCCATTTGATGACGTTTCGTGTGTGGGAGAGTTAAACGAAATTTTTCTTCCTCCATATATAGTTTATATATATATATATATATATATATATATATATATATATATATATATATATATATATATATATATATATATATATATATATATATATATATATATATATATATATATATATATATATATATATATATATTAACAAAAGAGGTGTCAATTCCAACTTACACCAAAGTTTGTGGGCTTTAATCCTACCTTTATTTACTAGTCCACCAGTTGTTTTTTTAACACTTTCGTGGTAATATTTCGACCCCATTGGTCGAGTGGTTGAGTGGATTCTGCCCAGATGATCGGGTTTGAAACAATGCTCTCCTGATAGGAGGTCTCAATACTGTTTCGCTATATGCAGTATCTGCAATTTCTGCATCTGCACTGTACATCGGGAACTTTCGCCAGTGTTTTGGACATATTCATATTTAAGATATAGACGGTAATATTCAAAACTATTCAACTATCAATTGCGGTTTTAGATATGACATTTATATTCAACAATTAAGTTCGCATATTTGTATCCGCAAAATAGAAAACGACAAAACCGGCAGTTATCCAATTTTACAAACGGCGAAATTACCAGATGTACAATGTAGATATGTATATTTATTTTGTACAGCTGTTTTCGATATTTCTTATCGAGTGCCAATTATTATTTAATGATTGTAATAGAGTATTTTATTTGTTTCTGTTCGATTGGACACCTGTTCCGTCTTGTACATTAGTAATTGTTCCACAAAACTGTGTCTGTATATTGTGTTTATAGATAGAATTGTCTGGTCGCCCTCTAGGTATAAAGTCCTTTCAGAAAGAAGGCCTTTTCTTGCGCCCAGTCTCATCAAAACTATTGCCTTTGATCATACGATGTCCTTCATAGTCCTGACGCTGTACTTAATGCAAAAGTCTTTAGGTTTGTGAATAAGAGGTTAGTACTCTGACCGCTAATGCGTTGGAGCATGGAAGATTCGCCTCATTAGCTTTGGAAAGGTCGAATAAAACGACACGTTTTGTTGGCTTTTAGACATGTTAAGGATTTATTAGTCTTTTAAGGCAGTCCATATCTTGTTCAGCGATGCACGATGTACAAATGCACTTATCTATACATACTGACTAGAAATACTTAACAAGTACAGAGGCTACAGTACGTCCTGAGCTTAAGGCGAGGTCTTGACGGCCATCTGACTCATAGTAAGCCAATGGAACTACGTCATAAGCAAGGTCGAAGGACAATATATGAATAAAATAAATGAATTTCTGAGAGCCTGTTAGGATGTAAGTTATGAGTTATTTTCTTAATAGATATTTAATATAGAATGAAGTATTTTGCTTTTTTAAAAAGTCGATTAACTTTGTAAAATTTTACAAAGGGCATATTTCAAATATGGTATTTGAAGTTCTTTTTGTTCAAGCAGTGTCTATATGTTTCGATCAATTTGTATATAAAAATCAAACTTTGAGAAAGTATGAATTTAGAAATTCTCGGAAACATAGCATCTTGCTATTTAATATGAAGAATACTGTGAAGATTATCCTGCTGGTGGGAGTTTGTATTGATTTATCTAATGTATATTCTGCATCTAATTATTCGAATTGAAATGCCATTTCCATCTTGATATAATAGTGTCGAGGTATTGAGTATACCATAAGTGTCTATATCAATTAGCGTGTACTACCCTTGTCTATTATATGTGTACATGTCTGTACAGTGTTGTTCGTGTTCAACTTTCTGTAAATAAGGTTTATTTTTCATTCTGTTTATTTCATCATTGATTCGATAATTGGAAAGACGAATGACACTAATTTAGTATATGATATTCCTACGGACAGAACACTGCCAATCTTTTACATTTCTACTTCACAAAAGCGTAAAAATAAGTTATGTTGTAATATGGCTGTAATTCAACTTGTCATATCTTAGTTCCAATTATCAGAATTCTTGTCTCTTATGCGATATGCTTCATTGTGAAATCAGTGTTTGCATTGAGATATACGTGTTTCAATGAGACATAGAGTCATATTTTTGTATACTTATTTTATTATTATGTATGAACCTTGCTGTGTAAGATGATTTTTCTTTCGCTACAATAAAATCAAAATAATGCATCTTCAAATATATGTTTGTTTTGCTTACTAAAACCTAATTGTCAAATAAGCTGCACTTTCTGTGAACTCAACTACAAAAGTATTTATTATTATCTGAATAAATGTTACTAGTGCTTGATGTATTACATATCTATTTCTTTCATTCATTCTCATTCCTTTTATTCTGGTTAACATTCTCTGCAGCATTATATAGATAATGTTTTGTGATATAAAACTTGGGAGTACTATGGCTCCTGGCTGGAGGAATTATATCAAGAATAAGTACAAACAAGTCAAGGTTGATATTTGCAGATAGGTGTGTATACGTATAGGATTTTCAGTACTGTTTAGGGAAAAGTCAAAAAGGTAAATAGGAGTGAAAATTTAGAAATGATATATAAGCTCGGTATATATGTGTATATACAAATGTGTATACATGTATGTATATATATATTTATATATATATATATATATATATATATATATATATATATATATATATATATATATATATACATATATCTATATATATATCTATCTCTCTCTCTCTCTCTCTCTCTCTCTATATATATATATATATATATATATATATATATATATATATATATACATATCTATATATATATATATATACATATATATATATATATATACATATATATATATATAATATACATATGCATACAGTTGTATATATATATATATATATATATATATATATATATATATATATATATATATATATATATATATATATATATAAATATACATATATATATATATATGTATATATATATATATATATATATATATATAAATATATATATATATATATATATGTATATATATATATATATATATATATATATATATATATATATATATATATATATATATATATACATATATATATATATATATATATATATATATATATATTATATACATATATATATATATATATATATATATACAGAGAGAGAGAGAGAGAGAGAGAGAGAGAGAGAGAGAGAGAGAGAGAGAGAGAGAGAGAGAGAATGGAGGGGTTGGCGTAGAGTGCATCGCCCCTAAGTCGTGCCTCACCACTGGACAGGTTCTTGGTTCAAGAATCCTCGCCAAACAAGTTGGAAAATAACCATGGACGTTTAGGATAGCCAATGGCTTTCTAGGCAGACATTTCCCCAGGGTATATATCATAGTTAAGAAAACGTAGAAATAGCTTTAAATGAATGTCTACGGCCTTTCACATTCGAACATACCGGAAACATAACCATTTTAAAAAGGACTCGACTACCATCTCTTTAAGCTACGGTTTGCTCTACTCAGCTGGTTGTGTCGGCATTGCTAGAGACAGGTACTTCCTACTCCAACAGCTGGTGCTTGTAAGATGGCTTGTTCGCAAGCGCAAAACGGGCGGAAAGTTGAAGTAGTTGAAATATTAGATAACGTTAGTCTAGTACTTGGTATGCTGATATGCATTGCAGAGTTGTTAAGATAATGTTGTAAACGAATACAAATATATTAAAAGTTTATATCAAGTTATTTAGGGTTTATTCGAAAGATTCCCACCGCAATAAAGAACAAAAGAAAACCCCGCAACCGAGTCTTATTACAGATAAAACACATTTTTTACACCTTCCAGGTACCTCAATAAAGTGCAAGGCAACTTTTATTTAATCCTGAGGCTGCAAAATTTATTTGCAAATTCTGGAATAATAAGAATTAGGAACAATGATTTATTATATTTGTTTTATGAAAGTACCCTGGTCAATAAAACTGCATGTGCTATGGATGCATATAATGGTATCAATAAACAATCATAGGGAAGTCAGGATGTAAAGTCATAAAGCTAACGTGGAAAGCCTCATAGACCATTGGCCTCCCCATCGCGACATTCCAGGCTGCAAATTGGCTAGATGAAAGGCGGCGGCCAATGGGAATTGACGGCCTAGTGACGTCAAAGGTTACAGTTCACATGCTTCATAGGTCAAAGGACATCTCTGGTATAATTGGCCCTGACCAAACCCCTCTGGAAAATGAATGCCACACTTCCCGGATCTATAACAGAAGCAGGCTTCCCATCCCCTCCTAAATGCCACTATAGCACATATCTAGATTGCAATCTGCTAAACGCATCACATTGGCCTAGAGCAAAGCGCCATTCTTGCATGGTAATTTGCAGCAACATGTATAACTGAGGCAGAGGTCGTGCTGGTAAAAGAAGAGGTGCATCTCGTTGTAGTAGTAGTAGTAGTAGTAGTAGTAGTAGTAGTAGTAGTAGTAGCAGTAGTAGTAGTAGCAGCAGCGACAGTATGATAGTAGTAGTAGTAGTAGTAGTAGTAGTAGTAGTAGTAGTAGTAGTAGAAGTAGTAGTAGTAGTAGTAGTCTGTAGTGGTGTGGGTAAGTTAGGAGATTATAGTAACAAAACTGTGACTTTACTTTAATATTGTATTAGGACTAATAAAACAATGAATCCATTCATCGTCGCAATGGTAAGCAAATATCTTGCATATGGTGTAGTAAGAAATGTGTGTCTAATAGTAGTACCAGCATTATCCTAAAATCGGGATGGTGAAATTTGAAGAAGTATATGTGAGTCTATGGATGTATTGAGGGAAAGGGATGATTGTATGTATAGTTTAAAGGATGTTTGATTTTACACTCCAGGTCTAACGATATTGCTCAGCGGTGAGTGAATGATACCTTATTTGGACAAGGTTCTACAGTCATAATTTGAATGACCAATTATTTCTGATCCTCAGGCAGAAATGTGAGTACCGTACCTAACCCTACGAACTTTCCACGTAGTGTTCATTAAGCCCATTTGGTACTATTTTACTCTAGCTGGCTTATCTGGCCGTTGTTTCGCCTCCAGCCTTGGATTACGCCATATAGATTCTCCGGGACCCTATAATCATGATAACGGTCGCTTGTGATGGGGTAATAAGCCATTGAATGGGACGGCACAGATGAACACACGATTTGACTAACCTGACGTCAAATCTACTATTATGGTGTTCAAATTAGGCCCAGATGTATCAAATTACATTGCCGCCTTAGGGGGATTTCTCCTTGAGAATGTGGTGAAGAGGTGTAGAGTGAAGTGAGTGAAGAGAAATGATATTATCAGGGGCATTCATTCACCGATAACCCTCAAAATGATGGGAGAAAATGTGTACTCGTACATAACCAAATCCATATATACTAGACGTCACATATAGTTGTACTACGATCTGGCGCCACTGATGATATTCGAGTGTAGATTTAGTAACGCAGCTTTAAAGATTTACTTTGATTAATCATAAAGATTCTCAAATCTTCCAGAGTCATTATCGTACCTGATTTAAGGGCAGGGTCAAAAGTATTGTATTTGGTTCATTTCAGAAATATATGCTACCTGCCATAAGGTTGACACAGGCCAAATTCCGATTTTCGCAGTAAATATCCTTGGAACGTTCGCACGTTTACTGTTGCTAGGATTTTATATTAAAACATCTGGATTAAAAAATTCATTATTTAAACTCTAGTTGAACCTATAAGATGTAAACCACTCGGGACTACTTAAGGCAAAAGTTTCCATATTAGGTTTTCAAATCTCATAGATATATTTTCAATGCGTTAGGAATAAATGGTATCGAATGAAACATGTATGTAATGCCAATAAGAGGTGTTTACATAATTCAAGAGGGGTAAACAGGACAGGGCTTGTCCCACCCTTTGGGTGGTAGCACATGTTAGATCACTTACTTATCAGTTCTGTTCTGTGGGGATATAGTGTAGATCATTTTTATTGAAATAAATCCTCTCTTAATTTACATGTGGTATTGTGATGGTCCAGTAACGTTAGTTCTTAATTCATATAGATCATATTAAAACGCAATGCTTTAAATTGCGTTGAAAGTTATGAGAAATTGACAGTGACAGTGGGTTAGGCGGGGGTTTACGCTGAGTACTCCGGTTTCCTTCACCACTTAGAACTGGCTAGTCACGACTTAGCCGCAATATGGCATGGCAGAAAAATTGAAAAAAATGTTGCCTTGAAGTATACATGTACATAAATTATTCAGGCGTACATTTTTTCAATCATGCTTGTATGTAGCCTTTTACATTTCATATCAAAACGCAGTGATTTGGGTTGCTTATAAGTATGCATCGCTTGTCCAGTAAGTAAATGTATTATTCAATGCATCTACAATAGGAAATATTACGTATATGACCCCTGATGAAAGTGATACGTACCATACAACCTATTTCGCATAAAAGATCTTGACGCCGCATGTAGTCAAGATAATATTTTTTCACGCCTGCTTTATGTTTCTTTAGATATACTGTGAAGATCGGGAACATAATACCTTGATTACAAGTCAATTCCATGTCAGTTTACACGCTACAAGTGCAGAATGAAGTAAAACAAATGAATTGAATTCTTTAGAACTGCAAGGAGGTGTAAGAAGGTTTATATAGCCTGTCATCCCTGATAAGGTCAAGTCTGAAAAAGCCACACGCAGACTAAACAAGCAAGCTCTTTTGTTGTGTCTACAAACAGGCACACGTGGCGAGACAAGCCAGGTGCGAATCAACTAAACACGATGCAAGCGCCTATCTGGGGATCTCAAGGTTAACCTCAAGTAGACAGCATAATGTCTGCTCGGGTATTTTTGGTTGAAATTGATTTTATTTATCGTCACTTTGTTCTGCCATACAGATGCTAAATCGTGAATCAACCCGGGTGCGAATCAACTAAACATGATGCAAGCGCCGATCTGGGGATCTCAAGCTTAACAAGTAGACAGCATAATGTCTGCTCGTGATTTTTTGGTTAAAATTTAATTTATCGTCGCTTTTCTGCTATGTAGAGGTTTCATCGTAACTAGCCAGTTATAAGCATTGGGGGAAAAACTCTGCCTAACCCCAAGTCACTGGAGACTTTCGTACATGCCCCGGACACTGGAAAGGAACCTGGTAAAGGTGAGAGACGGAGAGTAGTCCGTATCAATTGCTCGCACAACTCGGATATCGAAGCAGATTCCTTCTGTTTGATGCAAAACGTATAGTTTGCCAAAAGCCTATACAAAAAGGGGTGCCCCGATAGCCGAGAGGTCTAGGGTATTGCGCGCCGGCTGATGATCATTTCTCACCATTACCAAAGGCTCTTGGTGTGAGAAGGCATATTAAAACTGTTCTGGTGACTTTGGTTTAGTGCGTAGTTTCATCCACCTCTAACATATGGCAAGTCATGTTTCCGCGTGGATATGAATGGGAAAAGTGAGGGTAACCACAAACGCCTTGACAATAATGTTAGTTCCGTAGATCATTGGTAGATTTATAGATCCCTGGAAGAATAAGTAGGCAGAGATATTATTTTGTTAATCAGCTAAAAATAAATTACGAAAATGAAATGCACTTCAATCATCAAAATCCAACTATCGCTCTCCGAGGCATAGGCATGCTCACACTAGAATGTCGATCTGATATAAAACACAAAATGTTTATCGTTTTACACTTATTAGCGATCTTTACATCAAGGACCAGAGTACAGTGCGAAATGTTTCCTAGGTCGGAGTTGGGTCAGAGTTAACAATAACCTTTCAACCGATTAATGCCCGATAATGCCCCCCCCCCATATATATATATATATATATATATATATATATATATATATATATATATATATATATATATATATATATATATATATATATATATATATATAAATAAATTAATTAAAAAATTAAATGCTGAAAAAGCTTATTCATTTTGGAGATTTTTTGCGAAGTAACGCCTCTGTCGAAGAGAAAGTTGGGTGTTGGGTTTGGAGAAGTGTTCATCAAACCCCAAACTAACTCTTCCTTTCATTTGAATACTTGCTTTGTTTTAAGTTATTTCCAAAATCCGAAACTTTTCAAGGTGAACTCTAAGCCTGAAGGGTTAAAGCCTAGTGATTAATGTCAAGAATTGGCCATGCCGTATGGTTAGTTGTAGTGACGTACATAGTTGTATCCGGGTGTGCTGTGCGTGTGTGGCTGGTTACTCTGCGGGGAGAGGGGGGGGGGGGGGGGGTAAGAACATTTTCAATATCAATTACTAATGCTGTACCATTGATTTACCCAATAATTCATGCACATATCATTCGAACACTGCAAATACCTTAAAAAATATGTTTCTGTTGCTGGATGTGTTAGGTTTCTTTACAGAATTAAAATAACTGTGTCATGCTAATTTTGAAGGATTATTGAATAGAACAGAAAACAGTTATTCGTTATTCTTAATTTAGACCGTATAAGATGAATATTTGAGAGGGTACTACAAAATCGTGTTTTAATAATTCAATGTAACCCTGTACCTATGATTTGTTTTTATGCATAATTATGTTCACTTTTGTACAGTGCAATGGTTATAGCCGGCATGCAGGAAAGTAAACAAAACTTTTAAAAAAACTGGAAAAAATATCTCCTCCAAATAAGGACATAATCCCTGGGGCATACTTATCAATGTGGGGGCGGATATGGGATGTGCGGTTTTCAACCTACCTCATTGAAAACCGCAAATTGATACATGCCATTGGAACATGGAAGTGTCCTTATTTCAGGCCATCAGGAGGATATATATTTTAGTTTTTTGCAATGCTTCCGTTTGTACCAATTATGAATATGTTACAAAACAGAAACAAAACATGCTTTTGCAGTTAAGACTGACCGCAGACACGCCCCAAGGTTAAAACGAACACCCGGGCAAGTTTCATGCACAGTGCACAGAGATGTTTGGTCTGTTAATTGTCACTTCTTTCTGCCATTCATAAGGCTTGATCCTGACTAGCCATTATTTAATGTTGGAGGAAACTGGTTTTCGCTGTAAAAACACAAGCTAGCCCCAAGTCACTTGTAACATTCTCACATGCCTGCGCGCGTTGGACTATAATTCCGGACCTTGTGAAGTGGTGAGACAGTGGGCGGTGCACATTATTATACCTCACGTGAGGATACTCTTATCCTATTGGATGAGAGCCATGTGTCAAAAAGGCTGGCTACCTGTGTCTCTGTAGGTTCCTTGACAGTGGTCACCATTCGACCTAATGACGCCCGTTGTCAAGGAACCGTGAATTGTAAACCTACCGTTTCATGATTCCCTCTCTTGTTAAGGACGGCATGCTCTCAAGATCCCCACGCGTGGCGAAAGTATGTCAAGGCCTGCTTAATTAGCAGTAATGGCAGCACCCCAAGCAGCAGGCCGCCTTAAGGAAGTGGGGGAGGAGGATATCACAAGACTGCGTGGCATGACGTTATTCGGTATAATAAAACAAATGCAACATCTCTGTGGTGTTGCCAGCATGACTGTATCCCCCTCGGGAGCTTAATCACCCTCGGGCATTGCCCTCGGGTGACAAAGCTCCCTCGGGGTAAACAATCATGCTGGCAACCCCACAGAGATGTTGCATTTGTGCATTATATCACTCGGCCAAAGAGGCAGCACATATTTTCAAGAGAAAATATACCTCATCTCGGATGGAACGAAACATTCAACTAACCTACCTAGCAAATAAGGTTGCTACTTTTATCTGACATATTTGATCATTAACATGGTGCCATCATATAAGGAAAGCGCATTTTGCATATACGTTAAGCATTCGGCAATACTTAAATGACTCATTAAACGTTAAACATTGAGCGCAGTATTCATATGTAAGAGGAAATTTTGATAAATTTAGAAGTTTTATATTACTTCGTAGCAATTTCCTTGTTCTTATATATTGTGTGTTTATTCATATTTGACTTCGATGGATGTACGTATTAATATCGTTCGTTTTCAAAAGATATTGAGAATGATTTGGTTCGTTTGAATAAAACGAACCAATTTATTCTCAATATCTTTTGAAAACGAATATGTCAAATATGAATAAACACAATATATGAGAACAAGGAAATTGCTCGACATTATTTCATTTTAATCAATTCCCGTCACTGATGCTCAAACATTGACATTATTTCATTTTAATCAATGCCCGTCACTGATGCTCAAACATTGATTGATCTAAAATTCATGACTCAAATGTGCCATCAGGAGAGATCACGTCTTTAATGAAAAATGTTGCATTACCTTTTATCTATTTGAGAAGACCAAGACTCGTATGGCCTTTCTCGGCGATTTTGGCTCTATCACTAATCGCCTAAATGACACCAAAGCATGTGAGAAACTTGCCAGAGACTTGGAGTTAGGCGGTGGTTTTCGCCGGCTACTATGCGTTACCCTGCCACTTACAGCTGGCTAATCAAGAATTAGCCTAAATCTGGCAGAAAAGTGACGATAATCAAAAAGTCAAATTCAAACCCGTAAGAACCCATAGCTGAGACTGATCGATATAATCTGTCGCTTATTTGTAAATCAGGTTTACTGCAGTAAGTGAGTGCTGCCATCTAGCGAGAAGCGTGGGAACATAACTCAGCTTGGAATCTCCAGCTTTGCCTCCAATGGAGTTATACTAAAACGACTGGTTTCTTTTTAATGTAGTTTATTGCCTTTGCATTGATGAAATGATTTCTTCAGTATCTAATGTGTAACAGATGCATATTATAGCAATGTATTGTGTTGTATGTTTATTGACTGTCTCAAATGCTACCAAATCATACATTATACAAATATATGAGAAATGATAAATTCGAACTATTGTGAACAAAAAGAACAAAGGGCAATCTTTTAACTAATGCTTGCCCTATCAAAGTAGTATATTTCTTAGTACATGTTTGTTATAATTAGGTTACACTTCTCACAAAAACGTTATCCTTCACAAAATAGGCAAGTGGGAGATAGCAATAAGATAGCACTGCTTACAATGTATGTCTGGATCTCCTTTACCAGTGCCATATGTATCTATGATACTTTGAACAATGCCTATAAAGTATAAAGTTAATCAGGACTTCACAATATATCTGAAGAATTGTTGGGGATATAGTTAACATTATTAATCTAAATGTTTTTCGAAATATGCCGTTACCAAAATAGCCATGCCTTTTGGACCGCTACAGACATGCTTAACATTTCCTGTTTATATTGTACCTAAAATCAAAAAAGGACTGCCCCTCTTAAATCGCTAAGTTGCATTTCTCTATTTTACTAGTATTTAATCATTCAGCATGCAACCTATGTGAGAGATGACATGAACCGTTTTATTTGAGTGAGTACGTTGACAATGCCTACCGTATCGAATGATGTAATGAGCTCACAGAAGCTGTGCATGATTTAAGTTAAAACAATCCCTCGCAGAATTGCCTCAGGGCCAACACGAATTTCAGAAATAGATTTATTCAGTTTATAAGATTATATGAGGACGAATTGCTTGTTGATATCTGGTCAACATCTTTCTCTTCAACTATTTTCTTCTAAATGTACTTTAACTGGGACAAGTTTTCCGAACTAGTGACGTTCCCTTTGACGCGCTACGGGCATGAATACGATAATTGAAATGGGTTTTAAGAGTCTGCACATACATACAATGTTCTATTATGATGAATCTGATTTTACTTGTTCCGACTAAAATATATTCGGTTAACTTCCTTCTAGATAAAACAATGTAAATACTTTCTTTAACAATGTATCCATTCTACAGCTCGGAAGAGTATATGGCGCAAGTAAAAACTATAAAACGCATACGTTTCACCGTAAATAGTTACTTGTATTGTATTACATATTTATTGACTGTAAAAAGATTGACAAAATCATACAAATACAAAATATAATCAAAAGAGTCGAAGTTTACTAAGAAATCAAAAGTAAATGATACAAAGTTATAAAATAAACAAAATCAGAATACGGTAATTACATCAAAATAAATATAATTGAAACAATAATACACGGAAAGTAAAGGAAATATTTTATTCTTATCAAAGCTAATACAGTACCAGCTATAAACTGTCAGCACTCTCTACATTGTACGCTATGATGTTTATCTTTAACCAGTGCGAAATATTAAAAATATTAATTTCATAACGAAAAAAGAGAAAAGTGTCGGCTACCAGGGGGGGGGGGGGGGATGGGGAGTTACTCTCTATTAGTTAGGGAGTATCTAGTACTCGCCACTTCAACGTAGCCAAAGTAAGAGACACATAATGTGGCACGGCTAGACAGATATAAAGAAATATTTAACCAATTCCATTTCTGCCTCGTGTACATAGCCAGTATATTCTGCTCACATATGTACATGTTTTCTTCTAGATTGCAATCATTACTAATCATTCAATTCTTTCGGTTAGGTAAAATCATCCATTTTTGCAGCAATTTCCATAATGTATGGCGCAAATCGCCCACTAGAAATACGTAATTTTACACCAAATTGCATGTCTTAGGAACGCGAAGCTTGCATTAAAAGCCAGTAATATACACTACACATATGTTATTTACAATACACAGTATACAAAACCTTTTAAGCATCTCGTTCCTTATTGGGACGTGCCCGTAGATATCTACAGTATCGCAGACTTTCCCAATCATTGTCCGTGAAATACCTTCCTGGCGTAGACCTTGTTACGCCAAAATTACGTGGAGCGAGAGGTTTATGTTTCAGCGTACTAATAGGTGGCAGCAGCATCGGCGGGAGTAACAAAGGTTTGTCAGCCGGTATCGCACTATCGTCGTTTTTCCTATGAAAATCTTGACGAGATGTGTTATCGGTATAAATTCTATTGAAGCGGTGTCTATGAAGCCTGTTTACTGAGTCTGTAGATGGACAGTTCTGAAGAAAGCCATATATTTTTTGCTGCTCGTCAGTCATGGATTGTGGGTCTGAGATGCTGCTTGCTCGTCGCAGTTTCCGAGCGCCACCGTATAACGACGAATGACTTTTCTTCACAGCGTCTGATGACTGCACATGGGACTTATCTTTCAATCCTGGCCAACTCTGGCTTACGATACTCGACTTGTGAACTGGGGGTACATCCCCCGACTCTGGCACCGAACTTGTCGCCCAAAAACATGCATTGGATCCTCACCCATTCCAGTGAGAGAATCTTCAGCAAATACTTGTGACAGTCGTTTTCCTGTTATGGTATTCACACAGTCATTGATCAGGAGCGTCTTGCTGATGTGACGTTTTAACATTTCAGTTTTACTGACGTCGTTTGATTGATAAATGTCGTCAAATTGGTTTGGTGTTTTGCCACCAGATGGCGTTCGACTGTAACGGCAATTTTCTGTTTTACTTGTATCCCTTGCCCTTCGTCTTTCATGGGCATGATCTAGTGTAAATCTTCCTTCCCCCTCAGAGGTCTCACTAGCTCGGGCCCTGCTTCCTGCAGGTTCAATGGGGAACGTATCTTCATCCATTTCGTTATGCAATGCCGTGAGGTCTGTGTCCACTTTAGTTGTATTACTTTCCAGTTTTCGTCGCATGGCTTCGTGTGTATTGCGTACCTTTCTCACATTTCTTTCATACTCCAAGATATGATCTTTTAATTGAGTGTTGATATTTTCAGATATGCGCGCCAATCGTTGAGTCTCTCGCACATTCGAAACCGCCAATTTATTCACCGAGCCCTTTGTGAATAAGTTGTCAGGAACATTTCTCATTGCAACGTTCATCACAACAATACACACAAGACAACGGTCCTGCGCCGATATTTATATCAGTAATTACGAGATAAACCTTTATCATTGATTTAGGTGAATTTTTCACTTTTATATGACTCATAAATGGTGTATACATGTATTTCGCGGATGAGATGACATGAGATGCAAATGTCATCAAGTCATCAGAATCTAAGAATTTGTGTACTACACCAATTTCGTATGATCAGTTTTGCATGAGACTTAGATCCATGTATTAGGTCGTCCTGCAGGAGAGGTTACGTCATACTTAAGGAGATCCTTCCTAAGCAGAGTGCATGTATATGTGCATACTTGGGTCATCACAATATAACACACAGGTTGCTTCTTTGAAGTCTCTCCTCCAATAGCATCGCTAAATACCAGCAGGCTACCTGTAAATAAAGAATTGCAAAATTTATAGAAATTGCTTATTTGGATGTATGCAATACCATATCATATTGTTTAAATACCATATCATATTCATGATTAAGGACAACTATTCCTTAACAGATGAAGGACTGTTTTACATCCTTGGCAATAAATAGTGATGACGTCAACAAAAGTCACGAAAATACATTCAAATTTACCTACTGTATATGAATTGTTCATTAGTCTGATACATGTCAATAACTATCTTGAGTGCCAAGAGACATTTAAGGTATTAATCATCAATATTTTTGCAAAGGTCGGGGTCTTACTTTTGAGATCTAGAAAACATGTGCAGGTGCGGGTTAACAATAGGGAATTGTGTTTTGAATTGATGCTTTTGATATACTAGTATTTCGTCCAGGGCTCAGCGACATTAAGAGTCTTAACCCTACCCAACCCATGGCACGTGTTGTAAAACACGTGCCATCCCATTGAAAGGTGGGATGAGATGAACACATGTTTGACACCTTGTCAATTCATCATGGGTTATGAAGGCAGATACAAACAAGTCAAGAGCATGGGAGATAATGTTGACATGACTTGATAGTGGTATCTGATATGATGCTTGACGGTCATATTGGCATGGAACTTTTTTTTTGAAAATTTAATGAACATATCGCAAACGTCTAACGCATTCCCTCGCGTAAATATTCAACAAAGAATACATTCACTCATGGCTTGTAATTTTCATTGTATAGTGATAAGAATGCGTGAACGTGTATGAATTGTCTATGATCCGCATGGAACTTTGCCTAACTAGACTAGAATCTAAGCTATCATCACACATGTTTTAATATAGCACCTTTCTTAAAGTTGTGTGTGTGTGTGCTTCATGTATCCAAGAGGAAGGGTATGTTTATGAATCTGTTTACATCCATATACATCCCAGTAACTGGCCATGTGATATTGTGTTAAGAATAATGCCATTCAATGTTGTCCTAAAGCCAAAGCCACAGGATACATTCAACCGGGTCTTTGGATCTTGATGATATATCTATTTGGCTTTACTGTTGTGCTCTCTCTCTCTCTCTCTCTCTCTCTCTCTCTCTCTCTCTCTCTCTCTCTCTCTCTCTCTCTCTCTCTCACACTCACACACACACACACATTGATGTGCAATAGGAGTTGGCACATACCGGGGAACCCTAAGCTGTTGGGCACCCTGCTCGCCTTATAAAAGAAGGGGGATGTGTGGATCTGTCTTTGGATACCCTGCATCTAAAATATCCCTTGTTTCTCTTTGGGTCCGAAGGCTCTGCTCCAACTCTACCTCTTTTTCTTCTTTCACCTACAATAATTATGCTTTGTCATTGTCCTTCAACAATGACAAAGGACCACTTTTTAATAATATGTCATGGCACTAAATGACCTCTGTATATATATATATATATATATATATATATATATATATATATATATATATATATATATATATATATATATATATATATATATATATATATATATATATAGGCGAGCTATATGCAGGTAAAACTGGAACTGCACTTATTGAACTCTGTTGAGCGGGAGTCATTTTCAGGGGGTGAAGCACCGTTAAACAATATTCTGAGTCTATAGATCGAATATACCTGCACACAGGTACTATTAATAATGTGTGTTTCGGGGTAGTTTACTGCATTGGGGGAAAGAAGCCGTTAGGGAAATTAAGTCACTAATAACCTAACACCAAACTGCAGTTATACCATAAAAATACTATGTTGAAATATTAATTGTACTGCCAGTCCAAGTCCCCCAGTGATCTAATCGAACCACTAGTTTCTGAACCTTTCATATCTAATAATACCCGGGAAGTCCTTCTGTGAGTTAGCGAAAGCAGCGGATATAGTTGAAGTCAAGTAAATTACTGGTTCTTGCGCTCGAAATTTGCTGAAGCTGATCGGCTTTCAAATATATGGATGTACGATGGGAACCTTGAAAGGGTGCTTATTATAACATCTGACGTCCAATTTCTCTTGTAGCAGTATCTTTTTTCGAGTGTATTAATTAGGTCTCGCCAGACAGCTTATATTCCGTACCTGTACTGATGCTATACACATGTACATGCAATTGTCGTTTCTGTACGTGCTATTTTAATTGAATTGAATTAATGGAGACGAAGTAGCTCATTTGGTTAGATGTCGGATTAGTAATCAGAGGGTCGCTGGTTCAATTCCCGGCCGGGGCACTTTGGTCTGTCCTTGGGCAAGACAGTTTATTCCATATTGCTTCAGTCAACCCAGCTGCAAAATGGGTACCTAGCATAAATAAGGCAGTGCTTAGAACGTGTGCGCTATATGCTGCCAGTTGCTCTGGAATATCCCTAGGGGGATTGAAATGGTTTCCGTGTGTACAGTGCCTACTAGGGGAGGAAGGTCATGTGAGTGCTTCGGTGGATACAGGGTTATAAACCGAATACCTTTAATTTTAATTAATTTTAGTCTCTGCGCTCTTTACGAACGTAATCTATAGACACATACACAATAATCGATGTAATCCTCCTGCTCGTCGGCCCCTAGTGAAGTCGATATTCAGGTTCTAATCTCTTTGAAAAGGACCATAAGTTTGCGAGTTTGC
>OZ012694.1:35714893-35802393 GCA_963942565.1 Maea johnstoni | reverse complement strand
CCCCCTCGTGGGGGCCATTGTGTGAACTAAATGACCAACAGTAGACCACAAGTGCTTATGTAATATAGGTGCAGGCATAAAATGATATAAGAAATTAATACACAGTAAAGCCTAGTAGCTAGGTTAAGGGTATGAGATTACCACTGAAACCACTAGAGGGATAACCTTGTGGTGTCATCTATAGGCCGTTGATAAGATTAAACTGGTGGGATATTGACAGAACTACGATAGTGAGTCAACTCAGAGGGAACGGTTAGTTTTTATGTCTGGGGTCCTTGCAAACACTACAGAGAACTCGGTGTAATTTGGACAGCTTGAAGAGGTGTCGAACATATAGCGATTCTCATTTCCACTTGTAAAATTAAAAAGACACACACACACACAAGATGTACATATATACGTATGTATGTATGAATGTATATATGCATGCGTATGTACGTATGTATGTATGTATGTTTGTGTATGTATGCATTTAACAAGGTAAGACATCGAGCTAATAGTTTGGCTATCAACATGCACACATATACATACCGGTATGTACTTACCTGTTGAAATGCCGCTCACTGTTTACATCTAACAAGTCGCAGCTAGCACTTGTAAGGCATTATGGGCCACCAAATGTCGTCACAAACATTATTGCAAACACGATAAATATTATATGACTTAATTCAACTCCCATCTCGCACATAAATCATGCGAAAGTGCCTTGGGGGAGATATGGACTTCCTTTTGACAGGGGTGAAAGAGCGTGACGTCATACGATTAGAGTTGGGCCTCCGCTACACCCTTTCATGATGTCCATTATTAGTAGCATAAGCATACCTATGATTACTATATGACATTTTCAATTTGTGAGTTCTGGAAATATAACCCAATGAACATACAGTACACATGCACTTCCGTGTTTCTAATACCACTTTGAAATTCTTCCAATACTCCCTTAAACCAGAGATATTCATGCCTCTGCTTAAACAGGTATTACGTATGTCATTGAACTAGGGTCTGTTATTGAAACTAAATTCAGTAACAGGATTGATACATATAAGTGTGATTAGAACCGTCAAATGCTTGATGAGTGAACACCATTTCACCATTATGTCAAGAATCGATCTCGGAGTATTGCATTGCTTCAGTCCCCAGATAGTCGAGAAAAGCATTATTCAATACTTATTCAATTATACTATGGTTTAGAGGTTAGTCTATCCAAAGATACATTACAGGGCACGGTGTTCTAGGCTAGACTCATTGTCCCTGAACAGTCGGCATTCTCATATGCGTTGACCAACCATTGTAGAACTGTCAAAGGTGTAGTACCAGCAATGGCCTATGTATGGCACCATGTGGTAGGTATGTAAAGCGTGCGTTCAAGTGAGAAAACCTTGCTGTTGCCTTGTGTGAGTCGAGTCTGACCAAGAGTTTAATCGTGTCTACTGCAAGAACCTTGAACTCGTGATTCAAAATTAATGTAGGGTTGGGGGCTAATGATAAATTCGATATCCTTGTTGCGAAAATGGTACAAATTCAGCCAGCAGGTATCGTACTTGGTCTTTCGGCCTCATACGACACCTGCTGGCTTCTCGCAGGCATCTTGTCTATACCATTTTCACAAGGATAACTAATACATGTACTATCAATCTGTCTATCTACCTATCAATATATATATATATATATATATATATATATATATATATATATATATATATATATATATATATATATATATATATATATATATATATATATATATATGTATGTGTGTTATCGTAAATTTCATCAATTGAGCCATAGGTAGTCCTGCTACTGTGAGACTAATGCGAATCATCAGTGGCTTTGGGTTAGGCAGTGGTTTTCGCCGAGTACTCCGGTTTCCCCCACTACTTAGGACTGGCTGGTCATGAATTAGCCTACCGTAACTATGGCAGAAATGGTGGCGAAAATTAAAATACCAAGTCCAATTCGGATCCAAAGGCGTCTGATCAAAACGTTAGCACAGAAACGCTGCTCTAGCTATAAACAGCGTGACTGCTGATAGAGTGGAATCAAGAATAACCGGAAAACTTACGTGATCGAGACGCTCTGATACATACAGTGGACATCGTGTAAAGTGAGCTGTGAGTACATCAGATTTTGCTGACCGAATTTCGACATATGAAAACTCGTAAGTTATTGCGTGCAATTGTGCTGGTTTCATAATGGAGATTATATTCTGGTAATCCTCTGTGTTAAAGTTCAATAAAATAAGCCTGTACGTATACGTATTGGTGACGTTGAATCCATGTCAGCTGGAAACGATTATTAGCTTGTTCGACTCTTCCGCTGAATTAGGCACTTTATTTGAGGTGACGGAAAATCACTCCGGTACGTCAGAGTGTGCAGGTGAATTAAAGATTGTCTCAGGCATGACTTAGGGATTTGGAATTTATGTTTTCACCGTACTTATTGACACTATGTTCTGTAGGAATTAGAGGTGCCTAACTTACGTGTTTGTCATTTTGGTAAAATTGGTAGTAAAGTTCGATTGCCAATTGTAACATGTGATGTACTCATTTGAGGCGCTACATTGGCGAGACAGAAGAACTTCAACTTCCATCTAGTCTTTGAATCATTTTGGTAGTCTTCCTGTACTCAGCCCCTTGAGGAAGTTGCCAGTGAACGGGGTTAGGCGGTGGTTTTCGCCGGGTACTCTGGTTTTCTCCACCACTTACAACTGGCTAGTCTCGACTAGACGCAATATGGCAAAAAGTGACGTTAATCACAATATATATATATATATATATATATATATATATATATATATATATATATATATATATATATATATATATATATATATATATATATATATACATACTAGTATATATATATATATATATATATATATATATATATATATATATATATATATATATATATATATATATATATATGTATATATATATATATATATATATATATATATATATATATATATATCATGATTGGCAAAATTCTAGGCTTTTGATTGGTCAATTGACCCATGATATGAAGCTGTGTTGTGAACTTCCTTCAAATCACCTCTCAGAATCTTATGTTAACCTCTCAGAATCCTATATTAACCTCCAAGTATCCTTATATCAACCTGCTGCTTTTTAGGGTAGGGAGAGTTGAGCATTGCATCAGAAGATTATGCCCATGATGCAATTCACAATTCTCCCTACCCCCAAGTACATGATGCAATCACCTATTCTCCCAAACATTGCAAGATGGCTGCCCCTGTAGCAGACAATTCTCTGCTGCTAGAACCAAATTGTATGTATGTCAGTATGTATGTTCATTTTTATTCCCTATGCAGAGGTGGAGGGGGCAATCATGAGATAAATTCGTTATCAACTGTTTTGGAGTATGATACAACTTAAATTATACATCACAATCAGAGGGCTGTATCACCCTCGGCTGTGCCTCGTGTCGGGTGATATAATATAAGAATACTCAAAGTGACCAAAAAAGGTCAAGAGAGAGTTTTTGACCCATTTGGCCATTTTGATTTTTTGCCCTTTTTGGCCCATTCGGCCTCTTTTAGTGTCTTTTGGACCATTGGAACATTTTGATCGTTTGTGGCCCTTATTTTGGCCCATTTAGCCTTTTTTAGTCTTCTTCGGATCTTCTTGGCCTTTTTGGCCAGTGTGGAGTTTTTTGCCCCTTTTGGACCATTTGACCTTGTATGACCTTGTTTTGTCTTTTGGCATGTGTTTGTCCTTATTGACCCATTACGCATTTTTCAAACCTTTTTTGGTCTTTTGGAATTATTTGACCTGGTTTGTTCCATTTTGCTTTCTTTTTTTGGCTTTTTGAGACTTTTTTGCTCATTTGGTATTTTGTTTGTCTTCTCAGGACTTGTTTGGCCATCTGCGCCTCTTTGGCCAATTTGGGCTATTTTGGCCTTCTTTTTGGCCCATTTAGGATCGTTGGGCAGTTTGGACCAATTTGACCATATTTTCTTATTGGACCGGGTTGGCGTGCTTGACCAAATGAAATGACCAATTTGGCTCAGTCTTCCCATCTGGTCTATTTGGTCAATTCTAGACGGTTGGCCCATTTGGACCTATTTGGCTCGGTTGGCCAGTCTGGCCCTGTTGCTCAGTTTGGAACTTCTGTCGGCCCATTTGGTCTGTTTGTATGGCAAGCATTTTGAGAGTTTATTAAGCATTATTTAGTATTTGAAAATATTTATTAATATTTATAAATAATTACAAATATTAATAAATGATTTACAAATATTAGAAAATAATTATAAATACTAGAAAATAATTTATAATATTTGTAATTGATTTATCAGTATTAGAGAAGCATGCACATTCCTAAATACAAGTAAATCATTTCTTAGTATTTATAAATCATTTTCTAGTATTTATAAATCATTTTCTAGTATTTATAATTCATTTTCTAATATTTGTAATTCATTTTCTAATATTTGTAAATGCAGTCATTTATAAATACTATAGTCTGTCTGACTCGAGTTTGGCAATCACTTTTGCCACTTTTTTGTGACAAAACGTTCGAGTTTGCCATCCAAACTTGGCAAACCTCTTTGGAGCACTACCCCGTGTATGTACAAACATACTTTTTGTCTCAGCTCCGCAAAATGTTGATTTTGCTCATTAGTTCCTACTGTAAAATGTGCACATTGCTGACACTACGATCTCGCGTCAGTCGCGTGTTTGTTTGTTGCGAACAATACAAACACGCGAGATCGTATTGTTGGCAATGGACACATTTTACAATGGGACGTAATGAGCAAAATCAACATTTTGCAGAGTTGAGACAAAAAATATGATTATACATACACGGAGTAGTGCTCCTAACATGTTTGCCAAGTTTGGATGGCAAACTCGAACGTTTTGTCACATTAAAGTGACAAAAGTGATTGCCAAACTTGAGTCAGACAGACTATAGAAAATGATTTATAAATACTAGAAAATGATTTATTGGTATTTGAAATGCTTAATAAACTCTCAAAATGCTTGCCATATGTTTGCCCTCTTTTGTTTGGTATATATCTTTCTGCCTGTCGCGTAATTAATATGGTCCTTTCGAGTTTCGTACACAACCATTAATTTCAACGATCGTATAATCTGTGTCAAGACTGTGATTGTGAAGTAAGTCTTCTAGGAAACACGGTTGTTCACGTGACTTTTTATACGTTTAGGACTGTCCTGGTATTCAGTCCCGTCTACCAGAGGTTTATTTACTAAATCTGCACCCCTTCCGCCGCTGAACAGGTGTGCTTAGTCCAGAAGGACTCAATTCTAGAAGGGAAAGTGTGCATTGAGCATGTAATATTTTGATGGAAAACGCGAAGTTGTGCGGTGAAAGGCGCCCGCGACCGCATGTCAATGGCTGTTATAGTTGTATCTCACTACACTCTATTGAACAATTGAGCTTTTGTTGTAGTTAGATATGATCCCATGATATGTTGTGTGCTTTATGCACGAGTCCACCCAGCTGAACGGCACCTTCCCACCCCGCCCCCCTCCCCTTGATTGTTGGCGCGCAACAGCTTAAAGAAACTGGCACCAGTCTATTCAATCTATTCAACACAAGACTGAAAGGACTGGCACTATAGTCTATAGTCCATCCACTGAATTCCTACACGCGGTGGGCGGCGAAGCACGCCACTATATACAAAGAGTTCTCCAATAAACACGGCCAGTAGCAACATAAACATACGCAACGACACTAGCGACGGCAAATCTACAGCATTTTATTGACAGTTAATCATAATAAAATCATTCTAAGCGTGATAAAATACATTGGACATTTTCAAAAAAAGTACCAGACGATGACGTCACTGAATCACTTCGCATAACCACTCGCTGCGGTCACCGAACAACATAGATGTATCCCAACACTTCGTCAAGAAGAATTCCGAAAAATAACACGCCCATGACCAACATATAGGGCGCCCAAACACTAACGACGCCAAGGATTCAACATTCCACTGACAGACGATAATAAAAGAATGCTTAGAAGTGTGTAATAAACGCACTGTCGGGTTATTTGTGTGGTCACGTGATCACTCGCTGTCCGATTGCTCCTCTAAGTATCTAAACTGGTAATGTGTCAGCGCTGTTTTCATAGTTGGTATAGCTGTCAAGACAGCCACAATCAGAGAATTGGGCGCACGAACGTCTAGTGGATCATACTCAAGCAGTCACCATACCCCTAAGCGGAAATGCCTATTCACATCTATATATAGAATGATACTAGTAACACAAATTTCCCTCATGACGTCATGTAAGCATGGATGGTTCAGTGGTAGAATTCTCGCCTGCCACGCGGGAGGCCCGGGTTCGATTCCCGGTCCATGCAACTTCTTTTTCTTTTTTTTTTATACGTGCATTTTTTAAGACTTTAGTGTTTGTGGAAACAATACAGTACATTATATATCAATAACTCATTGGTTTAGCATATATCATCAAAATTTAGGAGCCAAATAGCATAATGTACACTATAGTGTGGTCTATCCAGCACACTGATTTGGTGACTCAATGGCCTGTTAGGCCCAACAGGATAAGGATGAAGTTCAGAATTCAGGCTGTGTCCACACTCACGCTGGGGAGGGTTAAGCCATCAATTGGGGCTATTCAGCCGTCAATATATGGTTAATCTATCTTTAGATATTTATTTCTGGGGTCTAACAACTGGGCACATAAGTCCTCAACTACATGTATTTAAAATGTTTAGAGGTAATGATAAATCTACCTACATCAACATAGTTCAGTCAAATATTTTTCAAAATTTGTCGCGTTATCAAAATATTTCGATATATTCCAGACAATAAGTTCAGTTCAGTTTTAACCCTTTCAATGCTGAGGTTACTTCCGTCCACAGCACAAGGGCGCAAACTTTTTGAAAACCATATAAACCCTGTCATGTTGGTATTCACTGGACAGCTCTCGCTGAGATCTATCAGATGAGTACCTTTGTGCAAGGGTTTTAGTCATTTTTCAGTTTTTTTGCATCATTTTGTAATGGGTTAACCCTTCCAATGCTAAGGCTACTTTCATCCAAAGAACACTCGGATGCAAATAGTTTTGAAAAATATCTAAACCCTTTCATGTTGGTAATCATTGGAAAACTCTCGTCGGGTACTCTGAGATGATTACCCATGCGCCAGGGTTTCAGTCACTTTTTAGGTTTTTTGCATCATTTTGTAAGCGCCAAATCAGCCACCAGCAGCATAAGGGTTAAGGCTGTGTGCACACTCCCAATGGGAAAGGGTTAACCCATGAAAAGGTAACCCATGAAAAGGGTTATCCAGCCAGGAAATATTAGGTTAATCCGTCTTTAGATGTTCATTCCTGGAATTGGTATACATGTAAATGTATCGTTAAGCCGTTACACCTTCATACCTTTTAATACTAGTCCGCCTCGAGTATTTATTGTGTATCAGTGGTTCGTTTGTATGGCTATTCAACACGCAGAATATTCGATAAACCTATGTTGGTTTACATTTAGGTTTCAGAAACGATAACTAAAGACCTCTTGAAAATGTCCACTTCGGCTTGAGTAATAAAATTCGAAGAAAAAGCGCCAAGTAGGAAAATGTGACTTAATGCATGCTATCTGAAAAGGGCTTCGCTGCATTCACATGTGTGTTTACCTCATACATGTATATTACATGCAGCCAGGAAAAATGCGAACCTGTTGATTGAAATTCATATTAATTCGTATACTTTTCTTCCATTTTCACATTTTGTAAAATGCCGTATTTGACTAATATCTGTATTCATAACATTTCCATTGTCAGCTTAATTACTCACAAGTTATGCAACAATTCATAACACGTCCATAACCACTCAGATCAATGCTAGGATCTCTTGGGGGTCAAATAGGAAATAAAAGATTAATGCAAGCATGGACCTGTCGAAATGGAATTCATAATTAGCATTACCATTATCAACAGGTAATACAGCGTCAAACCAGCACTAAGTAAATACCCTTATGTTCTATATTATTGGAATACATTACATCTTAATTGGCGTATTATCTTTAACTATCAGAATACATTACATCTTAATTGGCGTATTATCTTTAACATTTTACCTTAGATGAATAAAAACAAGTGTCTATAAAACCAGCAGGTCAACCTGAACAGGCTGGCTGCGGCGAATAGCCAAAAAAGCTGCGTACTGCACATATTTGCGTGCAGGTTACGAGGGCCCTCATTGATCTTTGTCTTCAAGTAACGTCACAGTTAGGCCAGATTCAAGACCCCTGGCATAGCCAGTCCTGCACTACAGCACATATAGTAATTGGTTTCTAGCTACATATCCATTTTTATCTTCATTTAAAATTGTACAGTATTTCAGAACAATGGGAATGATAGATAATGGTTGACTGTGCAGATATGTATGCATAAACGAAGAAAAGAATATATAGTAAATGACCGTAGATCAAACTTCATAGCACCACATGTAGGGTCTGAGTCAGGATTAAGAGACTGGGTGCCTATAATTGTCAATAATATTAATTTTTGGGTGTCCTATTAATAAGGAAGAGCACATAATATACTCAGATTACAACCATAAACATGTATTATTAATTGAAACGAGGCATAATAGCCCTATACAATGTTATGGGAACTGTATTAAGGTGAAAAAAGTCAATCATATGCTTGAAAAAGACATTTTAAGATATTCCTTACAAAATATTTTGGATGTCCTTAGGGGTGATTTCTGAGGGTGTAGGTGTCCACATGACACCCAGAAGCCCTCCTGACTAATACTATGGCTCCCTGTAGTTTTGGTACTGGAGATACCCTCTGCCCTCTGCAAAAGGGTCACCTACGATTCAATGTTTCCTGTTCCAGTAGAGGGAATAATGGATAAGCTATTATTGTCTTCAGCGGGTGTGCTTATATAAGAGCAATCAAAGAGAATTCCTCTATCCCACCAAAGGTCGGGGAGAGGTGAGCACAGCCATTGTCCTCAACCTAGACTGGACTCCTAGTCTCTGAAAAGTTACCATTACCTTCTTAGTTGACTAGCCGAAGTGGTAGACTCTAAATCCCCACAGGAATGACGTCATGGAAACTTGTGATCTTGGAATCCCCTACCTAGGATAAGGGTAAGGTTAAGGGTAAGGGTTAGGAATCAGATCCAGGGTTAGGGTTAGGATTACCTTACCCTAGCCCTAAAACTGATTACTAACCCTAACCCTGACCTTAGGTAGGGGATTCCAAGATCACAAGTTTCCATGACATCATTCCTGACATCTGCGGGGATTTAGAGTCTACCATCCTAAGTGTGGTGAAGTACCAGATATGACAGAAAGATGGCACCACATGGTCCTCCCATCTCCAGCCATTTCATTGCCATACTCAAACACTCCTCTATTCCCTTGATGAGATACATTAATGTTAACTAAATTGGCCACTGTGTAAACACCTAGACTATTTGGTGCCTGGTAACAGGAAGACTTGACAGGAAAAATACATATGATAGCCAAGAAAACTAGGCTATCCTAAACCATGATAAGAACCTTGGTGTAGTAATAGAAGGGAGATGACATAGGCAGATCTCCCGATACAGCGTGGGTAATTTCACCAGGGGATCCTCTGATAAGGCTAGTGGGCATACTAGATTCAAAACTCACTCTGGGGCTGAAGAGGTACTGAGGGCGCAGTTGGACATACACAGTTTCTACTGTCAGCATACCCATGTAAACAGCCTGCTGTCTTTAAAGTTGGCCACAACCTACCACATAAACGTACATGGAGAAACCTTTATACATCGCTTCCCCAGTAATATTTAATTTTAGGAATAGTATCCTTGGTCAACAGGTTACAAAATCAATATTTTGTTCTATTGTTCTAGATTTGGCAGCTAACCTTACTTGATACAATTAGCTTCATATATATCAATATATATATATATATATACACACACATTGCATTTTGAGAGAGAGAGAGAGAGAGAGAGAGAGAGAGAGAGAGAGAGAGAGAGAGAGAGAGAGAGAGAGAGAGAGAGAGAGAGAGAGAGAGAGAGAGAGAGAGAGAGAGAGAGAGAGAGAGAGAGAGAGAGAGAGAGAGATTTTAATACTCCATATGTGATCATTGCTCTTATCTCAATTGGATAATACATTATCTATCAACAACAATTAACTTACTTACGAGCAGTTATATACAATACAGTAGGAAAGAGGAATACAAACACACATTAGACTTCTTATTTCACTTTATTCATACAAATATGTAGATACAAGACATCATCAAGTACAAAATTGCTGTCTCATAGGACATCATACAAACATATACTCTGCACTGCAGGCCAGGGCTTTAGCCAGAGAGGATACTGGAGAATCATTTGGGCACCCCTAATATGCACATAAGAGCATCAAAATATTGTAGTACATGAACTCTTAGATTTGCAATTTTAACCAACTTGTTTTAAAGTTTCATGTCAATATGAATGTCAGAACGTCATGTTAATGACTTTTTATGAATGTGTCTCTTGAAAAAGGACACCAAAATTTTAAGACCTGTCCGTCTCACTTGAAGAATTTTTGATGCCCCGATCCTAAACCCTGGCCATGGCCCTGCAGTCAACCACACTAGGACAGGCTTGAGGTAGATGTTGTAGGGAAGGGACGGCTAAACCATCATGACATGTTGTCCATTTTGTCAAACCCTTTTTAGCACTGGTCCTTGTTACACTAGATTTCCTGCAAGAGTCTCACCCTCCCCCCCCCCCCCCTTAAACTAGGTTTATGTTGGGAATATTGACCCTGCAGTGTGAGGGCAAAATCTTTTCTTTTAAGGGATAACCCCATCATATCAGTCATACATCAATTCAAAATGATGCTCAGCTCAATATACTTTACATACATACAGAAGGAAGGGGATTACATTCATAAAATGACTTATAAATGCAAAGTAGGGGTGGGGTCCTCTAGACTGGTTTGCTAGTCCTTCTTTCCAACAGGGTATATGGTAGTCTTCAGACCATCTCACTCAGTTACCTAAGTAGACATCTTCTCAAAGGCTCGAGACCATTTTAATCAGCTCAGTAGATATCTCACAGGCTGCAGACCATCTCACACAGCTCAGCTCAGATATTCTTCAAACCATCTCAAAGCTCAGTAGATATTTCAAAGTCTTTAGACCATCTCATTCAGCTCAGCTCAGGAGATATTCTTCAAACCATCTCATAGCTCAGTAGATATTTCAAAGTCTTTAGACCATCTCATTCAGCTCAGCTCAGGAGATATTCTTCAAACCATCTCATAGCTCAGTAGATATTTCAAAGTCTTTAGACCATCTCATTCAGCTCAGCTCAGGAGATATCACACAGACTTCAGACAATCAGACTCAGCTCATGAGATAGCTCATGGCTTTCATACAATCTCCTGGGAAATCTCACAGACTTCCGACCACCAGACCAAGCTCAGCTCAGAGGGTACCCCAGAGGCCCGACGTTCTTGTTAAGCAGTTCAATGGCCGACTCCCGCAGCTTCTTTAGGAACTTCTGGAGCTCATCTTTGCGAAATACCTGCAACATAAGAGAAGATTCATATGAAACAATGAAGCTGGCAGAACCATGTAAATCACAGACATAAACAAGTATGTGAACTCTGCTAACCAACTAAGCAATACAGGATGCAATTATTTTCTAATGATTTTTTTATTTCATTTTTCAAAATTTGACTTTCATTAAAAGAAAATTGGGATAAAATTTAAATTTAACAGCTATCAACATATAAGGAGAAAAGTATCAGAACAATTAAAAGATTAGGAATTCCTCAAATTGTCAGCCATACTGCTATTGATCTTGCGTCTTAACCACTTAATGCTTCAAGTTCATCTAAATTTAATCATGTAGGGGTCCAATTTTACCCAGACTAATTTAATGGTACATTTCAGGTAAAGACGGAATTTAGGAGAATGTACGGAGGAGAAATACCAATGAAATATCAACCTACAAGTATTCTCAAAATATCTCAAAGTATCAAGGTAAGGATGGATAGGGAATTAAATTTTGAATATGAATAACGCCATTTTTCTGTCATATTTAGGCTAGCTTTTGACTGACCAGTTGTAATGGTGGAAAAAAAACAAAGCAGAAGTACCAGGTGGAAAACCACCACCTAACCTTAAGTCATTGGCAACTTCCTTTCAAGCCTGGAGAGGATTTAAACCCAGGTGTGGTGAGTGACAGCAAGCAGTAAGTGGCAGTGCCTTAGATGACTCAGCTATCAGGGCAGGCCTTGGCAGGAATGGGATAAAGGCAACATAATGAAGTGAATGTTTAACACATTCTTGCCAAGAGCCCCTTAAAAAGACTGACAATTCTGGTAATATCTCTGACAAAAAAAATCATTTTGGAAAATTATGAAGGCGTAACATTCATCAGTAGTCAGAACTGAACTAAATTCAAATATCTTAAGAATTCACATATCTTTACCAATTCATTTTCATAAATATCCCCAATCTACACAATACTTTTCCGAGGGGAAATCTGGGCATGAAAGATTTAATGAAAAAACCTCCTAAAGCCTGTCGACAAGGGCCTAGATATCAACAAACAAAACACTTAGAAATGTCTTTCTACAGTGCGATAAGGACTTTCACTTGCATGAGTTATGGGGACCCTTCAGCTAGGTGTACCGATGACTTCTATACCACCCCCCCCCCCCTCCCCCTTCTGCTCACCCACTAACCCCTTTTCTCAAGCCTCCAGTACCGTGGCCCAGTTTTTTAACCCTTCTAATGCTGAGGCTAATTTCGTCCAAAGTACAAGGATGCAAAGATTTTTGAAAATAATTTAAACCTTGTCATGTTGGTATTCATTGGATAGCTCTCATCGAGTAATCTTTAACTATTTGTATAAAATTTAGATATTTGGAAATTTGTGACAATTTGTAACCTTATTATCCTAATGTGCATTTCAATACAGCGAAGCCTCAGAGATGTGAACACCTTGGGACCAGGACAAAAGCGCTCACATTAGGGGATGTTCACTTCTCAGAGGTCTTTTTTTATAATGTTAAAGATACAAATTGGACGAGAAAACTGTGTTCACATTAGGTGTTCACATCTCCAGGGTGTTCACAATGAGAGGTTTCACTGGTGCCCGAAATACCCGCTAGCTAAGGGCCTGATGGCCCCAAATGCCTTTGAAGGAGGATGCAATAAAGACAATGTCAAGTGGTCGGCATGATATACAATAGGAGCAAAGTTCAACTGATGAGATGGTCTTGGCATTGTCATAAATCAAATAAAGATAAACATCTCAGCATACTACACAAAGCTGCTCAACAACAAGTAGTGTTGGTAGTTGAAGCAGTTAGTAACAGTAGTAGTAGTAGTAGTAGTAGTAGTAGTAGTAGTAGTAGTAGTAGTAGTGGTAGTGGTAGTGGTAGTGGTAGTAGTGGTAGTGGTAGTGGTAGTAGTAGTGGCAGTAGTAGTAGTCGTGGTAAGTGAAGCAGTAGTAGTAGTAGTAGTAGTGGTAGTGGTAGTGGTAGTAGTAGTGGCAGTAGTAGTAGTCGTGGTAAGTGAAGCAGTAGTAGTAGTAGTAGTAGTAGTAGTAGTAGTAGTGGTAGTAGTAGTAGTAGTAGTAGTAGTAGTAGTGGTAGTGGTAGTAGTAGTAGTAGTAGTAGCAGTAGTAGTAGTAGTGGTAGTAGTAGTAGTCGTGGTAAGTGAAGCAGTAGTAGTAGTAGTAGTAGTAGTAGTAGTAGTAGTAGTAGTGGTAGTGGTAGTGGTAGTGGTAGTAGTAGTAGTAGTAGCAGTAGTAGTAGTAGTAGTAGTGGTAGTGGTAGCAGTAGTAGTAGTAGTAGTAGCAGTAGTAGTTGTAGTAGTAGAAGTGGCAGTAGTGGTGGTAGTGGTAGTAGTAGTTAGTTTTGGGAATCACTCCTATCGATGATCAATGTTTATAACTTACTTAAGGTCTTACGACACTTTTAGAAATCTCTGTTTAATTTTCCTGAAACTTTGCATGAGGAAAGAACATAGCACAGTGATCTCCAAAACTTGAAATTTTGGAGTCATCGACTTAGTTTTTTTACAACGATTTTTGAAAAATTAATGTAATTTATGTAATAAACACCTCATTCTCCAAAATTGGTTTCTTTCTTAGCCAAATTTATCCCTTCAGAGATACTGACACTGCCTGAAATACTGTTCTGCCTTGTTGAAATTATTTTTCTGCTGTTAAATAGGAATTATTGGACAAAATAAAGGAATTCAAGAAACAAGTTTTTAACCCAAAATTGGTATAAGTCAGAATTGACTGGTTTAATTTTCACCAATTTTTGTCTACAATATCTACACAATGTTCTAAATAAGAAGACAAAAAGAAAATGACAGGTCATCGTGCAAGTTTCCGAACCACAGATGGTCAAAGTTTGTGAAATAGGACTTTTTTGGGGCAAATTTTCATGAAAATGTTAGAAAAAGTTACTCAATTGTTACCACATAAGCCCATCCTCATATAAGATATTGTTGAGCAAGGGAACCCCATTTTATACACATAAATTTGTAATAAATTACTTTAGTTTGTCCAATACCCAATAGGTGTCACCGGTATAGAGTATCGTAAGACCTTAAAGATTAACGGTAGATAGGAAACATATGCTGTAGTGAAACAAGACTATAAGCATAACATCTTTTTATTTAGCAGTTTGTAAATTTATCTTCTTGTCTTAGAAATTAGGAAATTACTTCATTTGTAATTACTAGATAGCTACATGCAGCATCTCCCTATGGTGTCATGATTGATCATCAAAAGTGGAGATGATCACTTTGAAAGTTGATTATCCTAAATGACAACTGATCATCATAATCGCACACCCCAAATAGTGAGTTCTTCGATTAATTGATTAATCGAAAAATCACTAGTAGTATTGAGTAGTAGTAATATTTAAGTAGTAATAATAATAGTAATACCATTAGTATATAGAAGTGGCAGTAGTAAGAAGAAGTAGTAGTAGTAGTAGTAGTAGTAGTAGTAGTAGTAGTAGTAGTAGTAGTAGTAGTAGTAGTAGTAGCAGCAGTAGTAGTAGTAGTAGTAGTAGTAGTAGTAGTAGTAGTAGTAGTAGTAGTTTTAAGCAGTAGTAGTAGTAGTAGTAGTAGTAGCAGTAGCAGTAGCAGTAGCAGTAGTAGTAGTAGTAGTAGTAGTAGTAGTAGTAGTAGTAGTAGAAGTAGTTTTAAGCAGTAGATGTATTAGTAGCAGCATTATAAATAGCAACAGGTGAAACAGTGGTAGCAGCAGGAGCAGAAGTAGTGATAGCAGCAGCAGCTTCAGAGGTTACTACAGAGGACAGTGTGTAGTGTAGCTCACCTTGTAGAGTTGATGTTGCTCGGCTGCGATGGTGTCAGCGAGCTGCAGACAGGCTTTGTACTGCTCCGTGGTGTGGAGAACCGAGTGGAGGAGGAAACACATGGTAGGGAGACACAGCTGCCTCAGCAGTGACATCTGGTGGCTGCGAACGTCATCAGCATCCTCGCCCTCCTGTGGGGACACAATAAGTAGATGTAGAAAGAATTGCACAGAGAAATTGAAAATACACATAGTCTGATACATATAAAACACCTATTCTATTGTTGTTTCAGTTGAGTTTAACCAAACCCGATCAAATACAACTGTTATTGATGAGTTATGTTTCATTCATAAGACCAAGTGTGCACAACAGAATTTTTATATATTTCTAAAGATTTTTTTCTTTATTTACTTGCTTGTTGAGCATGACCACACTGAACGGCAGATTGGTTAACCTGTCAATGTAACTTTCATCCAAAGCACAAGGATGCAAAGATTTTTGAGAAACATCTCGACCCTGCCATATTGGAATTCATTAGAGATCTCATTTAGTAATAACATATGAGTACCCATTTGCCAGGGTTTCTGTCATTTTCAGCTTTTTTTCACGATTTTTTGTATCAACTAAATTAGCCACAGGCAGCTAAAGGGTTAAAAACAACAAAATACTAATAGGATATGAATAAACCTTACATGTCTCTGGTCAACCATCCAACCTCCATTGACGAACAGCAACACATTGTAGATTTTATCCATTGTAGTCTAAAAAAGAAAGAATATCAATAAATCCTCCACTCGATTTCCAATGTATACTTCATCTTTAAATAGTTAACCCAGTAATGCTTAAGAAATTCCTCTTAAAATTATTGCATGGAACTAAGATACTTCTTACAATAACATGGAAATTCAGCTTTTGTCAAAAAATAACATTCTGGGACCAATGCAACTGTTCATTGCATGCAACAAAGGGGAAAGCAACTGCAGATTTCAGTTATTATAAAGAATCTTGAAGTTTCCCTGGAGCATTTACTTGTTTTTTTAAGAAATTTTATTCACAACTAAAGATGTGCATACAATTTTGATGAATTACAAAATTAATGAATAATTGGATAACCACGTTTTGATTAACCTCGTGGTTAAATTTCCAGTAAATTGAATGAAAGCAAAATACTTAATTTCATGGCCCTGTGCAGAACCACTACTAACTTCCTAACTTGCAGTAGTTTAACATTTCTCCCCTCGTGGTTTGGGGGTTATCTAAAACAGTAGTTTTAAATTTCTCCCCTAGTGTTTTGGAGTATCTAATACAGTAGTTTAACATTTGACCCTTAGGTGGCACTAGTGTTTTTCATAGGGTTGTCATCGCTACCGCGCTTATCTATGAACCGGCAAAAAATCCTTGCCGAGTATCGATATCTAGGATGACCCAAGATATTGAATCATATGTAAATCAGGTTGGGTAGTGACGCCACATTGATGTGTACTAAAAATAAACACAAACACATGGTAACTCCCCTGTCGTGATTGATAGGTTCATGCCGCTCGACAAAGGACTTCGGCAGAAGCCACACAAATGCAATATATGCATGTGTGGGAGGGTAAAAACGTAAAAAAACAAACACCCCACGCGTGAACCGCCGACATGCCAAATGAGCACATTACTGGTGATGATGTAGAGATCAGCAGTAACAGGTAACATAAATAAGAATCGAATCGAAGTACCTTATCGGTAATAATTTTATTGGTTATCGAATCGGTAAAAATTTTGTATAAATGACAGCCCTAGTTTTTCAGGGTAATCAATTAATACACCTCAAGTTGACTGACCTTTGTCTGCAGCAAAAGTGAGTGCTGCCATCTTTCCAGCTCCAGCTCAAACTGTTTCTGCTTGTGCTCGAAGGCCACCCTCTCCGTGAAGTTAGAGGCGTGCGGGATCTCCGGACCCCGTGGCTTGGAATGGTGGTAGTGGGCAAACCAGTCATTGAACGAGTCATGTGCATCCTGCATAAAAATAAAGAGTTCCAGTTTCACCTTTTTTTAAAGGGACGTTTGATAATTGACCCTTCTAGCCATTGGTCAATTTTCGCATATTGACAATCTTTGTCTAGTGTACGTCCATTCGGATGAACATCCCAAAAATATCAACCCATTAAAATTTTAATAAGTATTCACTATGCCGTAAGAAATAAAGGAAAGTGAACTTAATTCACAAAACAAAACCAGATCCAATGGAATAAAACAATAGAATTTCAGCATTTCATTACCATTTTTACCATTATTATCTATTTCCAGAAGTCATTGCTTTAGACATGAGGCTTCTTAACCCATGAGTGTCTGTGGCACCCAAAAATGCCCAGACTATTTCAGATAATTTTTCAAGAAAATTTTGTAGAAATACTGATGAAAATCCAGCCAACAGCCTTTTAAAATGATTTTTGAATGGAAGAGCACACAAGAGAATCATGTATGGCACGAGAGATATACATAGCAACTCACAAGGTAGGCCTTGATACATAGGTATTCCCGTATGGCGTTATCATCCTCAGGCTCAAGCTCTGTAGAACCGCTCTGAAAGACAAAACAATACAATTACAAAGCATATCCATCTGTAATGAAATAGGCAAAGGTGACTAGAGCCTGTTTTACCAGATGTAGAATGCATCTCAATTTATGATTTGTTATAGAACAAGTTCATGAATCCGGTTAGCAGAAAAATGTTCGGAAAATGGACATGACTCATAAATTCCCTTAAAGCAAAATATGGTAATCTTGTATTGGAGAGACTTTTACATTTGGCATCTTCAGTGATTACATAATTTAGAGCATTAATCCTGCAGATGACACTGGAAACCAGCAGTGTTTTCGTGACAAGGACACTTCCAGCGTTAGATAACCAAATATGTTTACCTGCTAAAGACCAGACTTTGTTTCGAACCACGAGTAGGTTCAACACTATGAAAACCAGGAAAAACGCTGCCCAGAGTTGTCTTACCTGCAACTGCCCTTCCCTGATTATGATGTCAATTGAGCAGGTATCCTGTCAAACACCTTAGGGCATCCCAATTACGTTTTTGTGCTCAAGACCAGAGTTTGTTTCAAACCACAATCAGGGTTAACACCATGAAAAACACTGCCAAACGAGTTGTCTTACCTGCATCTTGCATTCCCTGATGATGATGTCAATGGATCCAGCAGGGATCTTGTTAAACACCTCACGGCAAGCTGCGTGCTTCTTCAGAGCTGACAAATCGAAAGGAGATGGAAAATAAGTTTCTTGTTAAACCATCATGACTGCTTTACTATCTAGGAATAACAAAATAAGAATATAGCTTCATACTCATAATTCTGTCTCCTGCTAAATCTCGTGAAATCTTTGCATTTCATGGGCTGAGTTAATGTAACCCATTTGCAGCAGCGAAAAAGGCCTGGCTATTTTGGTAATAGCATCTTTTTTTAAAACTTATTTGAAATTCAACTTACCAGTCAGTCTCACATATTTTGAGATATTCATATACACAGGCACCAAAAACAACTGGCAAGTCATAGATTTAGGCTTAATATAGCAGAGGAGGACAACTAGGATTAGCAATGCTTTCAACAGCTAAGGAAATAGAAACCCCAAACCAGAGAGAATTCCCTTTTTCTTTATGAATAATCCATAGGGTCTTTCAGTTGCAAAGGCACCAAAGAGAGCCCTTCAAAATCTAGAACATTTGTATAGCAGCCGAACCATCCTGCTTATGAGAATCCAGTGGAGACTTGGTTCTCATTCTAGATGTCTTAACCCTTCTAATGCTGAGGCTACTTTTGCCCAAAGCACGAGAACGCAAATTTTTTGATATTGATATAAACCCTGTCATGTTGGTATTCATTAGATAGCCCTCGCTGAGTACTTTCAGAGGGGTACACATGTGCAAGGGTTTCACTTAATGTATATAAAGGGGTAAACAACTAGGCTACTTGGATCCCCTTGATTCCTTATTGTGATCCTCTCAGTCTCAGCACTTACCTAGGAAGCCCCTCATGACGGCGTTTGCCTGCCGCATGGCTTCAGCTCTTTGAGATGGGTCGAACACCAGCCAGTCTATAGCCTCTATCTTCTGACGATCCTCCTGCAAGAGTGAGGGAAGCATTCAGAAAGTTTGTTTATATTCAATAGCTGGACTACATTACCATTATCAATATTATCATTATTGTTACCATTATCATTATCAATATCATTGTGATCATTATCATTATTAGTATCATTATTATTATTATTATTGTTATTATCATCAGATATTATTATTATTATTACCATTATCATCATTAGTAGTAGTAGTAGTAGTAGTAGAAGTAGTAGAAGTAGTAGTAGTAGTAGTAGTAGTAGTAGTAGTAGTAGTAGTAGTAGTAGTAGTAATAGTAGTAGTAGTAGTGGTAGTCGAAGTGGTAGTAGAAGTAGTAGTAGTAGTAGTAGTAGTAGTAGTAGTAGTAGTAGTAGTAGTAGTAGTAGTCGCAGCAGTAGCAGGAGAAGTAGTAGTAGTAGTAGTACTTCTACTGTAAATATTATTTCAATAATTGTTAGTACTAATATTTTCATTATCATTATTATTTTGATTGTTATCACTATCATTACAATCATCATCATAATTCTTCTATCTATTATCATAAGTAGTAGTATTAAAAGCATCATTATCATTATCATCATCATCATCATCATCTGCATTACAATCATCATTATTATTACCACTTTTCATCAATTTCCTACCTGAGATGTTGCAGCCTCCAGTGCTGTTTCTGTATCAATGCTGAATTCACCTAGATCTTTATTGCGTATGTTAATAACCACAGCCTTGGTGATACAGGGAATGTCCAGACCTGCTTCCTCTGCCAGAGCAAGACACCTCTGTCTCTCTTCCTTCTCAGTAATACCTACAACATCATATATAAAGCTAGTGATTGGCACTTCAAATATAACAATATATCACAATATCGTTTGAACAATATTCTTAAATGATACTGCCTGCCTCCAAAGAACTTATATCAATTTCATACCAATAAGTAAGTAATACAGTTATAATAAATTGTAAATGGCGTAACTAAACATCCAATATCAGTACTTGGTATCATATCGATTCATGTTGTTTACCAAAATATCTGTGGAGAAATGTCACAACTATTTAATATGTATGTGTACAGAGGAGTTGAAAGCTACAGAATTACACTTACTAACCCATATGCTGCAGGTGGCTATTTTGGCCAATAAAAAATGAAGCAAAAAACCTGAAAAATGACAAACCCTGGCACATAGGTACTCATCTGACAGTACTCAGCGTGAGCTTTCCTATGAATACCAACAGGACAGGGTTTAGACGTCCAAAAATCTTTGCGTCATTGTGTTTTGGAAGAAAGTAGCCACAGCATTGGAAGGGCAAATTCATTATGCTACTATATAGGTCATGACTTATAGGAAAGTACTCAGCGTGAGCTTTCCTGTGAATACCAACATGACAGGGTTTAGATGTTTTTTCAAAAATCTTTGCGTTATTGTGCTTCGGAAGAAAGTAGCCTCAGTATTAGAAGGGCTAATTCACTATGTTACTGTATAGGTCAAAACTTGGTGTTACCTTCGAGGAAGCGAGCATACCACTCGACTTGCATGTCGCGAGGTAGAGTGGCAACAAAAGTGGCCACCAAGGTCTTCTGTTTCTCCAGTATGAGCTCACGAACATAGCACTCAAGTACTGCATTACACAAAGTATCCTGCAATCAAACGGTAAATCATCTCTTACACATGTAGTCATACATCACAACATTTGAAAATGTATCCCTATACATAGCACTCAAGTACTGCATTACACAAGGTATCATGCAATCAAACAAAAAATGATAACTTATCAAACAAAATTTGAAAATGTATCCATATCCATAAATGATAATCTAGATTTCCAACATATATTCTGCCATACTTAAAATAATTACAGTCAGCGTCCCACCTAGGTTTCAAACTCAGATTGCAGGGATTTAGTTTTATTAGCTTCTTTTCTTTGTAAGAGCCTGTATAATGTATGGAGCTGTATTTACCTTGGTAGCGCGGCCTATGGTGCGCAGGAAGAGGACCATGTGTGCCATGAACCTGATGAGATGCAGGGCGGGTTTGTTGTTGTCGTCTTTCAGCCAGTTGTACATCTGTTCTATGAGGCCATCGATGTCCTCCAGTATTATGTAGCGCTGGATGATCCTGTAGGCTTCCTTCGACTGGTGACGAACATCCTAGACAGATAATATGAGAAAATAACAACATTGATTTCACCCATTTAAACCCGAACCATAGACTTCCTTGGACTGGTGACAAACATCCTAGAAAGACAATTTGAGAAAATAACAACATTAACTTCACCCATTTAAATCTTAGCTGTGGACCACCCAAAATCCCACAGCCTTCCTTGGACTGGTCACTCACATCCTAGAGAGACAATTTGATGAGATAACAATTATTAACCAAGCCCTTTCATGCCTAGAGTGCCCCATATCATGTTACCATCTTTGGACAGGAAACACACAATTGCTCATGAGTGATAAGATATCAGAAACCAACAAAAAAATCTTGAAGGTCTTGAAGGTGACTGTGCACATACTACTTGAAAATATTGGTTTCTGGTCACATCTGGTGAAACGGTTTTGCTCATTGAGAACAGTGAGAACTAATGGATTAAATATAAAAACCTGTTCACCTCAAAGGAAAGTTTTCCAGTGTTTTTTCCAAAGTTTTTAGAATTATTTTTTTTCAATTTTCTCAAGAAAGTTACCAGCAAAGTGCTTTTTCTGAAGTGACCATGGCAATTTGTTTTTACTATTGCAATCACCAGTGTCACATCCATAGTTCTCACTAAGTACACAGAAACTACTTCCCTTTGAATTGAAATATTTTTGGCCAAATTATCATGAATGTTATTCATAGTTCTTACATAGCACCTGCAGCCTGCTTCCTATTGAAATGAGATGTCATTGCCACTCATTGGTCACAGAACGGAATTGAGAAAATAACATTTACTTTACCCATTCATACCCTGAGTGTCCAATATCCTGTAAGCTTCCATTGATTGGTGACACACGCCCTACAGTGTGGAATCAAGAAAATACTACAGGGCAGAACCTGAATTTAACATACTCGTGCCTATGGAGTCAGTCTGTCATTTACAACCTCCATAGCTAACATCATGCAATACTTGAATCCTACAAACAGTGCTACTTACATCATTGGAGCAGGCTTGAATTTCCCTGAACACATCATCCATAGACAACCTGAAGATAAACAGTAAGATCTATATATGTTGATATGTTATCCATTTCCAGACATAAATTGTGCATTTAGTATTCATATTTTATCTGAATATTAATTCTATATGAGGAGGCACACACAGAGGTAAGCTTAAGAAAGGACAATAAGCCACCATCAAAACAATACTGAATACTTATTGAATACAAATTATAATAGTGTGTGTATATATATATATATATATATATATATATATATATATATATATATATATATATATATATATATATATATATATATATTTATATATATATTTTTTAAAGATACTAGTATATATATATATATCATAAAATGATTTTAGAATTTGTTTTTTCCTCACCTTTTCTGCCAAATTCAGGCTAATTTGCGATTGGCCAGTTGTAAGTTGTGGAACATTTGGTTATTTTGCGACGCCAACAAATTACTCACATTTTATCCCAGTATGTTGAAGGCAGCTCCTCCAGTGTTCTCTCGAGCGGCGCGTTCATCCTGATCTCGCGCTCCACGTTCTTGTCCACGAGAACCCTGAAGTACGCCCACAGGTAGTCCTCCCACGACTGGCACGCCGGCAGCAGCTCCCCCAGATTACCGCTGAACGTCGCATACACCGCTCGCTCAAACACACTGAAATGTTTCTGCAAAGGCAAGGAAATATTAAGAATTATAATTGTATAATACTAATCATCGCCCCCGAAATGTATGCTGAAATGTATCTGCAGACAGCAAAAGATTTATCAAAACATAAATCTTTAACATTCACTGTTCACTCAAACAAACTGAAATGCTTCTCTGAATTCTCCACCACTTATGCCTGGGAAACCACAATTTAATCTAAATTTGGAGGAAAAGGTGACAAAAAACAAAATTCAAAATCACTATGGTGTATATATATATATATATATATATATATATATATATATATATATATATATATATATATATATATATATATATATATATATGTATATATATATATATATATATATATATATATATATATATATATATATATATATATATATATATATACTATAATTAAAACATTTTTTATTTGTCATCATCAACTAGGGATGTGAGAAAGTTGCCAGTAACTTGGGAGTTAAACAGTGTTTTTACCCGGTATCTCCAAATGCCATACACCTACCTCCTGAGCCATCCTCCAGCAGACGGCCTTCCAGATGTCCCTGTAGGGGTTGCCCTCTACGGGGAGGACCTCTCCGCCCTCACCCAGGCTCTCGTAGTTAGGGTCGTGGTACAGCCTCCAGCCCTCCAGGGTGGCCGCCCTCCAGGCCTGACCACACCTACAACACAGCGCATCATCAGAAAAACAATAATACCTCTCCCATGCAACTCAGCTGGAGTGTGAACATGGTTTGAGCACAACTCACTATCATCTACTTCTTGACTGTTAATGAAAACATCCGTAAAAGTTGCAGACTTTGTATTGCTTTATAGCAGGTTTTGTTCAGTCACTTTTATTGCCAATGCCATTCGTTTTTTATGATTGTAAACCTCTATCTTTTGATTGCAATGTCAATAAACTTTGCGCACCCCTGTTTATCAAATTGTGCATCATTATTTGGACATCATATCCAAATGGTAGTATCATACTACATGCTAGCAGGATATCTTGTTATTCAAACCCAGTATGCAAAGATTAATCTACACATCAAAGGCAACAGTCTGCCAGGTGCATTATTTCATATGGGCAAAATTAACACGGTATACAGTATTTTATTACTTAAACTAATAGCAATTTACCACAACTTGACATAAATGTAAGTGAGAAATTTGATAATTACCTGTTACAGAGTCGCTGTGCTTCGTCTAATTGCCCTGCCCTGATGCAGGCAAACATATACTGTGCTAAGCGAGCTTCATCTTCACGGTCAAGGTCAGCCAAAGGTCGGCCCTGGCGGATAGGGGCATCAGGATCCTAAAAGAGAATGGAACAACAGAATGTTACAATCTAACTCAGAAAAACTTCAAAAACTTCTTTTTAAAATTTGTATCCATCATACAAGATGATGGATTACATATTACTACTAGTAAATTAATTGAACCTTTCCAAACATTTTTTTGTCAATTGCATTCAATCCATTCATTATTAAGTTCTAGATGGTGGTCTGGAATCTAAAAGCCAAGGTAGTTACAAATATCTACAATTAAATCAATGGAAACTTCACCACTTTGTTTTGCAACTTGCATTTTCAACAATTTCTTTCAAAAACGTTATGAATATATGCTCGAATCCAAAGTTACACTCAGAAGTATCATAGATTCAGACGACAGCTTTGGGGGTATTTCTGAGCAATGTAATTGTTGACCTACCAGCTCGTCCACAAGAGGGCGCTCCAAGCCTAAGGGGACGCCACCTGACTTTTGCTGTAAGTGATGGAGGGTGTTCTCCCTGCAAAAGAGGACAACATAAGAACACACACTTTCACAAGCATATTCTTAGAGCAATTGTCTGCAATACTGCTGGTATGTCTGTTACAATTTGCATCTCTTTAAATAGGTTTAGTCATATCGTGACAAGATAGGAACATGGAACCGGGAAGAACTTACCCTTTCTTTTAGAACAGTCCCAAGGGATCTTTCAATTACAATTACAGTTTTTAAATTCATAGTCAAAACATCAAGGATCCATAAAACAATTTCTAGAGCTTGAACTTCTAGGCTTGAAATACAACTCATCCACGGCTTGAGATGCATCATGTTTCTAATAGGAAACTTCTGATAACATGTTATGGCTTTCATTGAAATTAAGTATGAGATATTGCTAACAAAAAGAATACGATCACAGTGGGAGTATAAGTAATATAAACTGTGAAAATCATTAAAATGTGACAACAATATGTTAATGGGTTTCAAATGAGAGAACTCTATCAGTTGTCCTAATAATCAGTTGTTTTAGCCCTTTGAATGCTGAGGCTACTTTCGCCCAAATCACAAGGGAGCAAAGAATTGTGCAAACCATCTAAACCCTGTCACATGGTCTTAGCCAGCAGGGCATCTGGGTGTCTTTTTGGGCACCCAAACCCTTGAAAAACCACCCCTCAGGACACCCAAATATTTTTAGAGTAATTTCTTAAAATGTCAATCTGAAGCATATAATTGAATCTTTTTTCATCTCCATATGATTACCATGACATTGTATAAGAATATCATGCTTTATTTTGATAAATTTATACATGTTTATGGTAGAAATCTGAGTATATTGTGGTCCCCCTTGTAAATTTGGACGCCCCAAAATTTCACAATTGTCAATGTTGGGCACCCAGTTTCTAAATCCTGGCTAAGACCCTGCCCTGTCATATTGGTATTAAATGAATAGCTGTCGCTGAGTACCCTCAGATGAGTAGCCATGTGCCAGGGTTCAGTCATTTTTCAGGCATTTCATCATTTTGTATTGGCCAAATTAGCCACCACTAAAATAAAGGTTAATTAATCATACGAAAGCGCAGCAGCTTATACTAACCAGGCACCTGATTGGTCGCTGAAATATTCTACTTTGTTGTAATAATCATCTAGCTCCTCTGCAGCCGTTTTCTCCAGCCAATCAATGACGAGCTGAGACTGTCGTAGCGAACTATCGCCTGTGTACAGTTGGTCCACTGTTTGCTTCTCGCTGACGTGTTTACCCTGAAAAGAGGACAAGTTAAAGTAAATTTGAGGAATGATTTTCAATATTGAGACTGCAGTCTTAGCCAGCAGGGAATCTGAGCATTATTTGGATACCCAAATCCTCAAAAAACACCACACAGGACACCCAAATTATAGAGTTAATTGTAATTCCTCAAAATGTCATTTACAAGCAGATAATCAAATTCTTTTTACCTCCATATAATGAACATGACGATCTGTAAGGGTATTATGCCTCATTTTAATAAATAGTAAATGTGTATGGTGTTTCCAAAAAAAGCATTTTTAATGAGCATTCAACTATAACTTTTTTTTGTGATAAGAGCGAGTACAATTCAGATTGATCATCCTAGCCCTAGTCCTAGAGACAGTCCTCTTTTAGAAAGAATACAACCCAATAGAACATATAAAAGTATCTTGATGATAAAGTTTTGAGAAATATTTTATAAAATCTTCTTCTTGTTCAGTCAAAGCATATTCTTTTTTTTACATTTTTCCAAAAATGACTCTCTTCACAATGAGTTATTGAGTCTTGTTTTAAGTTTTCAAACCCATTTAAGAATAGATCATGTTCTCACCAAGTCATCAATCATCATGGCCTCCTCATCCTGCCCGAGTTCAGTCTCCAGCCGATCCATATAGAGCGTATGTAGGAGGCGCCACGTGTCCTTCTCCTGTTCTAGCAGTTTCAGCACGTAAACCGTTTTCACAAACCTACAACAAACGATGATGATCTCAAAGAGTTGCAAAAACCACAGTAAACTTTTTTTGAAAGTATCTGTACTTAACTATAATCATTTCTAGTCAGTCAATAATACATATATTTCACTTCCAATACTTTGATTTTTTCTTTGTTTCAATATTACCCTTAGCTCTAGATGCTTCTTGACATGAACTCTAGGTGTGAATGGATCAACACATTTGTGCCGAAAGGTATTCTTTTGAAAATAACTTTCCAAAATATTTGGAAAGGCATATATATTGGCTTCATATCAATATTTCCCCTTCAAATATTTTCCTAAACATGTCCAGGATAAAGGAGGTGCCAAAGTCATCAGGGTATATTCAGGTCAGGATAGGCATAAATGGAATCAAGGGGCAATGCTGCTACTTACTTGTTCTGTCCGGGAGTGGCTCGCTTGACCAGCTTTTTCAGGAGGGAGACCTGGTCTGTAACGATGCGCTCATAGTCTCCCAGCAAGTCAAACACTTGGTTCTCAGCCGCGTTAGACTTGAGCGAGTCCATGAATTCTCCATACAGTGCTGCTGAGGCTGTGTAAAATAAACAACACAAATATTGAATTCATGAAATCTCCATACAGGGCTGCTGAGGCTGTGTAAAATAAACAACACAAATACTGATTCTCACAGTCTGATGTCAAAGTTCCATTTCAGATTATTGTATATCTTTAAACGATACAATACTTTTTTCCAGTCAATATCAGTATTTAACATTGTATCGTACATAAGTATTAATCCCTATATTCTAAATGTGCCCCAGAAAAGATTTATAAGTATAAGTGTTTTCTAAGTAGTGTCACATTACCTGTTAGTCCAGGGTCATCCTCCAGTAGAAGAGCTACGTTGGTGGTGGTGACATCCCCGCCTCCTCCTCCATAACTAGCCAGCATGCTACCAGCCAGCATGCTGGGGGTAGACGTGCTGGTCTGAAGAGAACACAAATATTATACTGTATATGGTGTTAGTTTATGCACATATAGAGTGTTGTGCTTGGCAGGCGGTTGCCTCTGATGCACAGTTTGATTCTATTTGCTGATGCTGAGTGAGAAACCATCATGTCAGCACATTGTACAATACTAGCATAGGGATTTGATGCCTAAATAATGGTGCGCAGTTTAATAAATGCAGACTCCAAGGGTAGCAAAGTAAGCATTGATTTAACTGTTGCACTATTAATAAGGTATGCAGTACATGATGAAACTACAGGATAAAAATGATGTCTAAGAGAACAATTCTTTCATATGGCAATCTATTACATGTATTATACTGTTATCCATAGGTTTATAACATGCCAGTTTTAAACATGCTTTTACATTGTGGCATGTAGTAAAAGTCAAACAGAATGGGAAGTGCACCCAAGTCCTGCAAATAGATATTAGCTGCATCGGTTTGAGATGTACCATTACAACCAGGGCCTGCCCTGATGGCCGAGTGGTCTACCGCTGGCATTGACTGCTAGCTGTCTCTCACCACTGCCTGAGTTCAAATCCTGGTTGGCGCTTGTAAAAAAGGTGCCAGTGACTTGGGGAAAGGTGGAGGTTTTTCTCCAAGAACTCTGCTTTCCTCCACCACTAAAAACTGTCTAGTCACGAAGTAGTCTGAACATGCTCTTAGCCAGCAGGGCATCTGGGTGTCTTTTTGGACACCCAAACCCTTAAAAACCCCACCTTAGGACACCCAATTTTTTTAGTGTGGAATTTCTAAAAATCTCAATCTCAAGCTTATAATTGAATTTTGTCATCTCCATATAATTCCCATGACATTGTTTAATGATATCATGCCTTATTTTGATGAATTTATACATGTTTATGGTTGAAATATGAGTATATTGTGATACCCCTTAAAAATTTGGACGCCCAAAAATTTTACAACTGCCAATTTTAGGCACCCAGTTTCTTAATCCTGGCTAAGACACTGAGTCTGAACATGAGAGAGAAAGTGATGATAACTGAAATTCAACCAAAGTAGAGATATTGCCTTACCTCCATCAGTCCACTGCGATGCACTGGGGTATGTGGGAATGAAGCATTGATACCACTCTCGCCTAGCGTCGAACCCTAGAATGAACACACATTTACATTGTAAATACTTCAAACAAACTACACAAAAAGGACAACAGCATTATTTACATGAATTGCACTATAAGCTGACCTGCCAATCAAAATTGTCACAATACAATAGCAATATTTCCTTAACAATACCCTAACAATATTTCTAACGATATGCCAGCCTCCCAGAGACCTTATTTTGTTAAATTTATCATTGACAGCTTTGGAAATTTTGCTTTGCACAGTAAAAACATTTAACTCCTACTCAGTGTTTTTGGGCTGACCAGGAATTTTACATGACCATGTGTCCGATTGCCATATGTCTCTAGGCATAAATAAGCTGGTAACATCACAGCTCAGGCTGCTTCAGAAGGCAGGGAAGAGGGTTGACAACATGTTTGCCTTATTATCTCACTGTGCATGCCCAGGCAACTGCTCTACCTGTTGCTAGTAGTCAACGGGTCAACTCAAACAGTAATTAAAAATCTTTATTGTATATAAACACGTCACTTACAGCAGTGGATCCTGGTGTGGCCAGCACGGAGTTGCCAAGAGTTGCTGACACGTCAAACTTGGACGCAGAGGGCATCTGGCGAGGTGTATCTGGTAAAACAAGTAAAGAGAACAATGAAGGACCTGTACAGTACTTTTACCTTTTTCGTTTCCATTACCAGCCATGAAAATCAGGATTACTTTTCTTTGAATGAGTTTTTCATGCATGTTTTATGTTGATTGGGAGTTGGTAGGGCAGAACAAACTTTAGGGTAGGGATTTTTTAAAGTAAAATCTTGTAAGGGGCAGGTTACCGATAACAAAACTTTTTAGGCCTATATATTAATAAACACACACACACACACATATATATATATATATATATATATATATATATATATATATATATATATATATATATATATATATATATATATATATATATATATATTGTGACGAGGATGTGTCATGAGATGACTCCCAGCGGAGCTTCTTGAACAATATATATATATATATATATACATACACATTAGGGAAAAAACCTAGCTTGTAGTAGATTGAAAGCCTGAGCAGTACTTACAGTTGCTGTGTCTGAGCGGAGTCTTTCTCCCTGACCGGAGTAGGGGACCTGGTGTACCAACAGCTTCATCAAGCAACTGGAGGGCTTTCTATAGTCAAGGAACAATCATACACATGACATCCCATGTAAGAAATGATTTTGCTTAATACACTAATACATCATAGTATCTGAGAGAATAAAATAAAACTAGCTACTGGACAAGTAAAAACAATCTCTGGGTTGCCAGAAAGGGCAAGTAAAAATTTTGAAATGTTTCTATAATTCTGTGATTTATTTCTTAAGATGTCATTTCTAAGAATATAATTAATTCTTTTTCTCTTCTCTACAATTACTTTGACATTGTATAAGAATACTACCGTAAAGTCTCGGAAATCTCGGCCGCCCTAGGAAACTCGGCCACTATAATTAATTCACAAAATAAATATTGGGGAAATTCGCCCACCCCCGATTCATCCAAGGACACATTTCAGTAAATTTCATTGATATAAGAAAAAAACATTTAGATTTCCAAAGTTTGCAATTGATTTTGGATAATTAACGATTGTTTCTTGTCCCCCAATCTGCCAAAACATGATCGTAGCCCAGGCATTGTGAGGAGGTGAAAGTTTATGGCTTCGCGAAGATGATGAATGTTTCACGATCCGAGATAAAGAAAAAGTTATCAAATTGGGTGACATTTTACTGCCGTGTTTGAGCTACCGTGATAAATTCCAGTTCCCATAACGTTCCCATACACAATCAGAAGTTTGTTTGGTTGTATAGATATCTTAAGCCGCGGCCCCCGGAATCTCACCGATAACCTGATAACTGACAAGTCATGCTCGCGACCGCTCCACTGTTGACAGCTGAGGTAATCAATTACACTTGCCTGCTTAACCTGCACTCCCACGAGATAATATGCTTTTCTGGGGCCCTTATTGCATCTGATTATACATCAGTACATGTATAAGTACATCGACAAATTGGCCGCATGGCGTCGTTAGCAAGTCAGCAACCGATTCACCAATATACAATTATTCCTGCCATGTGCCTGTAGCTTGGCCGGTATATGCCGGCGCATGTCAATCGTTCGCCGTATGTGAAGACCGCCATTTTGAAAGTCTGACTTGGATAAACAAAGTATAAAATTCTATGCGTAATTGGCGTGCGGCACCAAGAATAAACAAGTAAACAACATGTAAGGTAGACAAATTCTTTTATTAGTATATATAGCAGAGGAATGATAAGTCATTTAGGTGGACAATAAGAATTTTGGGGGGGGGAAAATTGTGTTCTTGTGTACGAAGTAAGTGATTGATTTTTCCATCTTGCTTTCGTTTCAATTGATGATATCGGCGAATTTCGGCCACGGTGTCTAAGCTTTGATCGCTATTTTCACAAAATTTCGGCCACCATCAGCCAAGGAAAATCGCAATTAATAAAAAGTGTCCGATATTTCCAATCTGAGTATATTGTGGCCTCCCTTGAAAATAAGGATGCCCAAAATTTTAACAATGGGCAATTTTGGGCACCCAGTTTCTAAATCCTGGCTAAGACCCTGTATCACTATCACAAGAGGAATACAAACTTGCAAAGGTCTAAAATGTCCATGCCCAGGTTGAATGCATGATTCAACCCTATTTCGAGTGAACTACTCTCCCTTTAATGATGATAGCTCTTGAGCTGATGATTATGTATATGCAATAGCAGTCAGCACTTTTTGTGTCCAGAAACCTACCCATTTACTCCCCTACGTGCCTACAAATTTAGTCAAAATCATTATCACCCAGGACAGCTCAAAATAATTTTCTGGACCTTGGTGTAAGGGTGGATGCATCTTCTTTTGGTCCTTACACTATGATTTATATCATGGTCATGTGTATAAAGGATACATCTCTGTAGGTTGACATTTGGCTGTTTTCCGCTCATCCGTCGCAGTGACCGACTTCTGGTCTCCTCTCTCACCATCGGGGATTCCCCCACCAAGCCAAACGAAAGCCGGTCTTTACCCCTGAAGAAGAGAAATATATACTATCAAATCAAGAAAAGTACAATATTTTTAAATCCAAAGTGAATTCATACAAATGTTAAACAATAGTAACATAAGAAAACTTGTGATTTCATCCTTAAAGATTTTGTATTAGGCCTATTTAAACAAAAAATGTTTGTTTCCTATTACATGCTAGAAAAAAATAAGGTAGGTAGGTAGGGAATCTATTTTGTTTGATCATATTTATTTTCTCTCCTCCATGCTGCATTAGATGTATATGTAAAGTAAAATAGCAGCATCTAAAGAAGTGGGGTATCTAGATTTATTCAAATCCACTGGACTAGTAAATTATATGCTGATATTTGATGTTTTCTTCTTTCTTTTTTCAATTTCTTTTGTATGCCATACATGGAATATGAAGCAATTACATATTTTAACTTGTTTTTTAAAAAAGATAATATTTAGGGCAATAAAAAGATTAGGGTAGGGTCAAAAAATTAGGGTGTGTAGGGTAATAGGAAACGAACAACTTTTTTAGGCCTTAGAAAGAGATATAGCAGTGTTCAAAGTAGTTTCCTCAAAAATTCTTCCAAAGCTTAGATAGAAATCACAAAAATAGTACATATTGCGGCATTATGGCCTGAGTGCTGCAGTAGTGGCATGTCGAATTTAAGCAAAAGCTTGAGTAATCAGCTCACTGAGCAGAGAAAATTAAAGTCATTCAGTCTTACCAAGACATTAACCCTTGTCATGCTAGATCCCCATATGGGAGAACCTATCCCCTGGGACCAGGGATATTGTGGGTCTACTCACCAAATCAGAAGGATTTCATAGATTTCTATTACTGTTTCAATAATGTGTTTTACAAACTGAAATAATAACATAGTAAAATGTAAAACCTTGATGTCTAGTATAATTCAATACCCCGTAATCAACCTATGTAGTTTTTATTTTGCTAAGTGCAAGGGTACCCAAAGACCGGATATATCCGGTGTTGGTCACACAGGCAAGATATGTAGCACCTGATATATCCGGTGTTAGCAAGAGCAGGGTTAAACCCAAAAACCTTCACAACAATATCTAGATACAAATTACATAGTCTCTTGTAATTTTTGTCGCCTCCATGCTCCTTACTTCTTTTAGTGACAATTGTCTCGGGAAAAAGTGGTCAACTCATAGAATAGACAAGATGTCAACAACATTTTGTCTGTGCTTGTAAACAAGAGTGTTCGCATTCATAACATGCACACAAGCTTGAGTCTGATTGAGTTGCGGATGTTATAATTTGCCAGCACTGGAGCCTATAAGTTTCGACAACTCCTGTAAATGTGCAGCAGATGCAAATAAATCAACTGATATACCTTTTATTTTTATTTTTCATGTATATTGATGATTTGGTATCTGTATTTATTTCTATTGCCAGCAGTATTTGAGGTTTGGGTGCGGTATTATTACCTGGCTTGTCGTGTTTGTCTTTTCTTATCCACCTCATCCTGCAAGGCACCTGGATCAAACTCCTTCTGGGCCTGGGACAGCTGAAAAACATCAGGATTCATCAGAATTGTTTTTTTTTTTAACTATGTGACCAACAAAGATCTGGTATTCGTTATCATACTACATAAATAAACAACAGACAAATAAGTAAACAACAAAACCCTAAGGATCATTTATCAATACAAGTAACTTTTTTCTAGTCAATATCAGGTGGCCACCCAGAGAAATTCAAGGCATCTTTGAATTAGTAAATTACTTTTTTTTGTCACCCACATTAATTATGAAAGTGAAACTTCTTAAGTACAGTACATGCATTATATAAATATTGGTCTATTTGGAATCCCCAGATCAAAAAAAATTTGGTTTCCAATTTTTTAAGTGCATGTTACAGAGAATGACATCAAGAAACCCATACAAAACTCTTCTTTTTATTATGTTGCCAGGGTCTGACACTTAGTTTTCAGGCTAGGGGCCCGAAAAGGTCTTTTCATAAAAGATAAGTGGTCAAAAACAGGATTTCTGGTTATTATACATATAATTTTTGGCCCCTAGCCTGAAAAATCTAGGGGCCCACAGCAAAATCTAGGGGCCCACAGCAAAATCTAGGGGCATATGCCCCTGGGCAAGTCGAACCCTGCTTGCGGATGGGAAAGTGATTAAAATAAGTTTATTTTTGGTGGTTAGTGTTCTTTTTATGTCTATTGCCAAGTGGGTGACTGAACTTCATCACCAAACATGTTTGATCTGGTTGTAATGGATCAATAAATCATTGCCTGTAATTTGTCATTTTTGAAGACTGCTGATCTGACTGGCTAAATGCATAAAACAGTATTATGTGAGTCTTCCATATGACTTTCATATATTTGAGTTATTTTGTTCTCTCAAAATGTTTTATGAACCAAATCCTTCCCCTTCTACACTTGCAATGAAAGTTTCTCATTCGCAACACTGAATAAATTCCCCCAAATTTAATGAGGGTGACCTATTAAATAAATGCATAAATGGGGCTTTGGGGATATTTGCTACATTGACCTTATGCTTAACTTTTCTTAAGTATTTGGAGAATTTGCAGTTTTTTTAAGTGAAACGTGTACATGTAATAGGAAATTACTGGAAATATAACTTTGTAAATGTGATCCAAAACAAACAAACTAATGACATATATTTTCAATTTTGCAATTCCTGGCATTTACGTGGCTGGCAACTAATTAATATTGACCAGTGTTTCTCCAGTTCTGATTTTGTTTAAAGGCTGACAGTGGTAGTTCTTACTGAAATATTGATTGAAAATAATCAATGGATGATTCCTAGAATATGTTGTAGATTTAGGTTTACAACTGAACAAGAGAGGCATTACTTTTCTTATTTATTTATTTTTAATCTGGCCATTCCTAGAATGATACGGGCAGGTTTCTTCTGAAGCTTCTAGTGTTCTAACAGGACGCTTACTTGTTGGACAGCAGTGATGCATGATGTGACTGGCTATCTTTGTGAATGAATTAATTTTACACCAAAAGCCTGACGAATACCGGTCATAAGGGTACAACTACCATAAGGGTACAACCATATAAAGGGTACAGATCTGGGACCATAAGGGTACATATTTATGACCATAAGGGTACAGGTATATATATTGTATTTTATATGTGAAATAACTCTTTTTAATGGAAATATGGCTGATCAATATACAACATAGATAACTTAGGAGGGTACTCACATGATTTCTTTGTGTAAAATGTTGACTTTGTAGAGCTCCAGTACAGGAAAGAAAGGGTACATCCCAGTCAGTATTCCAGTGTTCCTAATGATATATTTCAGTATGTGTATGGGTTTTTTACTATTCATTTAACTGTTTTATACCCTTTTTAAAATGAAAGAATGATCTGCAGTCCCCTGCAGCATCATGCATACATCTCACTCCTAGCTTGCAAAAATTTGGATGTGTTGTCTGGGGGTTTGACAGAGCAGGTGGGTGCTGGATTCAATTGCAGTTCTGTGCAAGTTTATTTCAAACTTACTGAGTGGCAGGTGGATTATATATAATCTCTTTCTCTCTGATCTCAGTGAGTGTTGACCCAACAGATGACATTGACTTCATAAAGTATCAGTGTCTGACCCATTTCTTACGTATACTTTGCTCTTTTCATATTAATGACTTTCTATGTGTCACTGTCTTGTCAGTTATCTTCACACCAGTTAGATTTCAGGAAAAAATAGGTAATGGGTATTTGGGTAATAAGGTTATTTGTAAAAGATTTAGGCAAACTATATAGATGAATTACCCTATTACTTATCAGTGAATTTTATTCACATAAATCCATGCTTTGAAATATTAAATAATTGCCTGAAAACTCTTTGTTTGTTTTTGATCCAGTATAAAAATTACCACAAGTGAGTGACTAGTGGATTATGTATAAACCATTCCCTCATCCCAGTAAATCATTCCCATAGAAATCACAAACACATGGATTGACTTAGACAAATGTTATAATGTATTCTGGATGCCTCAATAAATTACAATACAGCAAAATATCAATAACTGATTTGTCATTCCTCTTCTTCCTTCCTTTTTATTTTATACATGCTGGAATTGTCCTTTAAGTTCACTGAAAATTACTCAAAAGGAATAACCTATTACCTATTTTTTGTGTTTACAGGACTTCATTTTAACTGATGTGAAGGTTATTGACATACATATGAGAAGAGGAAAGTAAGAAAAGGGTCAGACACTGATACTGTATGTACCTATAAAATTTTATTGTGAAATTACAATAAGTAAAATGTCATCTGTTGGGTCAACACTCACTGAGATCAGAGAGAAAGAGATTATATATAATCCACCTGCCACTCAGTATGTTGTGAAATAAACTTACACAGAACTGCAATTGAATCCAGCACCCAACAGCTCAGTGCTCTGTTATACCCCCAGACAACAGATCCAAATTAGTCTATCTTTTTGCAAGCTATGAGTGAGATGTATGCATGATGCTGCTGGGGACTGCAGATCATTCTTTCATTTCAAAATTATATAAAAAAAGCAGAGGTAAATGAATAGTAAAAACCCATACACATACTGGAATATATCATTAGGAACACTGGAATACTGGCTGGGATGTACCCTTTCTTTCCTGTTCTGGAGCTCTACAAAGTCAACATTTTACACAAAGAAATCATGTGAGTACCCTCCTAAGTTATCTATGTTGTATATTGATCAGTCACATTTCCATTAAAAAGGGTTATTTAACATAAAAAATACAATATATATACCTGTACCCTTATGGTCATAAATCTGTACCCTTATGGTCCCAGATCTGTACCCTTATGGTTGTACCCTTATGGTAGTTGTACCCTTATGACCGGGTACCAAGCCTGACAGCCTCAGACAGGTTCATGTCAGTTTATGAACTTCTAGTTGAACACAGACATATGCCAACTATGTGACTCTCAGGACACTGAGGATAGAGTACATTTCCTCACAAAGTGTCGAGCAATGGGTGAAATTAGAGAGAAATACCTGAGCAGGATAATATCAACTGTACACACTCCTACAGAGGCGAGAATCATGAGTAGCCCACGCCTCCTCACAGGACTGATCCTCGATCCAGACCACCCTGACATCAGAGAGGAGCTGATTGTGTACCAACACCAGCGCCCCCTGCTGGAGAGAACTACTAGAGACTACATTTTCGCGCTGCATATCACCAGAAGCCAAATGATTGAGAACATGGTATAGAGTCTGTGTATCCAGCCAACACTGTACTGTACTGTATGTGATTATATGTATATGGATCAATATTGTATTATAAACTTATAGTGAATTAATGTTTGTCTTTAATGACGTCATAGACGCTCATACTACAGCTCCTATAGAGGAGGATTATATCAACAAAGAAGAAGAAGAAGAAGTTGCACTATATGTCTATGATATTTGTGAAACACAGCGAATTCTACTCCCCATACATTTAATACATAGCCACTTCTTACCTGCCAAATATCTTTAAGAGTATCCTCCCCAGTCTCCATAGACTGTCGGTTCAAGGATCTTCGACCAGAAGACATATTTAACCTTAAAATTGGGAGTTTTACAAGGATTTCAAATTCATTCCCGCCTCATGCCAGCAGCCATTGCCGGCAAAGTCTCGCACAATCTCGCACGTGATGAAAACCTTTCAATCATTTGACAGTGGATATTGTACGATCAATATTATATAGTGAAGTTTTTGTTCTGTTTTAGTTTTGAAATCTTAATTCGCATGAATCTGTACTTAGTTATTGTGGCACAAAGAGAATATAAGTTTTGACACCGGAAATTGAAATCTCGTCAATTCTCGCACAACATCCAACATGGCAGCCCCCAAGAAGAAACGTGTTGTTGAGGAAGATATGGAAATTCCTGACGCAGGTAGTGACCCTGAGGCTGATGGGGATTGTATTGGAGAGGAAAGTGAGGATGATGAAGAAGTTGTGAATGAAGTACGTTTTTTTTTTCAAAATATCAGGTTGTGATGCATCTAAGCTGCTCAGCTGTCATCCTCCTGCCATGGCATAGGCATAGACCCCCACTTCAAATTGGAACCAAGATAAACAGTGTGAAGTCGTTAGCAATCTTAGTTCTCATTTTCCTTGCTACACTCTGTTTGAAGAGCTGTTCAATAGATTAATTTCAACTCTCAATGTTGTCGCTGCAGGACAATGACCTGTTTCCCTGCCCCTTTTGCTCCATTTGTTTCTCAGATGAATCAAAACATGGATTGGTAGCCACATACCAATTGTCATAGGATCCCTTTCAAAGCCCTGGACACACCTAATCTTGCCGAGTCTAGTGTCAATGTGACGTCAATACTCAATAGGATACAAAGACCAATGAGGGCTCTCATATAATTTACATTATATAGTAGTGGTGGGAGTCAGTTGAATTTTCCCAACCGATCATCAGTCAGCTAGGCCAACCGACTATCACCGATTAATCGGTTCATCGCACTTTCATGAGAATGTTTGCTTGTCAAAGCTTAAGTTTAGCATGTTAACACTTATTATAATATTGTACTATTTCATATTATCTATTCTATCTTGGCATCAAACTTTCTCAAGTGTTTTTGATTTATGCTATGAAGGATTATACATGTAAACAGTGCAGGTTAGATATACTTGTATGTTTTCTTTCTTATTTTTATTCAGTAACTTTGAGACAAATTACCAGTATTCTAATAAATCAAAATACTTTTTACAATATGTATGAAGGCATTAAAAGATGTCTTTAGAAAAATAATGAAAGACACATCATAGAACACATTTCATCCAACTCATATTTCTACATTTAGAAGGAATCTGAAATATCTAGTTTGCTCAGTACCCCAGTTTTTATCAGAGTCAGTAGGTATACTTCTTGGTATGCTATTACTTACTACTTGCATGACCCATACTAGACCTATTACAGTGCTGGCTCTTAGAAGGTATAAACAGGCCAGTAGGTCAGTACTTGAGACAAGTAACTTTCTCTGTGGGATATCTGGCAAGGAACCCTTTGACCTTAGAGGATGTGGGCTGGCTTAATGGGCTATTATACCGACTAACAATTAGGTGTAAAGTCTCCAGCCGATTAATTGGTTACTGTTAACTTGCTGACGACTTTCGACTACAGTCGATCATCGTCCCATCACTATTATATAGTAACACACCTCTTGAGCGGTTCTTGTCAACATCCTGGCTTTGAGTTGTGTCCAGGCTGTTAAGCGAGACCTGCAGTTTGCATATCCGGTGATTGCCATTTCTATTCACAGTATTGATGTTTGCATTGATGACTACATGCATCTGTGCAATGATATGGTGTCTGCCCAATATGTACACCAAAATCCCATTATGACCCAGGCCCAATAAGCCCAAGATTAAAATAGATAGTGGGAGAGATATACATTACCTAGGTGTGTCTGATAGTGGTAAAGTAAGCAGCCCTGCGCAGCAACTGGCCTATCAGAGGCGGTCACCGATTAAGTTTAATACTCAGAATTCTTAGCTTCTCTGCAATCAGCCAGTAAAATGCATTTACAACTATATTAAGAATACTGTGTACAGCTTTTATTTGGAGTGCTGAAATTTTCGCTTAACAGCCCTGCTGGAGAGTATTTGTGCTACTTTAAATTCACGCATGCAAGCAGCGCCAAGCACGACAAACTAAACCATACAGAAAGTAGAATATTTATTTGATTAGGATGTTTTTTGGCACTATTGTGGGGAGTGCGAAAATAGTGAAAATTAAATGCTCGAAAAAATACCACTTATACAATAACTAAGTAACTGAGAAATCTTACTAAATTTGCAACTGAAAAATAGCTTCTTTACCCTTCTCTCCCTCTAACTAATTGAACCATTCATGTGTTGGATCTCATGAGAGAATGAACCTATAAAAATGGATTTGACTAGCAATATTGGAAATGAACAACAAAGAACAAAAGAGATAAAAAAGAAGAAAGTAGAATAAAGAAACTTAGGTGACTGAAGTTGGGGCATGTTGGGCCTGGGGAAGGGGAGAATAATGGGATTTCGGGCGTAATGCCATGCAATGGGCTGTATGCAATCATATACATCATCTTGTACATAATTGTATATATAGTAAGATATTCTATAATTTATATTTCATTTTTGTATTTATGATTTACTTAAGTTATTATGTTATTATAATTTATGTTGCGTAAGATTTTGTAATGTACCCATTACAGTCAATAAACATACATACATACATATGAAAAGTTTTAGCCAGTAGGTATAGACTTGAAATGTGGCCCATGTTTTATGGGTGTCGGTTAGACACCCAATTGCCAGACGGCTGATTGTCAAATCTGCAGATTGATTTTAGAATGTATTTTATATTGGATTATCCATTTTTTTTAACAAAATGAAAAGATATCGTTGGAAGTTCTTTTTCTTCAATTCAAACTTCACCATCTATAATCAAGCAGTCTGTCAAAAAAGTAACTAAAATGTTCTGATTGGATATTTCTCAAATTTTAAAACAGTACTTAGCAGTCTCTCAGACAACCGGGAGATTAAGTAGGATATGAATACCTTATTTCTTAACTACCTATTTTTTGCTTGACTGTCTGCTGCATATTCGGCCTTTGGTACCAAGATTTACTTCCTGATTAGTGAAATATTTTGAAAAAAATGCATTCTTGGTATAAAGCAGTTTGGGTGCAAGTTGACTTAATTAGTTACAAGTTGACCTATACTGTTATCAGCAGCTACTGGCCTTCCTCTGAAAGGTGAACTATTACACTGAGGGAACATGGATGTAAACATCATAAATTAATTTCAAGCTTTAATTTCAAGTTTTAATATTTCTTTGTTGGGGCTGTCTTCACCACCAGCCATCACATGCATTGGCCGTCCTGACTACAATTCATTCTTACCCCTCTGTTTATATAGAGTAATACTACTGATTACACAGAGAGAAGATACAAAGTTTAACCCAACTTTACATTTCAATTCTACTGATTGACAAACGTTTTTCCCTGTGTGTGACAATGAATGATTAGTGAACTTTGCCTTTCCCCATTCCCTGTGAATTAAACTTTCCTGATGATATTGATGCCATTGTCTTCATGGATAAGGTAAATTAAGCAAGGTGTGATGGAGAAGCAAATTTAACTTTCTTAGATGGTGAACTATTCTGGCGCATTCATTTTATATTGATTTTTCATCATTTTTTGTGGGAAAATCCCTCCCCCAAATGGAAACCAAATAGGAAATAGATAGACAAATAGGAAAGAAATTTTAGGCAAGCCTATGGGTTTTGGTAGGAAAGGGAGGGGTTGTCATCCAAACAGTGTATGAAACACATAACACCATACTTATTACACTCTAAGCTTGGTTTGGCTTGCACATATTATTGGGTACACAGAAGTTACACATATGTCCGTTGTTGTCTTCACGGTATTGAAATTTCTGGTCCTTAATGCTGAGCATTAAACAGGTCTGGATTAAACAGGTTATACAAATGAGTCTAAGTCTGTCTTCTTTCAACCCTCCTAGGAGATCCTGGTGGACTTTGAGGCTCGTAATCCAGAGGACTGTGACTTCCATGGAATCAGGAAGCTTCTGGGCCAACTCTTCCTCAAGGCCAACATTAACATCTCAGAAATTACGGACACAATCATCGAACAGAACTACATCGGCAGTGTGATAATGGTAAGGCTGGCCTAGCCACTAGGCTTTAATACCGTGTTTTACCATATTTGATATGAATAAATGCTCACATATATATAAGGGCACTACTGTTGTTTATCTAGTTTATACAATTGCCACACCAGAGGTTTAGTCATGCTGTATTTTCAGTTATCCTATCTAGTATATGGATGTGCCACCTATCTTTAGGGATGATACTGAATCTGGCTTGGGAGGCAGGAAATAAGAACATAGAGCATATACATAGTGACATTTGTAAATTAAAGATACTATATAGAGTTATATTTTTGAAAATAGTTGAAAAGTGTTCAATAAACAAATTAGGAAAGCACCTTTCAGTCAAATTTTACATGAGCATGTTTCTTGCGTTTGTATTTCAGCAAAGTGAGGTTGACGAGGAGATGGATGATGGGGAGGATGATGACAGTGATACGTATGATATACTTGGGGTGCTGTCAGCCATAAATATCACAGATAGAAAAGTGAGTGCACAGGGTATACCTTCGCAATTAAACGCCGGTTTATAAACAAGAGGGACAGATTCTATATCACCAAAAGGATGGAACCAATTTTAGCATCTCTTATTACAATATTATACAAGAATTGTTGTAGGACTGTTTTGATTAATCGGGTGATAAATAGGTTAATCAAGTTTAATGTAAATTAAGGGAACTCTTAAGGTATGTCTAACCTTAATAAGTTTAACTCAGCTGGTCTCAGGGCATCAAGTATGAACTATTTCACAATATGCATGCTGCTTAAATTATGGAAAGTAAGTCAATTGTTTTTCCTTAATACTCTAAGAGTCTATAACCAGAATCACATTGCAAACACTGTGCAAAGTTTAATACTAAGGGGAGTAAGGGCCATCATGGTCAAAACATGTAAATTGGAATGTCTACTTCGACTACTTGGCATTGGTGGAGGTTATCTGCCATCTACCATTGGTACGTGGTGACCGGTAATAATGACAGGCTAATGGTTTAAGTTGGGTATTCTCTGGAGATATGTGTTCTTAGCATATTCTCCATATCTCAGATTGTCGAGAAGGTGTTCGCTAAAAAGTTCTGGATATGATGAAAATTTACATTTCTTTCTTTTTTGTTGGCAGGATAAAGATTTTGTAAAGCAGCTAAAAACATTCCTTCTGGATAAATGTGCGCAGAGTTCGCCAAAACAAAAGGAGAAGCTCGCTGAGATATTGAACCACCCAAGTAAACAAGTTGGCCTGGTCCTCAGCGAGCGTCTTGTCAACATACCTGCACAGATCGCTGTACCAAGCTATCAAGCACTCCAGTAAGATACAATCTAGATAACAGAGCTTGGTTGCATAAAACATCTTAAGTTTATGAATCCCTTTAACTTTTGATAATCACATCTGGATACCCAAATATTTTGGTCTAGAATTTTCAAAAATGTAAAGTTCAACCTAGCATATGACTTTTTCCTCTCTTTGCAATTAGTGTTCATCTGTAACAGCAAAAATAATATTCATAAGTGTCGTTGCTTTTCTCAGTAAATACATCTACATGGATGTTATCTGAATATGGTGTGGTCTCCCTTGATCATAAGGACAGATACAATGGTCAAATTGGTCATCATACTATTGTTTGTTTGACAGCCAGTTTTAACATCTGGCTTAAGCCCTAGGGCAGGTTTTCTTTTTCATTGCTTACCGTGAACTTGTTAAACCATTAAACACTTAGTATTGACACTTCTTTATTTGGTAATTCAGAATTATGATGAAAAATATTTGTTATTAATCTATTGAATCTATTGAGTATTCTCTACACCACATTCATTGTAAAATATTAGTATATTGTGACCAGGTCTTTATCAGAAGAAGTCCTTACCACCTAAGATTAATTATGCCAATCCTAGGTCTTCTTTTCCAAAACATGAGTTGACCTTAATGTAAGCTAGAAATGTGTTCCTTATGAATGGGTAGCTTCAGTATAGCAAGACCGTTATAATTTATATGATCTGAAATGTTCATAAAACTTTATTTATCTCATATCACATTTATGAGTTTTGATCAGTCTGTCATTGATTAATAGAATCAGATGACGTCAGTCCATTCCAGGTTATTAATATATGCACCATATTTCTTGTTTTTCACAGCACAGAAATTGAAGAGGCCAAAAAGAAGAAAATGAAATACAATTTTGAGTATCTCTTGATGATTTCCAAGTCGATGCATTTGTCAGTTCCTGATGACAAAAAGGGGTCAAAAACACCAGAAACTCCCACTGTCTTTACAAACGCAGAGGATGAATATTTTCATAAGGTAAGTTTTTTTACAAGGCCTTTCCCCTTTGTTGAAGGGTGAGGGAGATATTTGAGACTAAATTTGAATAACGAGGGATCATGCTGGGTCAAAAAGGCAAATTTGAAACAAATCAAATTATGCATAAGAAATGATAGCATTTGTACAGATGGATGCTTTATAGCTAACAATTTTGTTCACGAAATGAATCTACCTGAGACTATATTTCATTCAAATTCTCTGGGTGATGCCCATACGTGCTAGACTTGCTACAAGTCTGTGATATCTACCTGTCTCACTGATCTGACCTGAGTTGATTTCACTCCAGGTTTAGTTCTGAATAAATCCCCAAGGGCGACACACTTGAGCTCTAGTCTGTATCCAGAAGGACATCCTAGTATACCGCAGAGCCATCTATCCACAAGGGAGGACATTTAAATATGGCCTGGAAGGCAGGCTAATACGTGCAAGCCCTGTAAAAATATGTACAGGGACTAGTCACAAGACCTATAGATCAATGCCATTTTACTCACTTGAAGATCAAAGAGCAACCAACTAAGTAACATACTTATATGTGAACTTCCATACACGGTTGATTTTCAGTATATCAGATTTCTAGATGATGAAGAAACACTAGTAAAGGCTTCGCCTGAATAATAAAGAAAAAAGTTCTTAATCCTACAGTTATAAAATGTGTTATATTGTTATTATAAACCCATTCATGTCTGTAGCTACCAAAAGCATCCAAAATACTTTTGACAATACATTTGTGATCAGTGATCAGAGCACCTCTCAGAGCACCTCTCAGAGCATACTGCTTTTCTACCCGTAAATTCTGGGAAATTTAGACCACCCTAGGAATTTGGGCCACTATAATTACTTTGCAAAATATTTAATGGGAAATCTGGGTTACCCTCGATCTATCACCAGTTGCCATTTCACAAAATATGGACCTATACTAGCTGTAAATCTTGCTGATACAACAGCAATTTATTTGCAGATAACATGGACCACCATCAACCCATAAAAATTGTAATTACCAAAGTGTCCTAAATTACGGAGAGTTTACAGTAACTTAATTTTACCATTTAATGCCATTGTTATCTTTCTGTTTTTTCAGGAGTCGGTTTTTACGTTTGAGTACTCGGTGGCCAATGAGCATGATACGATAATGTCAGGAGAGTGGGACGATGAACAGGATGTGTATATACCTTACCGGACAGTCATGTTCATACCTGGCAACAAACTTCCAGCTTTCGTTGACTCTATCAAACAATCTCTTGCTTTACCGCAGTAAAAGGATACCACCTACATATAGGGATATCTATATACCTTACAGGATCCTAGGACAGTCATGGTCATACATGGAAACAAACTCCCATCTTTCGTTGACTCTATCTGACAATCTCTTGCTTTGCCACAGTAAAAGGAGACCACCTACATATAGAGATATCTATATACCTTACAGGATCCTAGGACAGTCATGGTCATACCTGGAAACAAACTCCCATCTTTCGTTGACTCTATCTGACAATCTCTTGCTTTGCCACAGTAAAAGGAGACCACCTACATATAGGGATATCTATATACCTTACAGGATCCTAGGACAGTCATGGTCATACCTGGAAACAAACTCCCATCTTTCGTTGACTCTATCTGACAATCTCTTGCTTTGCCACAGTAAAAGGAGACCACCTACATATAGGGATATCTATATACCTTACAGGATCCTAGGACAGTCATGGTCATACCTGGAAACAAACTCCCATCTTTCGTTGACTCTATCTGACAATCTCTTGCTTTGCCACAGTAAAAGGAGACCACCTACATATAGGGATATCTATATACCTTACAGGATCCTAGGACAGTCATGGTCATACCTGGAAACAAACTCCCATCTTTCGTTGACTCTATCTGACAATCTCTTGCTTTGCCACAGTAAAAGGAGACCACCTACATATAGGGATATCTATATACTAGTACCTTACAGGATCCTAGGACAGTCATGGTCATACCTGGAAACAAACTCACAGCCTTCATTGACTCTATCTGACAATCCCTTGCATTACCACAGTGATACAAGAATAACTATATATAGGTGCTGTATGAATACACTCATAAGGCATGTACAAATATTCTCAAAAAATGATGGTGAATTTGAATTCTATTATATACTAACCTATCTGTGCTTGAAGTTTCACTGGAGAAGTACAGCCTGATTCTGAAACATTTTGAAATAATTCTAGACTCTAGAGTGATTTTTTGAACTCATTTGTAATGTGATATTTTGGGAAGAGTCATAGGTTGAGTTATACTGTGCATTTTCCCTTTGAATATTTCCCAAAGTAGGTTAGTGTCAGAGAAATATCTCCTGATATAAATGGTCAGCCATATTTATCAATTCATCATGTCTTCAGTATGCATACATTGTAAATCCAATACCATTTGCTTTGGAGGAAATTGCAAGTTTATGTTCTTTTTGTTCATCAGTAACTGCAAAATAATATTCAAAAGTGTCTGTACCATTTGAAGTGTATTCACAAGGCAGGCATATTCACCAATTCATCATTTTTTCACTATGTGAAGCTTGTGAATCCAATATCACCTCTTGACGCATACTATCGGTCCTTACATGGGGCTTTGGAGTTATTTCTGCCACAGAAAAGCCCAGGGAGAACTGTATGTTGAGTTATGCTGTACATATACATATATGTACTTATATTTTAGGTTTATTGTACTTTGATATAAGTACATGTACATGTATGAAAGAGGGTGACATTCAATCAAGGTGTTTGTGAAATAGAAGGTTATGTAATCATTGAAGACAGATATAAAAGACTGAAATAAACATTTTATGAAATTATGTTTGCCTTTTGTTTTTATGAGACACATTTCAGGGGATGAGTACTTCTTGCAATTTATGTATCTTTATTGAACAAATCTTCAAGATTTGAAATATACAACAATAGAAAATAAACAATAAGCAAACAGGCAAAACATGGAATAAAAGGGAACAGAAATCTACATGTAAAGCCAATCCAAATTGAACATACTGCTGGTCATTTTAAACACGATCGCAGATTTCAAACATTTCTGTTATTTTAATACCTGACTGACGCCCTTAACGCCACTTCTGGTGTTACCCTGTTAGTGTCACTTGCCAGAACGCTTTTCATTCTAAAAGTATCTTTAATAATAGGCAAGAAGTATACCAGAATATTATTCATTCATTAAGATGTTTTTCGCATGAGCCAAGAATTCATATTTGAGAAAAAATTTCCTTTGATGAAATTTTATATCAAAAAACTCCTGTTGGAAGTTTTTTCGATCAGTAAAATATTTTCATAACAGGAACAGGAGAAAAATTGTATGACTAAATTTTTGCTTCAGTGAAATATTTATATATTAGGAAAAAAAATCTTGCATATCAACACTTTTGCTGTCATGAAAAAATCTAGACAACATGACTTAAATGGTAATGAAAATAAGGTAATTAGTAATTGATAATGAAAATAATATTTTACTGAACTATTGATTCCCCATTGCATATTATTCATCTGTTATGAAGTATGTTTACCTAGGGATTTTCCATCTTAAGTTAGAAACTCCCTGGTTTCCCAAACAATTTCTTGACACATTTATCTTCCCTAAAAGAAGGAAAGGAAAGGTCTTGAACTGGAAAGTGTCTTAAGATTTTTGTTTGTTTGTTTGTTTGGGATCCGTTTTACAAAGACAAGTAGGAATCTATTGTTTCTCCATTTGGCTTGGCATACATATGGTTCTTAATGTAACCGCTAGGAGGCAGCTTGTGCCTGAAACGACCTTGACCTTTATCAAAACAAAATGGCGCCTTCACAAGTTGCGAAAGCCTAACCTCTCATTTCGAAACTTTTCAACCCCTACATGTTTGAAAATGCCAGATTATCACAAACGTGAAACGAGTACAACTTCGAATAGTACCTCGGTTGGTTCTAGTGCGGATTTTCTGCATCTTTTGGGCAGAAATGTTCGCGGTGAGCGGCGAAGAAAGCGGGCGCTCGTCGAAGTTCCTGCAACTACCTGATGACGTTTTTTACAGTATCTTATCCTATCTGGATGTGAAATCGCTATGCAGCCTCAGTTGTACGTGCAGACGGTTCTGGCTTCTTCTCACCCACGACTGCGTCTGGCTGCAACTGAGCAGGAAACTGACAATTGTCGGCAATGCCGTCGTTACAAACAGGAATAAACACTCGCGACACTGGTCTCTGAGAAAGAAATGTCGAGTTGCTGCAAATTGGGAAAAAGGGAGGTGTGCGGATGTGGTCTTGATTCGAACCAGAGTCAGGTAAATCACTACAATCAGTTCATATTCAGTCGTAGAGTGTGTGGATGCTGAATTGATTTAACGATTTCCGTATGGTACAATTTTTTTTTTTACCATTTTTGTCAAAATATCTTTCTTAACCCTATTATACCTGATTACTAAATCAAAAATCAAAACAAACAACAACAACAAATAAATCATGTCAACATTATTAGTACAGAAGGCTGACTCTATTACCCAGTTTATGTATTGATGGTTTCTGGCGTCTTCAATATATTGAAGTTGTCGAGTATTTGGAAGAAGAAAATGGTGATATAATCTGGGAACCTCCCCATCTCTTTTAAAACAATTGCAAGTAACCAGTTAGATACCCCGATCGGGAGAAATCTCCCGATCGGGGTACATTGTCAATTATTGAGACATGGCCACAAAACACTAATTACTCTAAGATTGAGCACTTCAGCAGCCTGGTAGCTGCTGAGCTGGTATTTCCTCAACTCCCAGACGTCTGGGCAGCCTTTAACTTACTCAATATATTTCCCAGCAGGCCATTGGCTCCGTCTACATGCGTTGCCGGTACACCCTGACAGGAAAATTTAAATAAAATCAGTTTTGGACATGGGATTCTGCTTAAAGTCAGTAATCCCATAGTTAATAAAAATATTAACTTCCATTTCCGATTTTAATTTTGGATGAGTGCTTCTCGGAAGGTCAACAGTAAAAGTTGACCTTCCCATTTAGATTGAATGCTATACCCTGAACAGGTTACTTATCCCTAACCGGAAAAAACGTGGTTTGAGAAAAGTATCCCGAACAGGGTAACCGTGTCACATGATGTGAACTCATCAGAAGGAAGGCAAAGAATATTGAGCTGGAGAATCATCCCAATTGGGAGATTTCTCGGTACAATGTATCCCGATCGGGAGAAATCTCTCGATCGGGAGATTTCTCCCGATCGGAGTATCTAACCGGATCTGGTAACAGTTTCTTCCTTCCCAAATTTGCAGGAGGTATCTACTACAGTGTACATAACCAACATCAATCTAAAATCCTTCTAGGTGTTGTAGTCTAAGTTGCATACAACCAATCAGGTTATGATATTAGGCACAAATGACACCCTTTAAATTTTAATGCTGAGCATGAGTTTTACTAACATGTCAAAGAAAAGAGAAATGAGGCACTTAATGACCCTTAATAGGCCATGTAGCTTTTTCAATGTCAGATGCGTCGGTTGACTAGTGACCTGTGTGTCATCCACATGCATGTTTAGAGTTGCCTGAATAGGTTAATAGTAATACAATAGGATATTGAGTTGCTATTACTCAATAAAGAGTTGAATGGGACCTCTAACATATGTAATGAACCATCCACCTGCGGTTGCACAAGAGGACTTAGGGTTATAAATAGACTCAGGCTCTTAAAGGCTGAACATGGTCCTGCTAAATTTAAGCCCCTTGCGTCAGCATGAATTTCTTAGTTAAACATGAGGTCTACCAGCTGAGGTCTATTTATTGATAATTGATTATCTTCTAACTGTGCACTCGTCTTATGATTGGAAAATAAAATTTGATTTGTTGAAGGAATGGCTTAAAAAAGGCCTAAAAGAATTGTTTGTTTCCTGTTAACCTACCCTTACATGTTTTTACTCGAAAAAATCTCTACCTCAATATTCTTTCCACCTTTCCAACTCAAAATCAACGTTAAACATGCATTTAACTTGCATTTTTTGAAAAAAAAATAATCCATGATTATATTTTTACCTAGCTATCTGCCCTTTTTTCTTACCGTTAGAATAAACAAGCACTATCTTTTCTGGACCTTAAGCATCAATACGCAAATAATAAGGCTGCTGTGGTGTTGTTTAATATTGTCGGTCGGTGTCTGTATTCCAGATAGACATTGGTTAAAGGTTTTGTTGTGTTGTTTATTTCAGGCAGATGCCATGCTTCCAGATGGACCAGCAGCACATGTGGATCTCCGATAGGAACCTCATTAAATGCTACGTTCAGAAAGTGGATGGCACGTTAGAGCAGCACTCGGCAAAGACGCTGCGCGGCCACCAGGACGACGTGGTGCGCTTCGTCTGCAGAGACGATGTCGTAGTCAGCGGTGGAAGGTAAAGAAAAATAATCAACTCAGTCATGAATAGTCTAGACAGCAGGGTGTCTGGGTGTTATTTGGACACCCAGACCCTCCAAAATCACTCCTCAGGAAAACCCAAATACTTTTGTAAGTAATTTCTTAAAATGTCAATTTCAAGTATGTAAGTGTGTAAGGTTGATACCAGTGTCTTAGCCAGCAGGGGGTCTGGTTGTTGTTTGGAAGCCCAAAGCCTCAAAAATCCCACATATAGTTACCCAAATATTTTTGTGACAAATTTCTAAAAAAAGCCAATTTCAAGCAAATAATTTTAAGATTTTCACTTTTTTGTAAATGCTAGAACATTGCTTAGTTTCTCAATGAGAAAACATATCCTTAAAATGGTTGTAAATGTAAGATATCGTGGTCTCCCCTAGAATATTAGTTGCCCAAGAATTTTTATGATACCCCATTTTGGGCACCCACTGTCAAACTCCTGGCTAGGACTGTTTTTTCCTGTTCCAGGGATGGCAGTCTGTGCTGCTGGGAGGCTGCGACAGGTGATCGCCTCGTGTGCCAGTTGATAGTCTCTGTAGGTTGATATTTCCTTCACAGTGTTGTTTCTGTTCCAGGTATGGCAGTCTGTGCTGCTGGGAGGCTGCGACAGGTGATCGCCTCGTGTGCCAGTTGATAGTCTCTGTAGGTTGATATTTCCTTCACAGTGTTGTTTCTGTTCCAGGTATGGCAGTCTGTGCTGCTGGGAGGCTGCGACATGTGATCGCCTCGTGTACCAGTTGATAGTCTCTGTAGGTTGATATTTCCTTCACAGTGTTGTTTCTGTTCCAGGGATGGCAGTCTGTGCTGCTGGGAGGCTGCGACAGGTGATCGCCTCGTGTGCCAGTTGATAGTCTCTGTAGGTTGATATTTCCTTCACAGTGTTGTTTCTGTTCCAGGGATGGCAGTCTGTGCTGCTGGGAGGCTGCGACAGGTGATCGCCTCGTGTGCCAGTTGATAGTCTCTGTAGGTTGATATTTCCTTCACAGTGTTGTTTCTGTTCCAGGTATGGCAGTCTGTGCTGCTGGGAGGCTGCGACATGTGATCGCCTCGTGTACCAGTTGATAGTCTCTGTAGGGTGATATTTCCTTCACAGTGTTGTTTCTGTTCCAGGGATGGCAGTCTGTGCTGCTGGGAGGCTGCGACAGGTGATCGCCTCGTGTGCCACAAACAGGCGCACAGCAGCGACGTCAGCTGTGTGGATATTTCTGACGACACCATCATCTCAGGCTGCCGCAACAGAACAGTCAAGGTACACTCATTCACTTTTACACACATCATAAGGCATAGAAAAAAAGTGTTTGTTTCCTGTAACAGTCCAAAAATATAGGGTAGGTAGGTCAGTAAAAAATATATATTTGGGGGGAGGGGATTATTTTTTTGTTCAAAAATGTTTGTTTTATGAATGTTGTATGTTGATTGGGAGTCGGAAGGGCAGAAAAAACTTCAAGGTAGGGATTGTTTTGAGTAAAAGCAACTTTTTTTAGGCCTAATTAAGTTAAAATGATGATAATTGAGTATTCTGACATTAGATGCCTTTTCCACCACCAATTTTTGGGTAGGGTTGTAGTAGCTTTCCCATGTTGTTAAAGTATTCTTTTCTCTACTTAGACCCCAAGTCCTGATAATTATCTATCAAATGATTAATATAATTATGGGGTTCAAAAGTCTGGTACCTAATTTGCAAGAATAATCATACCAACTCTATCTATTTACATAGCAAGACAAAGTTTGCTTTTATACATCATTTAATGTGCCTGTTGTCATATATGAGTGAAACTTACAATATGTTGCCATGGACTCAATAGTTAAAGGAAATATGGGTGTCATTTTGCCAAAAATATGGTGTTATGGAGTCAAAATGACTACCTCCCTCCTGGCCGCGTAAGTCTGTTCTGATCATGTATTATATTCAAAGGCATGCAAGGATGTGCCCCTCTTTACTTGAGGGAATTGTTAGTCAAATAAGCCAATTCAAATCCTCTAAGACAAAACACTAAGGACTTATTACGAATACCACACACTAATCTCTAAAGGTTTGGAGACAACACCAAGGCTGCTAAGAGTATGCAAAACTTCAAGACAAAACTGAAAACCCTGCTATTTTGAAAGGAGTTTATTTGACTATATGAACCATAAACATCTGTCCTCTGATTATTTTTTATAAAGCGCTTATAAACATTATAGGTGGAAAGGGCGCTATATCAAATATTGTTAATATGAGGAAGTATGGCTTTAAGGCAAGTGAAGCTGGATGACTGTGTGTGGGAAATACACAATAATTCATGAACACAAATCATTTCACATTTCATCCGGTAGCAGCGGTTTTATCATATGGTGTCATTGCCGACCAATCAAATCGGTCGTTACATTATCTACATGCAAAACCGGAAGCGCCCCGCACGTGGGGTTCCCAAAACATTTTGGGTCCCCTGTATGGATTTCAGCACTGGTGTGCAACATAATCACTGGCCCCGTAGCAAGTGAATTCAGCAAAAAACGGCAATGAGGCAAGCACAACAAGACCCTGACGTGCCCTGCTCGGCAAGTAATGTTTTGAGCAAAGTCCAATCTCACCTTTGTTTAACAGAGTGGCGGGGTAAGTGGAAGTGCCAGCAGGGCAAGTCAACTTTAGGGGTAACTTGCCCCACTCTGAAAAAAATGTTTTGCAAACTATGTTGCACCCTGAGCACTGTTTCTAGGTTAGTTTTCCTTTCTCACACTCTATTGCTTGATTGCGAGCATCGCAAAAGGCCTCTTGCCTTTATGAGCTTAGCTCGCTATTATTATTATTATTATTATTATTATTTTTATTATTATTATTATTATTATTATTATTATTATTATCATTATTATAACCTATGTGCCTTTTTGTTCTCTATAGATCTGGTCACTACAGAGCTTCCTCAGCATGTCGAGTGGGAGTGCGCGACGGCACACGCTGGATGCTGGAGATCGCGTGTGGTCGCTAGCCATCAGCCCACAGGGAAACATGTTCGTAACGGGCACTGCGGGCTGTAACCATGTGCCACCTCTCAGAATATGGGACATGGAAAAGTAAGCGTGTTATATAGTTTTTGTCCGATTGCTGGTGAACAGCATTTGTTTTTTGGATCCGATTATGATCATTGAATGAAATAGAAATATAACATTGAAAATTGTGACCGATTACGAACACTAGAGAAAAGAATGAAAGTGTGATTTTGAAATATAGGATCAAAATACACTTGTAAACTTGTCCACTCTGTCTTTTGGGCAAGTGAAGTAAAATTCTAGTTGTCCCATTTGGAATTCCACCTACCTACATGAAGATTCATGCATACATTTTAAAAATGATCTGTTCTGTCTTGCCGTAGCATCCCTTCCCAAATGTTCTACCCATTTCCCTGGAATGATATTAAAGCCATTGTCAATTCTGCAGCAATTCAAGAATGTTAATTATTGTTGATGTGCAAACTTAATCTAATCCTCAGTGTTTACAATATTTGTTTTCAATGCCGCTTTTTTGACACAAATTTTAGTGGGCAATTAACAGACATTCTTGGCAACCAGCATCGCAATGGAGCAGGGGTTCTCGATATCCAGTTTGAGAGCCCACACACGCTGCTGTCCTGTGGCTACGATACCTTCATACGGCTCTGGGACACACGCTCAGGACATTGGTGAGTACAGGGCTCAACATTAAGGGCTGCCCTTCTGCCCCAAGCGTTGAAAAATTTCAAAATGGCTGAAGGGCAGGTAAAAATCAGAGGTGCCTGTCCTACATGACAAGTATAGTAGATACAGAAAAGTTACTTTCATGTTCATTCCATCAAAAGTCAAAATTTGCATCTTGGCCATATTTCTAAATATTCGTTATTTATTTTCTGAGAGCCACAACGAGTCACCCTCATGAAATAAATATTATCATTATTATTATTATTATTATTGTTATTATTATTATTATTATTATTATTATTATTATTATCATTGTTATTATTATTGTTTTTATTATTATTATCATTATAAGTTTTTTTATTATTTTTATCTATTCATGAGTCATGTCCACCTCAGAATCTCGGCATTAAATCACCAGTTATTAAACAGAAGGTTTTATAGTGAAACCTCTGATAGGGTAACATAAATGGTAATGAAAACCTATCTCGTGTGTATTTCAGTGTTTCCCAATGGGAGGAGCCCTACGACTCTACCGTTTACTGCATGAAATCAGACTGTAACTATGCCATAGTGAGTGGGACGGCCAGACACGGGATGGCTCGCCTCTGGGACAAGAGAATGACCAAAGCTGTACAGGTAAGAAATCAACAACAACAGGGCTTGACAAAACCCTATGTAATAGCATGTGTTTTTTTGCCCTGAAACGTTACATTCAGTACTCAGCAATATCCAAAATTTTCACTTGCCCAGCAAGGCCAGGCGGCCCAAGTTTTAACAGCTCTAACATATTTTATTTATTTGCAAAGACTGAAACAATTCATAGGAATGTAGATATTAAATGAAAGTTCATGTGCTTAGAACTTCCTCTATAAATTATCATCTGGATGTGTGATAGTGAGTGATACATTTGAAGATATTGTTCAAATTAAGAATGATTTAACAAAATGTTGGAAGGAGAGTTTTTCAGTAGAGATATGATAAAAAGAAAATCATTTTCCCGTCAAATATCTTTCCAACTGTGCCTTTGCCTGAAAGTGTTTACCAATTCTGTCAGGCTATAGTACAGACATCTGATTCCTGCACCACTCGGCCGGACATCTGCCAGTGCATAGTTGTGCAAACACCCATGGTTAACATGTCAAAAAAACAAGCCATGCACACCAATGACCCACCTAGTTTGCAAATCAAAGCTAAGATCATTTGTGAGGCCACCCATGCATCCCTGCCGAGGAAACTGGGTGACAATCAGGCTTGCAGTCGTGTATTATTCCCGGGCTGCCCACACATTTTGTGCAGGAATCAAATGTCAGCACTGTACTTTTAGCTCCTGCAGTATTTCTGTTGTTATTTTTCAGATGTATTATACTGGTCGACAGAGCAGTCCCGTGTACTCATTGACCTTCGATGCCTGTCACCTTTACCTGGGACTAGATAAGGGCATCCATCTTCTCGACTTCAGCGGTGCCCATCCTGTGCAGAGAGAGAGTAACACACCACACGAGTACAGAATATAAACACACAAACTGTACTTATACTATAAGACACAATATGAGACATTAAACCTGCACTCATACCTGGCAACTAGCCTATATGTGTAAGATAAAACTGCATATGAGAATGACATCACTTGAGATTACATACTGTATACTGTGTTATGCTGCTGCTGGCTAATTTGGCCAGTACAAAATGATGCAAAAACCTGAAAAATGACTGAAACCCTAGCACATGGGTACTCATCTGAGAGTACTCAGTGAGAGCTATCTAATGAATACCAACATGACAGGGTTTAGATGGTTTTCAAAATTGATTGATTTGATTTGATTTGATTCAGTCTAGTACGATGTGTATTACATAGCATTTGGCATACAAAAAAAATCATAAATGAAGGTGACTAGTTGGAGTGTCATTAACTGCTATGCAATAGAATTCTAACCAGACACAGGATATATACACTAGAAGTTAGAAACTTATTTCCATAGTGGTCCCAGTCTGCCCAGAGTCCAATGGCATCACATGTACTGATCAACCTCCCTGCTCAAGATTGACATAACAATAATATCATATAGTATAATACAAACATTCAGACTAAAATTGATGAATTTTTTATTTTTTTTCACTCAGAGAGGACTGACCTGAAATGTTTTTTTGCATCTCCCTTAAAAAAGAGATTTACTGAACGTAGTCTGGATCTCATCTGGCAAAGAGTTCCAGATTTTGGCACCTATGTAGTGGAAGGACTTTATACCATATGAACCAACCTTTGGTAAAATCAAAGCATTAATACTGGGTCTGGTGTTATAGTGGTGGGATTCATTTACTCTTTCAAAAACCTGAAGGTACTCTGGAGCCTGTTCATTGATGCAGTTAAATACATGGCTTGCGGCCAGATATTTTATTCTGTTTTCAATGCTCATCCACTTAACCTCATTAAAGTCGTTGGCTACCAGGTGTCTTCTGTTTGAGTAGTTTAAAACATATCTAATCATTTTATTTTGTACAACCTTCGCATACTTGTGCTTCGGACAAAAGTAGCCTCAGCATTAGAAGGGTTGCTATTGTGGCAGTGTGATTAATGTGCTGCCCAGGAGTCAGCATTTGTCAAAATATCCTCATTTGGACCTCCGATACCTACATTAGTATCATATATTATGCCGACATGGTAGCTTGCATTCAACACCCATATGCAGAAATTAAACCCTGCTGAGCGCATTACTTTACATGCACAACATTAACAGTATGCAGTACTACAAGGGAAGCGTGGTGATATTGATGAAAATGGTGGTATGTATTTGCACGATTCATGATGCAATTGTACACTGTTTTGCTAAAGGGCTAATGAAAAATACTGAAAGGCACAGGATGAGTAGTACCAATATTATTTTCTTTTTTAAAAACTAACTTTTAAACCAGATGTCACATAGTCAATATACATAAGAAATCCAGATACAGTTGGATAACATGTGGTAATAAACTCAATCTTTTCTTGCAACTTATAACTATAGAGAATGCAATTTGAATTGGAAAAAATCTGTAAGTTTACCAAAAAACACAAAATATGCAAAACATGCAATGAGATGTCAACCTTGGATTGATGGTATAAATAGCCAACACACCCAGGTGATAACGATGAGCAGAGCCTAGTGAATAATTAAGATATCACCACTGCATTAGTGTGATATACGAGGATTGTATCTGTATGTTTTAATTGTCTTTTTTGTCACTCTAGTAATGCTGTCACTGAGATGGCAAGTACTTTCCTCAGTGGGAATGAATGGCCCTTGGTGACTTGTTCAGTGTATGTGAAATAATTATTTCCGTTTTCCATCAGCTGTGATGTATTTTGGCACATGATAATTAATTCAATGGGGGGGACATGATTTTTGCTTAACCCATTCATGCCTGTAGCATCCAAAACTGCCTGACAATTTTGGTGATAACTCTCAAATAAAAGCAATATTTCAAAAATATTTGAAGGAAAATTGTTTATCAAAACTATCTACAAATCTCCTTCAAATATTTTGCAAATGTATGCTTCATTCCAAAGTTATTTGCAAATGTATAACACTTGTCAATAGGATACTCGGGCATGAATGGGATAAATAAGTTATCTTCAAAAATAGTAAATCCTGACAATTCTTTTTAACCTTTGTGCTGCTGGTGGCTAATTTGGTCAAAAGAAAATGATGCTAAAAAAGCTGGGAAATGGCTGAAACCTTTGCAAATGGGTACTCATCTGATAGGAATCAGCATGAGCTTTCCAATGAATACCAACAGGGCAGAGTTTAAAAGGTTTTCAAATATTTCTGCATTCTTATGCCTTTGGTGAAAGTAGCCTCAGCATTAAAAGGGTTAAGGGGCACCCTGGGCGTGAATCGGTTGGATAACCCATTCCCACGTAGAGTGCACTTGTGGTCTAACACCTTTGAATATAATTCCTCAATTAATCATGTTCTGATATTGACCGATTTGATGAGGCATTGTTTAAACCCAATACAAAATATAACGACCCATCAAATATTTCTTTAAAGTTTGCTGTGTCAAAATGATTTGATACTTGGTGGTAGTTATAGGCTATGGGTACACTTCAGAAGCGGCTGATGGCTAATTTGACCAAAACAAAATGATGCAAAAAAGCTTGAAAATGACTGAAATCCTAGTAGGTACTCCTATGAGATTACTAAACAAGAGCTATCCAATGAATATCCACCCGACAGGGTTAAGATGCTTTTCAAAAATCTCTGCATCCTTGAGCTTCGGATGAAAGTAGCCTCAGCATTGGAAGGGTTAAACAATGGCCTATCTCTGATTGTTACTCTCTATTGTTGCATGTTCCCTCATTGCAGATTGCTGTTTATACTGATCGTTCTAAAATGATGTCGTTGGATGGGTTTGTAATGGTTGATGGGATTTGCTGCTTGACTTAAATACATTCTTACATTCTTTTTGGGGGTACAGTACAGACATTTATTTCCTGCACCAGTCAACCAGACATCTGCCAGTGCCTGGTTCTACAAAGATCAATGGATACTATATCATAAAAATAAGCCAAGCACATCAATGACCCATGTAGCTTGCAATACAAAGCTACATTCAGTTGTGAGGTCATCCATGCCCAGGAAAATGGGTGGCGATTGGACATGCAGTTGTGTATTATGTCCGGGCTGCCCACGCATTTAGTGCAGGAATTAAATGTTGGCACTGTACACTCCTAATATGACTTCATAATTGCTTAGTGGGTTAAAGCAAAACAGTTTTAACAGTCATTCTGCTAATTCTGATTAGTATCAAAGGGTAGAATATTAAGTTTAAAAAAAATGCTTACTCAGGGCAGGTATTGAAGTCATGATTTAGTTTTTACTAGTATTACTGAAATATTTAGTTGCAATTCAACTGACATTTATTGAAAAGGAGAAAAGTTGATTATTTTGATTTGTTTCATCATGTCACTTTGACCATCCCTCTTTCAAATCCTGGACATTGCAAAAGAAAGTGTATATTGAAAGTGTTCTTAGATATTTTAGGAGTTTACTACATTTATCAGGATTTTAGGAAAGACAAGGGCAGGTATCCTAGGTGTTTTTACTGATATGGCTTTCTTGAAAGCTTGAATTGGAAATTTCATTTATCAACATTTTTTTGCTATATTGTGGCTTAGTCCGTTGTAAGTGATGGAGGAAACCAGAATGCGCGGCAAAAACCACTGCCTTACTCTTAAGTCACTGGTATCTTTTTCACATGCTCCACCCGGTAATTCAAATCCAGGATAACTTTTTTACCAAAGCATTATTCATTAAATATTTCAAGAAGAAATGTTGATCAGAACACCACCCACAAATCTCCTTGAAATATTTTGTAAATTTATGCTTTATTCTGAAGTTATTTTCAAATGCATCATAGATCCAGACGACACTACTTTGCAAGATCTCCAGGCGTAAATAGGTTAATTATATACATGCCACTCCTCAAGTACTGCTAAATAGCAAAAATATAATATATGAAGTGGTTTATGTAAATGGGTTCACTATATACTCAGGAACAGGAGATTTCCATATTCCAAAATTACGAAAAGCGCTCATTGGCTGCATGTATACCTTATTCAATCATGACTACATGTTCTTACTTGCGTAAAAAGTGAATTTTTTATTTGAATTTAATTTATTGTCCGCTTTACTGCCCTTGTTAGAATACGTCAAAACTAGTACTCGGCTAAATTGTGATTGCATGAACTGACTTATGTAAGAAGTGATTTTTAAAATTTGAAATATGGAAATGTAATTTATTGTCACCTTTTCTGCTTTTGTAAGGAAAAATCAAGACTAGCACTCTGTTAAGTTGTGACTACATGTTCTTACTTGTGTAAAAAGATGTGAAATTTGTACTTGGGATTTTGTTTGTTGTCATTTTTTTCTGCCCTTTTAAGGCTAAGTCATAACTAGTCAGTTGTTGAAGGGAGAGGAAACCAAAGAATGTGTGGACAACTACCCAAGTCATTTACATCTTTGTCACATGCCTCAAGCTGTTTTGAAACCTGTGCCCTGAGGCAGTGATGAGAGACCCCAAGTGGTCAGTGTGCGATGATTCAGACCACTAGGCCATCAAGGCAACCCCTGTAAAAAAATAGTCAGATTTATGCAAGTTTGGTGGTTGATTCATCCATGCATGCCTAAGATCTTTGTGATTATTGTTGTCTGGATGCCTGATAACTTTCAAAAATTAATTTGAAATCGAACTAATTCACAAAATATTTGATGGATGTTTGGTGGTTGAGTTAAGATTAATTAAATGTTCTCCATTTTTCATAAAATGCTCTTATTCAGAAGATATTACCAAAATAGGCAGGAAGGTTTTGGCAAGTAATTAGCATAAGTACCATGGATTCAGATGACAATATCAGAGGGAATGTGCACGGGCTACCGTAAAAGTGCTCTTTGGAGGCAGGTATCCTCACCAGACAGGCCAAATCAAAATATCAATATAGGTATATGTATATGTGTGTATATATATATATATATATATATATATATATATATATATATTTATATATATATATATATATATATATATATATATATATATATATATATATATGATTGGAGTTTTATCTGGGGATCCTTAGGGATTGGTCTTCACAAACAGGTTATCTCTCGACTTATGACCCTAACAGGGATTTTAACTATGATGATGCAATTTGCTTATTTGTCTGACCAAAGTGACCTGGGTGTAAATTCAACACAATAAATTTGTGCTACTGAATCGGTGTGCCTATGTTATTGAGTGATTCCCATCACAGCTTATAATCACTCAGCCAAATGTGTATATATATATATATATATATATATATATATATATATATATATATGTATATATATATACATATATATTTATATACATACATTGTGTCCTGATGTTTGTTTATTTTTATTTTGAAAGATCCGAAAGGAAACTTCTTGCACACCCTATTTATTGAAGTCCAATATTTGTGAAGCGAATATGTGTGAATGCGTGTTTGTTTGGGAAGATTTAGACCAGCAGCCCATCGGCTGTAATAAAATGCTAATATATGAACCCTCGTGATTTTGCCTTCTTGTTATTGTGATGACACTAGTTATGAATTACAAAATACATTATATTTATTTGTATTAAAAAGAGATTTACTTCCAAGTTTGGTCTTGTGAGATGTTTGTGTTTTTATGAGATTATGTTGGGCCTGCCACTTTTTGCCAATCCTGTCGCTTCTCTCAAGTGACTGCCACTGATATCTCTCGACCAATCAGAAGTGGTGCTTAAAATGTGCCCTGCCCTGATAATGTCAGCCTCCATGCCCAGACTCAGGCCTGTTTTTACTCACTTTCATAAACCATATCTGAGGAGGACAGACTTGCGGGTGGTCTTATTTGAAAGGTAACACGTATAGGCACATTTTGAACCTAAATCATCATGATGGTGCATTTGCCCTTTTAAGTACTGGAACTGTTCAGGTCCCTCAGAAAGGCCAGTTTCAGAATCAACTCCCTGCAGAAGGATGGGAAAGTAAGCCTCGCCTATCTTGGATTCACCTACCCCAGATTATCATGTATCATGTATGGTAAAAGCACTGGTACCAAAGCATTGAAAAATACTTATTGTTGATAAATGGAACTTGGATTTCTGTACCTGAGACGCTTTTGCTTGCTCCCAATTTGTCCGAGGTAATCATCTAAAGTAACATTTCATGGTGCACATTCATAGTGCACCCCTCACTCGGGTATTGATTGGTGATACGTAAACACTCAACTTGTTTTAAGGCTATCACGAAATGAAAATGATAAGGGGTGCCAGTTCCAAAATCCTAAATTAAGGCTTAAATATTGTTGAAAAATCAGTCGGCATCGTTCTATGTTGAATTATATCCAAACTATGATATTGAGTACAAAAAGACTTATGAGATGATTTTTTTTTTAAAAACACAACCTGTCAGCTATGCTATCTACGATCTTTCTTTCAAGTTAACCTTGTACTAGTAGGACAGCAGCTTGTCCGTCCGTACGTCTATAAATCGTTTCAGTGTATTGTAACATTTCACGGACATTTTAGGGCATTTAACCTTTTCAGGCTTGTAGTTCTCCATGACAGGTGTCGTCTGCACTTCAGACACTTATGGAAATAACTTTGGAAGTAATAGCAAATTTGAAAAATATTTGAAGGAGAGTTGTTAGGAAGTTCCAGAACAACATTTCTTATGCAAATATTTTCTGAAAATTGCCTTTGATAGAGAGTTATCAACAAAAAAGTCAGGTGGTTCTGGGCATCACAGGTATGAATGGGTTAATATCTCGAATGGCCCCTTTTGGTGACGTAAGCGGGGGGCTAGTCTGTAACGCACACGGAGTTGTGACGGGGTTTGCGTTGTAATTAGGGGCAACACAGTCATTAAGGAAAGTATCACTATGTGAAAATTCCTGAGCCGCATTCCCGAGTAGGACCACTATACAACGCCTAGTTTATAGTTAGAAATGGTTGTAACAAGTATAGTCCTAGTGGGTGGTTCTTGCTTAATAACAAGGTATTTCTATGACCAACTTAGCCTTTCTGTGCTATAAGCAGCCGCCCATCCTATACTCACCCTCCTTGCACAGTTGCGTGGGCTCTCTGTAACATACAGACCGCCCATTCAGGATTGAAAGGGGGCCACACATTTTGTTTGAAGAGGCGATCCATTTGATATTTTGATTGTGTCGGGTTGGGGCTTAATTTTTAAGAGAAGAAATCTGGCCCGGATAATTGAGAAAAAAATTCTGGTCCTGGAAATTGAGTTGCGCTCGGGTCATTAAAGACAGGGTTCTCAAATGTACAGCACTGCTATGAGCTGGAAGCATGGTATATCAGTCCAACCCTGCTGTGACCCGCAGCCCAGCTCAGACGCGAGATCTGGTGGCTCCAAGTCTTCCTGATTCTTGGTTAGAGCCCATTTTCATCTGAAACATGCAGAGGGTAGGACAGATATGTAATTGTGCTAATAAGTGATAACAAAGCCATGTCCTGAAATACATTTGATTGGAAGTTGTTCTTTAAGCTGGCTTGGACAATCCCTCTTAAAACAGTTATCAGATATTATACTATTTGATGGATTAATGTTCAATGTTAGCAGACCATTTGTGCATGATGCACTTCGAGTGCCAAGGGGTTAATTTGGAAATGGGAGACTAAATGCATACGTCATATATGACGTATGAGCAATACTGAAATAGAGAAGTTGTGCAGTGTAAGGGGAGGTTCACAGCCACTTGCCAGTGTACAAATACACAATAACTACTTATCTGTTGGCATATGTATCAGTATATATGTAAATCTAACGGCCCACTACTTGGTTACACTACTAGACTGACCTCTGGTGGCAAAGATTATTTAGTTGTTTAGTAAGGAAAATCTTCAATTTTCTTAGATGGTTAGAAACTATATAAAATTGTATTACTTCATCTAATCTTAACTTATCAAAGCTTGCACAGTGAAACCTCTCATTGTGAACACCCTGGAGATGTGAACACCTAATGTGAACACTATTTCCCGTCCCATTTGCATATTTTACATTATGAAAAGACCTGTGAGATGTGAACACCCCGCAATGTGAACGATTTTGCCCATGGCGTTCACATCTCTAAGGTTTCACTGTACTAACGTATCAGCCTGATTGACTGAAATATATAAGGCAATGCATTTTGGAAGAGAGAGAGAGTTGACTGGAGTTTAGATGAGCTAGGTGTGTATGAGATAGATAGAAAGTTGACTGGAGTTTAGCGAGCTTTGTTTGTGTGTGTGTGTGTGTGTGTGTGAGAGAGAGAGAGAGAGAGATAGAGAGAGATTGTGTGTGTAGACAAGTTTAGCTGAGCTTTGTGTGTGTGTGTGAGTGAGAGAGAGAGAGAGAGAGAGAGAGAGAGAGAGAGAGAGAGAGAGACTTAGATTCAGAGAGAGGGTGAGAGCGCGTCAGAGAGAGAGAGAGAGAGAGATGACTGGGGGTTAAGTAGGCTGGTTATAGCCGCTGTCAATACATCTAGCAGCACAGGCCGTCTCAGCTTGACAGGGACATTTGTTAGTCGTAAAGAGAATGTCTTTCATCTCTTAGGCCCGGACCGCCTCTCTCTCTCGGCCGGACTGTCGCTCTCCCTGCAGCCTTCTGCTGCCGCTATGGAGAGCATGGAACGATGGTGATTTCCAATGGCTATTGGGCAAAGGATTGCCTATGTTTTATACAATATTTTGCCAATAATAGCTTATTCGGATATCTACATTTGCATCCAATTAGGCAAAAATCATAAAAATAAACAGGAAAATTGAATTTTAAAAGTTCTGGTCTAATATCATGGCCACAAATTATCAACAGCACCGTCGAATTTCCCTGTACTCATGGATAGGTATTTCAGAAAATGTTCATTAGGACACATACGTAAAATAAATGTTGATTTGTCATTAAACATCTATTTTTGAAAGTTCGTTAGTTGCTGTCAGACTATTGCTTTTCAAGTGCACGCAACTTAATTGTTGGTGTTACGCATTTTTGGATTACTCAATTTTATATGTCATTTGACATTTATTCCTACGCTTTTTTGTCTAAAGCATTTAGAAAGGTATTTATAGCTGTATAAAACCAACACAGATAATTTCACTAAAGCACCCTTTTAATAGCTTTCCGAAGATCCTATGGTCATACCATGGTTTATAATTCCAATAACATATCTGCCCGCCGCCATAATGGCGGTGCCATCTTGACAAGTTCATAATATAGGTTACGGGGTTAGGACACTGGTAGTTTTTGGCAGTTTTCAAATTCAAAGTCGAAAAACTGAATTGCAATTAACGAAATTTTACAAAAAATATTTTGTGACCTCTTAAGAAAAACAAGCTCCCTGAAACACTTTGCCTTGATGTAAGAGAAACGTAAGATGGATCTCTTAAGCTACCTTAAATCAATTAGGTGTCGACCATCGTATAACTGATTTGTTAGATTGAGAAATATGCTCTAGGTTAACCCAACAAGATGTTGAAACTCTGTAGCCTATACTATTAAGTAGAGCATATAACTTTTTTTCAACTATGTTTCGCGAATACCTCGCCAGATGGCGCTGTGCCAATATACCACCCACAGTGCTGCGCTGAGAGACAGGCTCAATAAGATAGAAGTTTTTTCTCGACAAGATAAATGCTTTGTAGTTTTGTTGGACTACGCGCGTGTCTGTCACGGAGCCATCAGCCAGTTACATAACCAAAAACAACACCTGCTGGTCTTGTTGCTCTGGAAATATGACGGAAAAGATACCCCTTCACTCCGTACTGCCAGCCATATATCAATTAACTAGTGGCGAAGAAAGAAAACCCATTGTTTGTTTTGGCTTACCTTTCTTAACCTGTCTGTATAAATAGTTACCTTATAAATAATTTACCTCATCCCGAAAGAAAAAGGCAACTCTTTGAGCGAGATTTATGTACATCTTATAAGGAAAGCCACCTGCTGCTCGATTCTCATATTATGTATGGGGACTTAGTTCAATAATCTAAATTTTGCTTCTAACATACTTTTATGTCCGCAATACTAGTATGCGGTTTCTTGGCTTTTCATTGCCGTATGTATTTTCCTTTTATTGTGCGTTAGCCTTGACAACTCCACAATTTGTGTTAGTTCAATGATCTAAATTTTGCTTCTGGCAACTGTATAATTTGTGTATTGATTTATTCTCAACTGTTTTGTAGTGTATGATTTGGTATCGCTGGAATACGGTCAATAAACATACAGATAAACATACACATACAAGTTTTACCTACTTTCGTTTGATATACTCCAATGTAAAAGACACATGATGTTCACAATTCCTAAACCATTCTTATAAACAGTTCCAAAAAAGATATTTATCTACTAATGGTTAATACACAACAATATAAAAATATTTTTTCATGAGTTCACAATTCCTAACAAAAATTCTTATACAAATTTCTCAAGAAGTTATTTATCGACTTGGAGTCAAGACAAAACAATAAAAGAATAAAAAAAAAGTAACACAATCCGTTTCCCACATTTAAATATAGTTCTCAAAAGGCTTTTTATTTACTTGCAGCTAATACAAACTAATATAAAACTATTTTTCATGTGTTCAGTTTCTTACCTATCATTCATTATATATAGTTCTCAAAATGATGTTTCGCCCACTTGTAGTTGGTACAAAACATACTAAAAAGGTATTTTACATATCTTCACCTTCACTAACTAGATCTTATATGGTTTTTCAAAAGATATTTTCTCTACTTGTTGATGCACACGAAGGTAAAAATTGGTAAAACCAAATTCTCAAATTTCCTAGAGATATATTGGACTTTATTAATTCATTATTATCCCTTACACGCGGGGATTATTATTCACATGATATATTCCAGATTGAGTTTGCACCAGATGGTGACTTCTCCAAAAAACTTATCTATTTCCACTGAGTTTGTAATCAAGATATATGTTTTTGACCATACTAGTATACATTTTTTTTTATAAATTTCAAATAGTATAAAGCCTAACAAGTCTTTTTTTTTCTTAAAATGGGGTCCCATAGAACAGGAGTAACTCATATCTCGAGATTTGTTTCGATTGAAGTTGAAGTTGTGAGTGGAAGTTAGACAAGTCTGTAATATCATTACTCTTGCAATCAGTGTTATTACCTACTCGAAAGTTATCATAGATTTTTTAAACTGTATTACTGAAACTTTTGAAATAAGATGATGTCGAGAGGCAAAAAAACATCTGCTTTGCACAGAATTATAAACAAGCATAACAGCAGAATGTATTGCTAATGCACACACACACACAAAATGTTGTTCTAATGCTTGTTAGAAGAACTTTGGTATAATGTCGTATCAGGCCATTTTTAAATCTACATTATTTTTCTTATTCATTGTCATTTTAGTATGTAATAACTAGCAACTTTTTCAGATAGTCTGCTTACATTTGAGTGACGCCAATGTATTAATAATATTTTGATTACTAGTACTGTTATAATAATAATTATAATAATAATAATAATGATAAGAAGAAGAAGAAGAAGAAGAAAAGGAAGAAGAAGAGGAAGAAGAAGAACAATAATAATAATAAAAATAACAAAAAGACGACAACAATAATAATCGACGCATTGCAGTGCATTATGCAAGGCCAATCCCTGATTATGGTGACTTATCGTCATATACCCCTGGTCAATGGTCAATTATTGTAGCAGGTCCTTGCTGGGCCGGCCTACACTGACCACCAGTGTCACGGCTAGCCCAGCCAGCCAGGGCAGACAGTCGCTGTTAGCATTCTTAGCATAGTTACAGGCCCGCCTCGTTTGTAAGGTGACCGGCGCGGGGCCGAATGAAAAGGAAACTGAAAAGTTCAAGGGAGGTATGTGTCTAAGTATCCCAAGCATGCTTCTGACGACATCATTAAAGCTCCGGCCAGCACTTAGTAGCGGGCAAGTCCTACCTATTGCTCACCCACCGACACCGTCGTGTTTACGCAAAATATGGGCGTTAAGTGTATAAAGAGCGAGCTTTGGGGCGGCCGGATAACTGGTGGGATAGTTAATGGGGACATTGCCTAGATTAAAATAGCTTCTCTTTAGAGCTTGCGCCACATTATTTTTACTGCCTGACGTCCCCCTTTCTGGCTGCTGTTTCTGCTGCTGCTGCTGCTGCGGTTACTACTGCCTCTTGTGGGCCTCCCATCTGTTCAGTGAGTAAACGATGGCTGTACTGCTGCCGCTGATGATGTACTTGTAGCCAAGGCGGCACCCTCTACCACTACGTTATAACGTACGCGCCAAAGTGTAAGGCCGCCGACGGTAAGGATGTCCCCCCGCCGCCGACACGCGACGCAATGCTCCTCCCACCAGCGCCGGATAGCAGCGACAGGTTGCCGCACGTGCACGTGCCTCCAGACAGGTAGGTCTTAGACTGACATCATCATCATCGTCCTCATTACCCACGCACGTGCTTCCCCAGAACGAGACTTCTCTACCCGGCGCCATTATCTCGCGGGGTGTGACGACATTTCACCTGCCGCGCACACATGCCACGTGTTTGATATTTTATTCTTACTGTTCGGACCTCAATTCCTTTATTCGGTATCTATTATAAATCCAGGTATTCGACCGCGGCAAATATATTTTGTTTCGTTTCATTTCGACTTTTCGAACATGGTATTCGCCCATGACATATCCATGGCGTTTTATTCTCACTGTACGGACTTCATTTTCGTTACATCACTTTTTTGTTTATGTAGTACGCGTGGCTACCATTTTGCTAGCAGTTTTGGCAACTTTTGTATCCCAATAAGAAACAATGTGTATAGCTGCACTGTGAGAACTCGTAACTCGTTACATCATTTTTTGTTTATGTAGTACGCGTAACTACCATTTTGCTAGCAGTTTTGGCAACTTTTGTATCCGAATAAGAAACAATGTGCATAGCTGCACTGTGAGAACTCGTAACTCCAGGAGAAAATGATGGCCTATTGTCAAACTGAATAGTTTCACATGCCAGCTGTATGTTTTACTTTCAGGATCGCTTTACCAAACTACATCCAAATAGTTGAAGGGGGCAATAGGTAAATGAGGTTGTTGTGAAAGTGTCAAAAAAGTACGACTTATTGTACTTAGGAAAATACCACGCGTATTTTATTTAACCCATTCACATCTGGAGAATATGTATGAACCTTGCATATGAAAGTATCTTGATGACAGTAATAATTTAAGAAATATTTGATTGAACCTTGTTTTTACCGATAGAGTGATGAGTATCAATATTGCAATGGACAGTTAGAATGCATAACATTTCTTTGGAAATATATGCACCTTATCATATTATAATCATGTAGTTGAGTACGAGTCTGGTACCAGGGTCTTGCAAGCTGGGGGTATACATGTACCTAGACATTTTCAAAGTCAAATAAGGGATTTAATATGTTTCGATAAGTTAAAAAATATCCTCGAATGGAAATGGTGACACTCAAGTGAATAACTTGACACTATTCTTATTTACAATATTTCCTCATTAATATTTTGGGCATCTTTTTTTTTTCTTTTTTCATCGTATCCATATTGCACATGTAAGCTAATTGATAAGTGCAAGTTTGTAGAAAGAAATTGTACAATTGTACCAAAGGTTTCCTTTAAATACATAAAAACAAGAAAATAATGTGAAACTTTCGAAATTAATAGTAAATGTTCATTTGATGCCAAAGCTACAGCAAAGCTCATCATAGATACAATGAGTTTGAAGCATGGCCATACATTATCCATCTCTATTCGATTGAAAAAAAACTATGACAAAGTTATTTCCAGGAACAATGAGTATGTACCATGGGATAACTACGGTCTATGACTGGATGCCAGATAATTGGGTCTAGCAGATCGCATTAAGTGATAGGTGTATATTGCAGGCACGTGGTCCCTTCATTGGCAATAAAAGAGTGTCCAAAGTGGTTTATAAGACGATCAATCTTTAGTTAGTGCGGCGAGGCATCATTAGCTTAGTCTGTTCCACAAGCAAGCAATGATTGGGTGTGGGCGGGCCTATCTTTATCAGATGAATTTTCAGTGGCGTGAAAAAGTAGGGGAATTACAGGCCAGCAATCAGCGTGCTGCTTATCACTTGGTCCCGCTGCTATCTGTTTGGCAGCTGTGCAGCCACCAGCCAGAATCGAAATGCATTCAAAAAAATGTGTTCTACAAGTTTTCTTTAAAAGTCTTATCATGGATAAATGAATGAATGCATAAATGAAAGAATGAGGAATCATTGACTCTATTAATATGATACAGAATATTTAATAAATCAAGCAAAAATAATATACGCGCATAAAATATACTACTCACTTAATCGTCTAAAACGACATATATATATATATATATATATATATATATATATATATATATATATATATATATATATATATATATATGTATATATATACATATATATATATATATACATATATATATATATATATATATATATATATATATATATATATATATATATATATATATATATATATGTGTGTGTGTGTGTGTGTGTGTGTGTGAGAAAAAACAGACGTCATAAGAGATAGAAAGAACAGACTTTAGATTAAACATCAGCGAGTGCGGATTATCAAACTGATTTGATAATTATGATTTTGCCTTGATATTTCACTCGGTGGTCATGAAAAAACAAAAGTCAATTAGAATTAGTATAAGGTTGGCAAAATGCAAAACAACATATTGCAGATTGATGACATATGAAACAGCTAAATGTTGCATAAGGCGTATAGTACTTTTTTAATAGTATTACTTTCAGAATTTCTTTCCATGTATCACCGACTTGAAAATGCCCCTGGGACATTTCATAAAATACCATCACTATACTTTTAATATTAATAGATATCCTTCAAAATTGTCGGTTGTTCCTTTGGAACTTATTATACAGACATCTTCGGAATTGATCGTACTTGGAGAGTTATTTTGCGAAGAATTTTTCATCTCACCGTGAACAGTTTTTTTGTAGTAGCCAACATTCAATAATGTCTGATCATTAAATCAGATTGAAAGTAATGACTTTCTTAACAATGCATTGTTTGACCAATGGAGTGCAACAGTAGACAATTTACTATAAAACACAATAAGATATTTTTCAATTCCTCCTTTTAAATATTTCCAAAATATGCTTATGTCAGAATAATGATTACATTATTTTGATAATATGATTTGGGCTGCATGGTTTGGCAATCCCGACCATCATAACTGAGTATTGCAATAATGCGTTTGATTTTAAAACAATCATGTTAGTAACTGGAATTTAACACATGGACAGTATAATTTGTATACGAAAATGTATAGATATTTTTTTCTTTTCAAGCCTTATCTGGCTTCAAATAACAATTATAAACATGCCTTCTCTTGAAATAGAAAACGCTGTCCTAGCGTGAAAATTTTAATCATTTTCGCTTATAATTTAAACTTTTCTGGTCAGTAGACTATGAAGTTCCGAAGCGATTCATTTCAATGGTTTGAGTTTCCAAAGGAGGCCCCCGACACTAACTGGATAAGGTTCTTACGAGAGATATGGTCGGGGATGGGAAATACAGAGATACTGGGTAGAAGTGTGTACGGCGTGGGAGTGCTATGAGAGGCAGCAGCAGTAGTAGCAGTAGTAGTAGCAGCAGCAGCAGCAGCAGCAGCAGCAGCAGTGGCTGCAGCAGCAGTGGCAGCCTGACACTAATCTATCATTCAGTTATGGCCCGGTCTATCGGCTTTTGACACGCGTATTAGCTTGACAAACATGAAAAGGTGAACAGCCCAAGAGAGACGAGTTCGCAGCCAACCTACCAAGACAATTTCAGGTCCATCTGTAATGCGTGTGCTTGTTTTTCTTTATATCTCTTTCCTATTATTTTCTTCTCCCACTCACTATTTCATGCAATGTAACTCTACCATTGTGTGTTTTTCCATTTCTTTTTTCTATGTACTTTTTTCACTGTCTGGACCACTTTTTACCCTCCGCGTAGCTGTTTCCTTGCCGTTGACCGTCCATTTTTCTTTTTCTTACTGGATATATGAATCTGCCTTATTCTATCCCATTCCATACATTGTTTAAAGGTTAAGGTTCTAGAAAACAAACAATTCAATGGTATTATGTCTTCAAAACCTAACATGCACTAACTACAATGTAAAGAGTATATATATCAACCTCAATTTCTGAAAGTTATTGTATTCATTACGAGAGATATCAACACGAGTAAAACGAGTGCATATGCAGACAAACCTTTATAACTCAGACAGAGGAAAAAATCTAACCGAGTTTGGTGAAGTTCTTCTCATGAATACGAGCGGTTTTAGTCATGGGACTATCTGGACCAACGCTCTTGTTCGAGTAAGACGAAGATCCGACTAAGACGAGTACGAGTAATGCGAGTTTGCGAGTGATTCACGGGTGTAAATAGTAACACTACAGTGACTGTTGAATAGATTGATACGTTCCCAAAGTATAAGTTATAAGGGAAGACGGGATAGTTGTGGCCTAGTATCTCCTTTTGAAAAAGAAATAGGCTTTAACTTATTTTCAATGGTCATTACTTCCGTACCATAGGTCGTTCTCCAAATGGATTACCGAATAGTCCAACTTATACAATTAAAAAAAATATGAAAATTATGATACGTATACCTTCTGTATTTGAATACTAGCACTATATATAAGGTGCATTGATGGTGTAATACAAGATACCTAAAGAAAATAATTGTATCATATATGCAAGAAATCATAACTGAACGTATAGAACATTACCAAGTTCTTCATAATTAGTATCCTTTCTGACAGTATCGGATAATTCCGAAATCTCAAAAAAAAATCATCAGGACTTTTTCCTTCCAAAAAGTCTATATGCACTATGTATCTACTTGTACTATATCGAGACGTCTGGTATGTCACTATCATAGTCGAGACGTGTTTGTACAACTTCAAATTAGAGACTAGATGGATGTGTTAGCTGCTAAGTAATGTGGCGTGTGGGGGGTCATCGTTGTCGTGAGTGTGATTGTTGGGCACGATGCTTGCTTTTCTCTAGGATAAGTTACATGCCTAAGAGTGTGTTTTTCTGAAATTCCCCCTCCTGGTATACGTGACACAGACTCAACCTGTTACTCATTAATCAGCAGGCTTGCTGCTGCTACATTGCTTTGCCTCTGACGTAGATTTTTCAAACCCTTGTTTTTATTGCCATACGACATTTTTGATATCCTGCAAGTCCAAGATATTCCGTTTTCTAGTTGGAAACCAATCATATATCAGAATTGATGGGGGCTAAGGAATGTAATCATGATGCTTTACAGTTAAGGGATTGCTGAGTTAAGGAATTGCTGTGTTGGCTCTAATAACATATTTTCTTTAGCTATTCTTTTTTCTTCAATTAAATGCCTTTGGTCATAACACACACACACACACACACACACACACACACACACACACACACACATATATATATATATATATATATATATATATATATATATATATATATATATATATATATATGTATATATGTGTATGCGTGTATATCTATCTATCTATCTATCTATCTATCTATCTATATATATATATATATATATATATATATATATATATATATATATATATATATATATATATATATATATATATATATATATATATGTATATGTATATATATGTATATGTATGTATGTATATATGTGTATGCGTGTGTGTATATATATATATATATATATATATATATATATATATACATATATATATATTTATATATATATATATATATATATATATATATATATATATATATATATATATATATATATATGTGTGTGTGTGTGTGTGTGTATATATTTTTTATATAATGTATTGTTCCAAAAAAAATAAAATAAATAAACAGTACATTGTATTCATAGAAATTATAAGAATAAGTATATTTACATGCATTGGTAATTCGTAATATTATATATATGATCAAAAAATAATCTTAGGTAGATTTGTATATAATTAATATATGTAGATAATATAGTAAGTTACAGCAGTATGTTTGTAAATAATGACAATATATAAAACATTTCATGCAATATACAATAAATAGATACTAATAGATAATCATTAGCAGTGTCTATTATCCATTATATGGAGAAGAGAAAGTGAGATTTGGTTATTTATTTAGATGATTGTATAATGTGGACCATTTGCCCAGAACTTTTGCTAGATTATTGTTTATTGTGCTAAGGTATATGTCCAGACCAATATGGTATTTCAACACATTTTTTATTTTGTGGATATTCAATGTATTCTTATTCCATTTTCTTTTGTAGATTTCGTGCTTAATTATGATGAAGACATAGTTGATTATTGTCATTTTGAATATTCCCAATTGAGATTGATCTTTTATCCATATGAAAGGTCTGGGCATACTCCTTGGTTAGCCATTTTTTGGTGTCACTCCATATATCTTGTGCAAATGGGCAGTCATACAATAAATGGGAGATTGTCTCCACTTCGTCACAGTGATCACATTTATATATATATATATATATATATATATATATATATATATATATATATATATATATATATATATATATATATATATATATATATACATATATATATATATATATATATATATATATATATATATATATATATATATATATACACACACATATATATATATATATATATATATATATATATATATATATATATATATATATATATATATATATATATATATATATATATATATATATATATATATATATATATATATATATAAATATATATATATGAGAAAGGAAAGTGTTCTTTTCATTACTGTGGTAGAGCACTAACTGTCCACGCCCCACTACCTTGTCAAAGGTAACTGGCAAAAGAAAACAAAACCAAGTGGTACTGTAACTGCTATAATGTACAGGTGGAGAGATTCTTTAGAAAAAGCCGCACTGTGTTAAGCAAATTGTCTATGACTCCCGTTCCAATCAATTAACCTCTTTCTAAATGAAAGGAACACATCCCCATGTGATTTTCTATTTGAACCCTTTATCAAAGGTTGTGATAATTTTAGCCCGTCTTTTCGTGCAGCGCCCTGTGTAGGTGTATTCCATGCTGGAATATTGCACACGAGACATAGATATTGACGTAATTCAGCGTGTTTCCCATTTGTTAACGTCATCACGACACAGAAATAACTACATGCATGCTGTTGTACATTTGCCAACCATAAAAAGCACCTCCATTACGATCAATTAGCTTTGATTGTAATCTCTTTGGGAATAGTTCGAACCGTTTGATTATGTAACTCTTCAACCAATGCTTGTATGTATAAAAATGGCTGTGTTTAGTCCATCCTTCCATGCAGAGTCCTAACAACTTTTGCTATATCGTTCTGACCAGAACTTTTTAAAAAGTAATTAATACAGAATTTTAATTAGAACACAACCACCAACTGCACTTCAAATAGTTGCAAATGTATGTGCTATCTAGACGATCCCAGCCGGGGCATGTGAGAAAGTTGGCAGTGACTTGGGGTTAAGCAGGTATTTCGCCGGGTAGTCCGGTTTCCTACAACACCTAAGACTGACTAGTCACAAGCTTGACAAAAATCGATATTCCAAATTTAAAAAACGGCGATTTTCAATGAACTTAAAGCAATGAAAGATGAACGTCAAAGGTAAATAAATAATGGAACAACATTCTGTATGTGCATTGTGTTATTTTGTATTTTAGGGCATACATAGTATAGTTTTAAAAGTGATGTAGGTGTTAAGCGTACACTACTGAAATGGCCGTTAAAGGAGGTAGGGGCAAAAAGACATTACGTTGATTAATCTATTGATGTAAGTAGGTCAGGGGTCCCTTTGATAGCTCCCTGGTTATTAATGTTGCAGCGACCACACGTGAGTGCAGTACACCAGTTCAAATAGGGCAACGATCATATTCTGCCAGTGCACGTGTCTATATTTAGACATTAGCAGGATGTTGACCTCCCTCGGAACTGCCGCAAGTTGTACATACTTTGCATAATCAATACACTCACACCTTAGGATTTGGATTTTGGAATTTTGTTTTTCGTCACTTTTTCTGCTTTATTGCGCCTAGTTCGTGACTAGCCCGTTGTAACTGGTGGAGGAAACCGGAGTACCTGGCGAAAACAACCGCCTAGCCCCAAGTCACTGGCAACTTCCTCACTTTTCCCGAGTGGGATGCAAACCCGGGCAGTGGTGAGAGACAGCTAGCAGTGAGTGGCAACGCCTTAGAGCACATGGCCCTTCCCCACCTTTGGAGAGAATTCACTATGATAGCAACACTATCGTAATATACAGAATTATGTGGCTTTTCTTGAGATCCTTTAAGGCAATTGATAAAGATCGCTTATGTTGATCCCCCATATCGACACACTATAAATGAAATATAACCATGTATGTGTCAAAAAATATGGATCTGAAATTTAAATAAGATTGCAATTTCTTATTTATCGACATATTTGTGGCGATTTTCTTACTCAAGGGCAACTACCCAGTGGCCACACGCAATTAATGTTCTTGGCTTTGTTACTGAGCCTTAGAGGGTGAAATTGTGTGAATCAGTGCGTTTTGGTAGAGTTCAGGAACATATGTTCATAATGGTATGAATTCAGTATGATATGAATGCAGTATGAAAAGAATTTGTATACTCGTTTCCTTTCGAAATGGACAGCATAGTCAGGTAATTGTAATGTATTGCCCCATCTTAGTATTTGATAGATGCCAATAATCGAGAATATTATGAAACTCTAAATCATTTGTAAAATTGACGTGACTGCCTTTGACTTAAGATCCCCTATATGTTATGATAGTGCAATGTATATTCATCACGCCCATGAGAACACTCATTGCACTCAACGGTCAGTTATAGCAAAATGGTAACTCATAAGGCCAACCGGCTCAGAGCCTGTTCCTGCTAGCGGGTCCATCCATACGTTAACCCTTATGCTGCTTGTTGCTATTTTTGCTATACAAATGATGCAAAAAAGCTGAAAGATAACTGAAACCCTGGCATATGGGTACTCATCCGATAGTTCTCAGTGAGAGCTATCTAATGAATACGAACATGACAGGGTTTTGATAACTTTCAAAAACCTTTATATCCTTTTGCTTTGGACGAAAGTAGCCTTAGCATTGGAAGGGTTAACGTTGGGCGTCATATAGTCTTCACTTGCTGCCCATCAGGAAAAGAATCTAGTTCAAGATTCTACTCTTGATGTCCCCCTCTATACTTGAGGGAATTGCAGGTCAAATAAGTTAATACAAGGACACTAAAATCAAACACTAAGTATTTATTACAGATACCACACACTAATCTAAAAAGGTTTGGTGGCAGAGCCTTCTGTGCCTATGCACCATGCATTTGGAATGAGCTCACCAACAACATTAAGGCTGCTGATAGTGTGCACAACTTCAAGACATAGCTGAAAACATTGCTATCTCGAAAGGAGTTTATTTGACTATATAGAACATAAATGTCTGTCCACTGACTATGCTTCATAAAGCGCTTTTGGCCATTATTTTTTTATTATAATCATTACATGTATAATGCGTCCAAAATTGAAAGTCGTTACTCGTTGAAAGGGGCAAAATGCATTCGATCAAAGTATTAAGCACAAGCACACTGTGTTTCACTAGGAAATAGGACACTCCTATGTAACCTTTAAGTATGTGTTATGGAATTCTTTGTGGTGATTAAATATTGATATAACTGTGATTACTAAAAAGTTTATTTCGATTATTAGAGCCTTAAGGTTAGCATGTATTAATATACCAATAATTGCTTATCTTCCATTTAGTAAGTACATGTAGGTAATTCATTAAACATTTGCTGGCCATAGAACTATACTCGCATCAACAGTGACTACTTTACACAACTCTTTTGACGATGGATCTATCATCTTTGAATAAAGGAATGTGACAGATACATTGAATTCTTATACAAGTATGAACAATTCAAAAATAACGTTGTACTCGACTAAGCCGGTTTATCATACAGCTCATACCATTGTCTTATCATATCCATGCTTTGATTGTGACTAGTTAGTTGTGGGTGGTGGATCAAACCGTAGTACCCAGGGAAAACACCGCCTAACCTCAAGTCACTGATAAAACGTTCACATGCCTGTAGTCAGATTCGAACCAGTGCCGTGTTGGTAGCAGCGAGCAGCCAATGGCAAGCCTTAGACTACTCGGCTACTGGGGCAGGGTATTGGTAATGGCTATGGTATACCACGATTAGTGGACACATGGAAGTACGTATATGCATGTGGATCTCTGAAACATCAGGCTACATAAAATATAACTTTTCTTGGTATGAGACGCTTTGATTCTTACCACCACGCAATTTATAAAATTGCCAGATGATATTTCAAGAATCTGTATACAATCAACGTATCATATGTCAGCATATGCATTGTGTTGAATGTGAATCAAAACATGACGCATTTACCTAGATGGTTCATGCAATCACAGCGTTGGCGCAATAAGCTCTGTCACGACACAGTTCAACGCATGTTTTAATTAAAGTTGTATCGGTTATCATTTTGTAGTATGCCAGTAAAATATTTTGATAAAATAGGTTATACTAATTAGAGTACGTCATATTTTCCCATGCCAACATGAAATAATCTGATACCATCTTATACAACACTATAGTTGCTGATGATGTGCTGATGTGACGACCAACGCAAATATAATGCGATATGGCTATCGTATACTAGTAGTACCTTCATTTTTTACATCCCACACTTATTTTTTTCATTGGGATTATATTGATATGTGTGCAATTGATTCTAAGAATATTCACTATGTGGTTTTATGGTATTGTAATATAAGCTATGGATACACAGTTCTTTCGAGTTTGACAAAGTGGCCTTCAGATCAAGTTGTGTAGGTTATTTGATGAGAAGTGGAATATAATACATGATTCTTTAAGGCACTTTGAAAATTGATATTGAAATATTTTCTTTTCTATTTGCTGTCACAAGTGGTCAGGATTATTATTGCCTTTTTATTGTATTTAACCTTATACATTCTTTGAGGATTATGTAATTACCTGCGGTTGAATTGCAATACAATGACACATATGTACTTATAGATGCAATGAAAATCATCCCTTTCAGAATTAAAAAAGGTATTGTAGGTAGGTATGTATATGTGTATATATGTAGGTAAGAATGTATGTGTGTATGCATGTATATATGGACTCTTAGTATACCGTTGTTACGTACACACACGCGCGCAGCGTTTAACTATGGCAACTTTGATGCATTGCTCTATGGCGCTGAAGACTGTGTGTGTGTGTGTGTGTGTGTGCCCTGGCTGGAGTCGGATACCAGGCAGTCATGGTAATGGCCCCCATACAGTCAGTAAAAAGAGGGGGCGGGATCGTGCACAGAAGCAGGCGACGACCGCTACTGCCAAGATTTGATCAGATGTTCATCCAGCATCATAACAGTGAGTTGTGAGAGAAGTGTGGAGGCCGACTTGGGCCGGTGCCTGGTATTACTTATGACCGGACGGAAAGATGTGAACGGGTTAATTGGATAAAGTAAGTGGTCAATAACAGTAGCAGAAGCAGCAGCGGCAGCAGTGGCAGTTGGAAGTGGCTGCGTTCGATTGACTTCCCCCCATGCTCAGCAGTAGCAAGTGTTATAATGAGCCGTCCTGGAACCACGAACTGACAGGTGTTTTTAGGAATAGGGCAACTATGCGAAGAGGAAAGTTCCTTATTACCCTTTTTCCAGACTGCTTGACCAGGTGGAGAGTCTTGACAAGGTAGGAAAAAGACACATGTATGCATATTTCTTGCCCATTCAAACTTAGAGCTCACTTTGCACCTGTCTTTTGAAACTTTCAGACTTTTATAACATTTGTTTGGAGTTTGGCTCATTTTCACAACGTATTTCATGGTCAATTGTTTTTGGTCTGTTTTGATAAGCATTTGGCCTTCAATTATTTTCTGAACAATGTCTTGTTAAAGATGATAATAATAACTTATATATACATGTAAATATATATATATATATATAAATATATATAAATATATATATATATATATATATATATATATATATATATATATATATATACTGAGTATATGTATATATATATATATATATATATATATATATATATACATACATACATACATACATACATATATATGGCCACGGTTAACTCATTCTTCCTGTATCCGTTCAATTAATGATATCAATGTGTGTGGCATGCAGTACGGAACTTCTCATCATAACAAACGAATACGTATCATTTCCCCACGTAAGCGCTAGTAATGAATGTAATGGCAATGGAATTGCAGAATAGACAATGAACTATTATATCATACACTGCGTATTACCTCATTCTGTATAGTACCTCAGAACAAGTATACACCTTGTGTTTAGATTACATATCATGTCGGATATTTGATGCAATTATGTCCGGTTTTTAATCCATCTGGAGATTACAGTGTTTGCGTTCAAACTGAAATTGTACTAAGCGCTTTTGAACATTATAGGTGGAAAGGGCGCTATATCAAATATCAATTCATATTATTATCATTATTATTATTATTATTATTATTATTATTATTATTGTTATTATTATTATACAAGGGGTGTACACGCCTGAATTCATCTCGGCTATTGATGAGTAATGTCAACAGTAGGCATTTGTCAGTATCAATTACAATTAACCCCTTTAGCAGACTGAAATAACTGTGTCCGGTTTATGTGTCATGGTCTCCCCACACAGGGCTGACATCTGATTTGCCTGTTTATGTCATAAATCTGCCCATCTGATCAGACATTTTTGGTTCTTATTTTATCGGCAAATTAAAAACATAAGTAAAAAAGGATACTCTAATTAACTTTAAAAATACAAATTAAAGTTAGCTTACACATATCCAATTGTAGTTTATGAGTTACCTAACTAACAAAAGAAACTCATGGAATAAACCTGTCTGTGGAGCATATTGGTAAGTACGAGTCCACACCCTATATATATATATATGTATATATATATATATATATATATATATATATATATATATATATATATATATATATATATATATATATATATATATATATATATATATATATATATATATATATATATAAATATATATATATATATATATATATATATATATATATATATATATATATATATATATATATATATATATATATATATATATATATATATATATACATATAGAATGATATGACTGATAAGAACTGGATAGTTTCTAAAATACGTACGTGTCAGAGCAAATGGTGTTAGGACTCTTTTTAGAATGGTCAAGTGCAAATGGTCAAGTGAAAGGACTGATGAGAACTGGATAGTTGCACTAAAATACCGTGTAAAAAAACATGTAGAAAATTGTCTCCAGAATTCTACACCAAAATTGTACAATTTATGGTGACTCATTGCATAAAGAGTCGTCGTGACGAACAAGTTATTTCATCTGATGAACTTAGTTGATGGTTAAAATATCCTTCCCATTTCTAGAGGGCACATCTGATTTTTAGGCTGTGGAAGAACATTGAAGTAAAGGCGACCCTTAAATAAAGATATTAATTTCAAACAGACATAAAATTCGATTGTGACTTGTAGCTTTCTGATTAACATTGCTTTCTCTGTCGATTACTTATTTCAAATATGTGTTATAGTTTTTTATTGTTTTTCGGCCAATATGGACATGAATGAATTCTATCACACAACCTTTCCAATTCTTAAGGGTGCGTTGCCTTACAATTATTGATTCACATAAGTCGAACACACGTGCACCGACAAAGCATATCCGAGTAAGACGAAATCTGACTTGAGGGCCTACGCGTTTGTCCGAAGTAGACGAACATCCGAGTAAGATACATATAGGGACGATGTAAGCAAGTATAATAGTGTGTATGGTAGTAGCCTACCACTTCAGTGTTATATGGTCAGGTGCAAAGGTTAAGTCTACATTTTATTTCCATAGAAAACCCTCAATGTATTGATAGCATGTCTATAAGTGTACCTACTTATCTAGCTACAGCAGCCTCGAGTCACAGATTGGCATCTAGCGACAGAAGTGAAAAATTATCCCATGGGCAGTTAAGAATAAATAGTTCTGTTGTGCGTATTAGAAAAGCGAAATAGCTTCAGTTTGCGTCTTCTAGTCAGATACCCGAACGAGTGTACGGTTGCTTGGGATTTCGTCTTGCAATTTTGTTTATCATCACTTTTTCAAACTTAATCAAACTTTCAAACTACATCTCCTATAGGTCACTGGCAACTTTCTCACATGACTGAATCTGGCCTTATACGGGGATGATAATACATTATTAGGAGTCGGTGCTTACTGTATAAGACCGCTCAGCCATGTTTGACTTGAATACACACACACACATATATATATATATATATATATATATATATATATATATATATATATATATATATATATATATATATATATATATATATATATATATATATATATATATTTATCTATTTTAGAATTAAGAAGTGTGTAGGTGTTCGGTGAATGTATGAAATGGGCTAACGCTGGTTATCATTTCACTTTAAACTTAACTGTACCCATACATGCAGCAAGTTCCTCTCAGGGTTTTCGTCGGCTTTCGGTTATTCTTTTAAAAGTAACTTACACTTTGGTCATAACTTGGCGAAACATGCGAGTAAGAAGAGGTGTGAATTGAGTTTTGATAAAATTCTTCCCTCAATGGATAAACTGGAGATGCCTTTGTCCAAAGGATATCATCAAAATAGTCCAACCTTTTCTGTTCTAAGTGTCTCAGCAAGATCTGGCCAATAACACATCACGTAGGGTAAGCTCACCTTCAGCAGATCATATTCATTCAATTATATCGTTCCTATTACATTTATTGTCTGTGCAAATGAAATAGTCTTGCTTGCGTTGAAGAGGGCTGTTCCGATAGCCGAGTGGTCTAAACATTGCAAAGCAATGAGAGAACATGTGCGAAGAGGATTTGAGATTGCAGAGACATGAATCCTGACTCAGCAAGAAATTGGAATTTCATTTTATCGTCATTTCAAGTGGTGACACACCAGTTTTAAGTGATTGAAACCCTGGTGAACACATAGCCCCAAGACACTGGTAATTTGCCCACCTGCCACAAATACATTTCTTGAATGAAAAAAAGCACGACACATTACATACATATCATGCTTCCATTCAGATTTAGACAATTTTAATGTGATTATGTGGCATGTCGTTTAGTGTATGTCGTTTATTTGTGAATTATGAAATACAAACAAGTAAAAGCACTTGTGAGTTTAATATTCAAAATGAAATAAGATGAACAGCGACTGTTCGCTGTTTTTCCACACTACCAAAGGACGTTGCTTGGAAATAGGCTTTATGCTTTAAGGTGGAAGAGACTTTTGATTATACGGATAAACAGCTTTCTAAAGTGAACTGTTTTACAAAATAAAATAAAATATCATTTCTTTTTTAAGTGCCTTATCTCATTAGTTGGTCTGACCTTAAAGATAAGAGCCTAGCAAAAAAGCACTCTGCCTTGTATTGGGACATGACATCATACATTGATGATTTATCATAAACACTTAATTGCTGCAATAGGTTTTTGAGGTGTGACATTTACACAGACCGAACTAACAATGTTCCTTATCACAAGTGATCTACCACAACGAGCCCTTCCTTGTAAATCACACATTCATTTTTTCCAGTAATTTAATTAATTTTGTTACTGACGTGGATTAGAAAATCAATTCCGATTCGTCAGTTTAATGAGACCATGTTCTGCATATGCAGTTGCGTCAATAGACGGGATGATTAATTTCATGACATAGTTACCCTATTTAGAAGCCTCCATTGTCTCTGTATGTTGTAATTAAAAGCATTTGGACACTGTGGACAAGTATATATATATATATATATATATATATATATATATATATATATATATATATATATATATATATATATATATATATATATATATAAATATATATATATATATATATATATATATATATATATATATATATATATATATATATATATATATATATATATATATATATATATATATATACATATGGAAGGTTTGGAAGACGTAGATTCTTCCTAGTACTACCAATTAATCCTTAGAAGTATTCCGAAATCGTATCTAACTATTTGGGAACAGTTGTTACCATACAGTACGTGCTACTGTCATGCAATTTAGGTCAAGGTCACGCAACTGGTTCGTTTAGGGACAGCCTTTTCTGGGAAGAGTTGACGTTTTTGGAGATGTAAGATATTGATATAAGGGACTAAGGGACTAGGGACTAAGCATTTTCTGGGAAGAGTTGACGTTTTTGGAGATGTAAGATATTGATATAAGGGACTAAGGGACTAGGGACTAAGCATTTTCTGGGAAGAGTTGATGTTTTTGTAGATTAACATATTGATATAATTTACTTAGAATCATCCTGGATGATTGCATCAGTCATATACTATACTCCGTGCATCCATTTTGTTTCAGAAATTTCCCAAGACGAATTTGATTTCGCTTAATGCCATGGTGAATTAAAAAGGAAGTAGTTAAAACAATGGGAAGGCATCTAGGTTGCATAGATTGTATCTCCAGTGCGTCTCGTCTATTTATCTTCGTTAAGACCGCCTATTCTCCCGATAGACAGATGTGCGTAGCAGACCGCCACAAATTGTTTAATCTATACGAGCGCAAAATGTTGTTATACAAGAAAATTCCTAGTTCGTCCCTTGGGATCCCCAACTAGAAACATAAAACTTCTGAAAACACACAAGCGCCAAAAATCGATTTCCCATTCATGCGCCGAGTATCCTCCCACGCGTTCAGCTACTCGAAGCTGCAGCAGTGGCAGAATTACGACAGATTATCAAATGCCGTGGTCGGCCACTTCTCGTCTAGAGCCTCGACTGTCGGCTCCTGTGATTAATATGTTTCTAACCAAATCTACGTCATTGCTTCAATTGACTACTTATCAAAGCGCCTGCAACAGCGCTAACTGCCGGGCCACTTTGTCGTCGGTCTCGCGCTCTGTCCAGGGCAAATATGATGCATTACAATTATTAGGATTGGCCAATCCCCCCCCCCCCCTACTACACACCACACATACCACTTCCACCTGGCGACATTTCTTATCACGTGTTATGTATATGGGAGGAGCTTTTGGAATTGAATTTGGAATGTCGTTAATCGTCACTTTTCCCCTTTATTTCTATATATTAATGTGTGAATTGTTACCGTTTTTACCTATATTTGATCACTTTTATACATAGAAACCCTTATACCGTAGCAAAAGCTGGTGTGCGTTTTATAGACGATTTCGGGAATCCAAGAAAAAGCATGAGTAAAGCAATAATCCGTCTAGGAGAGGTATCAGCCCCTATGGCTAAGCCGTCTAGGAGGGAGTTTCTCTCTCTAAAACACACTAAATATGGGCGTCAACATCAATACTTGTTTTATATATGCACGAAAATTTAATGTGGTAAAGAAGATATGATAACTTCTTATAGGAAAATCTAATGTTGCATCTTTAACTTACGCTAGAATAACAAAAAAATTAACCGCACACAAACATTATTCCCCACCTAAACCTTGATAGAAATAAAAACGTAATGAAGATGTTGATATCAAGTTTATTTATAGCAACTGTCATGGCGGCTGATGACTTTCCGGTGGCACTTCCTGTGATCTCCTCCCCGGATGAGGCCACGTGGGCAGCACCCTGATACCCGATATTTGCTCTGGTACACCCTGCCTCTTATCATAGTATTGGGTGAAGTTATGCCTTAAAACGAGATATTACCGGAACAATTCCGCCTAGATCTTAACTAGACATGTTTCTTGCCAATGCGGATTGGACTTTGTCTGCTGATCCCCATGGCTCAGAATTTCCCAGTTTCCGGCTTTCATTGATCTTCCTCGAGGGGCAATCATAAAACTGACAGTCTAGACTCTCCATGAATGCTGATTCCTCTTGATATGAAAAACGTCTAAAACAGCTAGACATGTATTCTCTAAATGGCAGTTATATTTCCATTTTAACACACACCATTTAACGCACACATCATATATATATATATATATATATATATATATATATATATATATATATATATATATATATATATATATATATATATATATATATATATATATATAATGAGAGAGATCTAAAGTATACATTGGTCGAGACAATTAATAGTGGCACGAGAATGTGTCCCAAGGTGTTGATATTAGTGCCAAACGCTAAGGGAATAGGCATAGTTTTAGGGTTCTTGCACTACCCCAAAACCCCATCCCAGCACCCATCTGACGGGTATTTAATTGACCGGTGCATTACAGGTTGTACATAAGACTCGCAGACTTGCAACAGCAAGACATTACGTCAACTTCCCGCATGGTAAGCCTTCGACGAGCCTATATGACGTAACTCCTGCACTCGCCTCGTCAGATTGCAATTAAACCTTTGGCCCCCTCGATCAGATTACTGTGATTAATGTCTGCCTATATAATCACAGAGCAGCAACCACTTGATTCGCCGCAATGTATCAATAATGATTACAACATGTTTTTGATATGATTACTACTAATTGTACTGCTGATAAGCCAATAATTGCTGGGCGAATAAGGAAAAAGTACTAATGATTTGGCGTTTATTTATCGCTTGGACTTCTTGGAGACTAAGGAAAGTTGTTATACTGAGACTCTTAAACACAGAAAAATGCTTGTTCGTTGAATGTACTACGTAGACAAATATATGCTCATAGATAATCATGGTCTTGTAAGGACTTGCAAGAACTACTAAACCATTATTGCGATGATGAGGGGCTAGGTTTATTGACCCATTAATGCTTGCAGAAGCTAAATCAGTCTGAAGATTTTGGCTAAATCTTTCAGACTAGAACAAAATTCGGAAAGTATTTGAAGGAGAAATGTCAAACAGTTTATTACCAACAACACTCTTTTAGTTTTTAAGTAAAATAATTCTTAATTTCCCAAGTTATTGTGAATTACAAAGATGCAGACGACGATTTCAGATAATGGAACAGAAATCTATCCAATTCCCAATATACCGAATGCAATAACCTACAATATTAAGCTAAAATCTCGTCCGTAATGCTGCCCTGGGAATTCAGGTGTACCGTGATCTAGGGTATTTCCTCCTTTCTTTTTGTTGCGGGGGAGGTTAGGAGTAATAACAAACTAATCAAAGTTGCCTCCCACACTTTGCCCAGGCGCTTACATCCACATAGCGAACGGACGAAGCTTTACCTGTGGATTCGACGAGTGGGAAACGTCGTAGATGCAGCTATCTGAAACAATGTAAGCATAAACATAGTTACTTAATTAGTCTTTACCTCACTATACTAGGGTGATCTTTCTTTTAAGGTATACTATAACGTTAAATGACGAACGGTTCTCGGACACTAATATGGGGTTGACTACCCGATACCACTTTTTTCGTTTTTTTTATTCTATGAATTTGTTATACATTTTACAAACTTCCATATTTCGAGTGCCTTATTTTCGCAAATTCCACGTTTGCATCCTAGTATTTATAATAGTACATTCCTCGGGTCTTCATAAAGATCTGTTCATTATAAGAACGCGTCTTATGCATTTCTAAGAATACATGTATTTGATCACGAAGCTCATGCATTGCTGGTCATTGCAAGATGATGTGTCGTATATCTTCACCTGAAAAAGATCACATTATTCGCAAGATGAACCCCAGCTACAATGTTTTTTTACTGAGTTACGCTATTGCTAAATTGGTACTTCCTGTTGCAAATCAGACAAAGACAGGTTG
>OZ012694.1:35707393-35709893 GCA_963942565.1 Maea johnstoni | reverse complement strand
ACAAGAGTTGAAGAAATGGGACATTACCCATTTTTCCGTCTCTGCAGATTAAACTATTTTCGAGGCGACCTTATTCTATTGGGACAGTTCGAGATTAGAAAATATTTATTAGTATTTCAAGAACAAATGACCTGATTAATTGTAAATCATCATGAAAATGATTGGTCGTCAGTTTTGAAAAGAAAATACTTGTGAAAATGACCTTATTAATTGTCAATTTTCATTCAAATATTAGGTTGTCATTTTTGTCCCTGAAAATCTATTTATGGAATAAAAAATGACCCAATTAACTTTAATCTTTATAAAAAATGTTTGGTTGTCATTTTGTCGTCCCTGATCTGTCCAGCACTTTCTCTGCCTGCCCACTTCACACTGTAGGTTATCACGCTGTGTATATCACCGCAGTAGGTTCCCCGTAGAGAAAACACGCCGCCCTGTCAGCCACACACTGTATATCCTCGCGTCGTAAATCTGCCGCCTACAACGTACAGCTCTTTAAGAAACAATTAAGGTTAAGGATGCTCTTCATACGGCCCTACCTTATAAATCCCTCGTGCGGAGAAGCGTAATTGATTACAGGTGAAACGTTTGATGTCCTTTATTAGGGGTGTTCGTGGATTATCTGCGGACTGCCCCGAAAGCCGGGTGGTCTAATGCCTTTATTAGGGGTGTTCGTGGATTATCTGAGGGCGGCCCCGAAAGCCTGGTGGTCTAAGGCCTTTATTAGGGGTATTCGTGGGTTATCCGAGGTCTGCCCCGACATCCGGGTGGTCTACGGCCTTTATTAGGGGTGTTCGTGGATTATCTGCGGACTGCCCCGAAAGCCGGGTGGTCTAATGCCTTTATTAGGGGTGTTCGTGGATTGTCTGAGGGCTGCCCCGAAAGCCGGGTGGTCTAAAGCATTGCGCTATGACTGCTCGCCGTTTGTCTCAACCACGAAGGTACCGGGTTCGATACCGGTATCATGGGTCCTGTGCGAATGTTACACTGACTTGGGATTTGTTAGTGGGTGCCTTGGTACTTCTGTTTCCTTCGATATTGAAAACTCGGTATTCTCGATTTAGTATTACTTCGGAAAACCCTTTTCTATCATCTATTGGTAGATAAATGGATAGATAGATTGAGCACTACCTTTTTTATGAATAATAATAATAATAATAATAATAATAATAATAATAATAATAATAATAATATTAAGTATAATAGTAGTAGTAGTAGTAGTAGTAGTAGTAGTAGTAGTAGTAGTAGTAGTAGTCTGATATACTCTTGGAGATTATTTAACACTACAATTAATGCTGGTTTTGTCAGTAAAATACGTAACGTGTGCAGCTCACTTCCACTGTGCATTGTTAAATGCAAACCACGTGAAGCACATGATGCATTATAAAATTCTTTAGAACAAAGACCTGACTTAATAGATTACCTGTGCTAGACCTGGCTAGCCCCTGTACTGTTCCAGCAGGTAACCCGGCTAATTAAACTCAGGCCACGGAGATGCTGCACCCGCCTCAACCCCTTATTTGGGTTATCTCTCTTATGGTTCACTAATATCAACCTGTTGACTAAAGTCAAGGCGAGCCAACATGTCTGCTCTGCTCTTATCAGGGTGAGATCATAGCCCTCTCTCAAAGGACAATTACACCATGAGTAAAATATAGACCCGAATAGTTTCTTAGAATATTCTCTACTTAAACCCAGGTTCCCACCGATGTCAAATGTCATACAAGAAGTATGTTGCTGTTTAAACTCATCCTAACACACAGGAAGTGGAGGTACTGGGAGCGACCATTTTAGTAAATTAATATCTTATTCCAGGCTGTTTCATACCGACATGTCATAAGCAGTAACGTATCTGGAGATGGCAAGCGTGTACCAAACAGCATGAGATAAGCTATTGATATAGCCGTTTCATTCATGGTGCAATTATCCTTTAAACATGGATTGAAAAATGAAACCTGACATCATGCCGTGTGATACTCATACCCACTGTGTTAGTGTTTTACTAGACTATACTGTCCTATACTATCGTATACCATACTATGCATAACAAACACATTGATAGTCAGACTTAGGAATATAGTATACCATACTGGACTGGATTAGACTAGCCCACACTACACATAACAAGCACAATAATAACCAGATTTACGCAATTACTAGACTATACTATTATATAATGTACTATACCTGATGGGACTAGACTGGACTAGGCTAGACAAGACTACATAACTAGTACAATGATAATCCGATTTCGGCAGATACACATAACTGAATGCATATGTTATACACGTTTTATAATCAGGCCCCATTACTTCTCGGTATCCCACGGTGAACTAAGCACTTTATTGGTGTAAGTGTTCGCCACTGAAAAAAGCATCTTTTTGTCGTCCCATTGCCATAAACATTTGCTTACTGCGTATGCATCGTGAAAAGCGCAAAGTTCTTGTGTTTTTCTTACCTACACTTTTGTATTACCGTTCCGTAAAATGCGATGTATGAA
>OZ012694.1:35697393-35702393 GCA_963942565.1 Maea johnstoni | reverse complement strand
AAGCTCATATCAAGAGGTTTCCAAAATGTTTCCGCGAAGTACAAGCAAAGGCGATCTCTTGGCAGAGAATGTCAAAGAATGACGTAACGGATAACACTAACGTTGTAAATTTGTTACTGCATTTGAAGGGTAATGCAGAATTCTTATCGAGTTGCCCGAGCATTTAAAGCTTTGCTTTGGTCATATTAAGCCACTTAAAGGTCACAAGAGGTAACAAAGTTAAATCGTGAAACACTGAGGACTAAATTGGGAGAAGTGTACGCATTTGCTCAGTGTAAAGAGGTTATATATTCTGAATGTGACTACTCTGGACGTGGCCCAAGCAATTAGGAACGCATTGTGATAGTTTGGGCATCAGCTAGACGTCTTTGCGTATCTTGAGCCAAATGTCTGAAATGCAATAACAACCGCCACAAGCAATGGAAATTAGGATATTGCTGAAGGCGATACGATAAATTAAAAGAAAATGAGAGAAAGTTAAGCCTCAAACTAACACACACAGCGCCCCCTGGATATTTAGTGTTTCAGCTTCGCCATTGTAAAAATAGTAGAGCTAAGATGTCACCTTAAAACTAGTAAAGGGTCTATAAAGAGGGCGTGAAGGAGGCCTAGAATGCTGCAGAATGGAGGCTGAGGTGACAGTGGTTTACCACTAAACGAGCACTGACTATAAGGCTAGCACAGGGTGATACGATTGCTCTACTTGTTGACCTCAACTCTCGAGGTGACGAGACGAGATGTTGACCTCACGCGTGAGAACGATCCTTCTCAGCAGGAAGAGGCCATTTCCCATTGCGCAATCAAACAATTACTTCAGCAAGACTTTGTATATCCTTGTCATGAATGTAATGCAGGGTAGGGTGAGGGAGTACCGAAATCCCAACAGTTTCGTTGGGTCTTCACATAATATATAATGCATATATATATATACACACACACACACACACATATATATATATTATATATATATATATATATATATATATATATATATATATATATATATATATATATATATATATATATATAATATATATATATATATATATATATATATATATATATATATATATATATATACATACATATATATGTGTGTATATATAATTTAGTCCTCAGTGTTTCACGATTTGACTTTGTTATATATATATATATATATATATATATATATACATACATATATATATATATATATATATATATATATATATATATATATATATATATATATATATATATATATATATATATATATATATATATTCATAAATATATATATTTATATATACATATATCCACGAGTTTGCTGTAAGATCGTGAATAGTAGATATTAGCTTGAGAGAGAAGTGCCGTGTCTGTGGGCCCTGTATGTACCTGAAGGCCACCTGTCGTACTTAAAGCTAACCCAGTAAAGCACACTCAGTGAGCACACAGGGGGTTTCTGATGGGGATGGCACTCGCGCCGCCCTGTGATATGGACAGCATACCTGGGACACCAGGCTTGTGGAGTATTGTGGTCAACTATCAGCCACGTGTCAAGTCTAGATAAGGGAATGTACAGCACTGGCCACCAAGCTATGAGACGTTTAGACTCATATCATAACTTCTACTGTCTACATGTACAATAGCCAGCAAGGCGATAATTTACCACCTCTCTAAGCTAGTGATACCCCGAAGGATACTAGTACTATCGACTTCAAACATGGAATTGGTCAATATGTTGTGATGGCAAGAAGATGTGTCTTATTATCATGCAATTTGGATAGGTGAGTTTATATCGTTAAGGCTATTTTGCGATGTGTTTCATGTTCTTTTGTTTTAAACGAAGTCTCGCGTTGATATGAGTTGTCTTGTATAGCGGGATATAGGTTGTCGTACCGTTATTTATAAAGGTTATTGAGGTTATAGACTTCTTGGGGATATGAAATATTGTGCTTGGCACGGACTGGATATTTTGTGCTTGTATATGTCTTACACGTTTGAATGCGTCATGTACAAGATTCTCTCTCTCTCTCTCTCTCTCTCTCTCTCTCGTCTCTCTCTCTCTCTCTCTCTCTCTCTCTCTCTCTCTCTCTCTCTCTCTCTCTCTCTCTCTCTCTCATGTAAATCAATGGTCGGCACCTGTCCGATGTTACTATAGTACGAACAACACTTCGATTGGTTCAGGGAAGTGCAATCAAAATAGTATCGTTGAACATAAGACTGAGACTATGACGTGTTGTGTTTCACTCATTACTATTTCCTTTTTAATAAGAAAAACAATAACTAACCTTTTATGAAGTTATATATGGTGTACACGATGTTTAGAGAAGCAGAGACGTTTCGGAAACAGTGACCTATGTGGCACGAAAAAATAACTACTCGGTCAAAAATACGTGAGCAAAATAAATACCCTTCACAAATGGTTATGAATACCTATAGAAGTTACGGTAATACACACCCACCTTCAGATCAGATAGGTAGATACCAGTTATGATAGTCTTATTTCAGATCAATATAGAATGGCTTACGTTAGTATAAACAATTGTTGCGTAACCCACTCTGCACAAGAGCAAAAGACACAAACAGTTTACATTGTGAGATACACGCACAAGAGTTTGATTAGGACTTAGTGCTATCATTATATGCAATTATCACCTATACAATGAAAGGCCCCACACAGCGCATAGGCAGCTAATCTGTGCACTTCGCACGCGTTCCTATATAAAGCAAATTGGAAACTGATCTAATATGTACATAGTTATGTAATATATACATATCGTGATGCTTCACGCAGAGTCAATGATATAGCGTATAAATCTATCATCAATTAATTGGTCCTATTCAAGATGTTTGGATATTTTTTAACAGATTCCAAGGATTAGAACTTTAAAAGGTTAAGATATGTTATAATGACTACTACAAAGAAAAGGAATGTTATAATTATATGTGGTCGTTTTGTATACTTGTGGTGCACATACCATTCACCGAATTGTATGTGTGTATCTATGTATCTAAAGCCCTACCAGTAAGGCGTATACATATTTATTACGTACCTATAACCATATTCCTAATTATTCATCCACATATCTATCTTTCTATATTGGGAACCAGGTAATACAACTATCAAAGTGTATACTGTTTAATGCGTAAATGTGAACACATTGATAGGATCCAAATATTCTGTAAAATTGCGTCATGTTTGAAAACACGTATTCAATACTCGTGAGTTTTTTCATGTGTTACAGCCCACATCATTCCCGTCAGAATTATACCAACTGTGACTGTATAGAACTAGGCCATCGCTCGGCAGAATAACAGACCACTAATAATATAATCTCATCTAGGATTGTTTGAAAGCATAAACCCCTTATAGCTCATTTATTTTTTTTCTCCTAGAGCGAATATTTTTTATTTCAACCAACATGTACTAGTATATAAATGTATAAAAGTATGTCTTTCGCAGACGACTAACTTTGTGGGTTTGTACTATTTTTCCATCTATTTTCCCATTGTTTTTGACACTTTTTCTCCATTTGACTCATTTTCAAATAATAACTAAGTCAGTTTAGATATTACTTAACTTCTCTTCTAGTCATATTACAGCCTGGAATTTTATTTTTCAATAGACATAGTATATTTTCTTTTTAACAGCTAAGATAATCAAATTTACATCAAATATGTTTACACTCTAATAGGGCATGTATATTGGTCTCTTTTAGTTCATTAAATAGATTACATAATTTATCTAAATACCCATTTTCATTAAGATATGATTTGTTGCTACTCTCTGATATATTTGTAATATTTGAATTGTGTATTAATTAGATAACAATCTGGAGTTATTTTCCGTAGTAGGGTTTCGAATGCACTTTTAATAATATGGTGTTCTATTTCATAATCCAAAGCTGTGGGCCATTTACTTTGCATCTCTTCATTTATTTTCCATTCAGTTTCAATTCAATTGTTATAAATGGCTCTGCATCCATTCGCATCGTAACCCATAGATACCGAATTCATCGGAATTCAAAGATTTAAGCCAGAATCCTTTGACGTATTCATTGTAGAAATAATATTTTACATCCTTTTTTTAATGCTTTTCCTTTAACATTCTACACTCCTTAAAGTTTTAGATTGTTCACTAGACCAGGCACTCAAGTATACATATAATGTATTGTCAGTCATATTGATTCAATTCCTGTACCATCCTTTTGGTACATAAGAATCATAGAACATGGCATTGGTAGTTTGAAAGCAGTACACCCGTTAAGCTCATTTATCAAAGGTTTGAAATAACGAATACATCGAAAAGGTATAATAACACAGACATTAGTTTAGGACATGACAGATTACAGAAATATAATTATTGTCATACAGTATACATTAACGTCATATACACTGACTGGCTGAACTTCTTGATATTTTAACTTACGCTGGCACACTATAAACCAAAGTGTACAATTAAGCACTGCTACGATAGCTTTTCTTATTTCTTTTATTATTTTTATTCTTCTATTTCCATATATATATATATATATATATAAATATATATATATATATATACTATATATATATATATATATATATATATACATATATATATATATATATATATATATATATATATATATATATATAGATATATATATATATATATATATATATATATATATATAATATATATATATATATATATATATATATATATATATATATATATATATATATACTATATATATATATATATATATATATATAAATATATATATATATATATATATATATATACAACATATATATATATATATATATATATTATATATATATATATATATATATATATATATATATATATATATATATATATATATATATATATATATATATATATATATATATATATAGATATATATATATATATATATATATATATATATATATATATATATATATATATATATATATATATATATATACTATATATATATATATATATATATATTATATATATATATATATAT
>OZ012694.1:35647476-35697193 GCA_963942565.1 Maea johnstoni | reverse complement strand
ATAAAACCACACCGACTTCCGCTATTGATGTTGTATGTATGTATGTATGTGTGTATGTATGTATGTTTGTATGTTTTTATGTGTGTGTGTGTATGTATGTATGTATGTATGTATGTATGTATGTATGTATGTATGTATGTATGTTTTTATGTGTGTGTGTATGTATGTATGTATATGTATGTATGTATGTATGTATGTATGTATGTATGTATGTATGTATGTATGTATGTATGTATGTATGTGTGTCTGTGTATGTATGTATGTATGTATGTATGTAGGGGTGTATGTATGTATGTATGTATGTATGTATGTATGTATGTATGTATGTATGTATGTATGTTCGTATGTAAATCATATCGAACTACACGAGAAAGAAACAAATCTTAACAAAAAGAACGACGCCGTTGGTATTTATTGCATTATAGTGTAAGCAAAACGAGTAGTATTTGGAAAGTATTTTAATAAACCATGCTTTAACTTTTCCATCTCTTATAGGAACAAATTACAATTAAGAAGTATCACGCTGAAGTAAACAACAAAACTGGAGCAGTTTTGACAAAAGCGTCAAGAAATATTTGATATGATTTTTATGATATTACAATCTTTTTTGAAATTTATTAAGGTATTGTTACGTGTCATTTCAATATGTTTATTTTGTTTTATGTTCAAACGTTCGAGCGTGGGAATACTGGGCAATACCAGAAGAGCGCAATACTAATAATATACAGTTCGATTTAGTAAACAAATAGGTATTTACCCATGTGGACCAACAGGATATCCCCATACTCCTTACTCATGTTGGCCATCATCTTATACGTTCTGTCGCCGCCTCTCATCAACGCTGAAATAGGAGTGTGTGAATAACCCATGCATACAACCCTCAGCGGCACGCACAGGCTTAATTACTACTACTACTACTACTACTACTACTACTACTACTACTACTACTACTACTACTACTACTACTGCCGCCACTACCACAACCACTACTACTACTACTACTACTACTACTACTACTACTACTACTACTACTACTACTACTACCGCCTCTACTACTACTACTACTACTACTACTAGTAATAATAATAATAATAATAATAATAATAATAATAATAATAATAATAATAATATATATCATCGATGTAATTGTGTTGTGGAGAATGCTGAATGTACGCTCTAATAATAATAATAATAATAATAATAATAATAATAATAATAATAATAATAATAATAATAATAATAATAATAATAATAATTTGAATAATAATAATAATAATAATAAATATCATCGATGTAATCGTGTTGTGGAGAATGCTGAATGTACGCTCTATTTCAATACTATTTTCAAACTTATCAATTTGATATCATAATGACCGCTATGTCAGACTACTCAAGCCTATTTCTTATTCCATAATATATGAAAACCTTAACACAACACTACAATATTCGTTGTGTGAGAAAACGTGGAGAGGGTCGTATGTTGTTCTTTGTCGGAAAGAAATGCTTGGATTTGTGGATAGTGATTTGAAACTTTGGTTTTCGTCACTTTTTCTGTGCTATTGAACATTATAGGTGGAAAGGGCGCTGTATCAAATATCAATTATTATCAATTGTTATTATCATCTAGACTTTGGGCACTTACTTGGCAAATTGCCAATCACAGGCCATGGACGAGGGCCGGGAGGGAGGTTTTTATTTTCAGTCCTCGAGCCTTTCTGTATGAGATAGATCAGGATAACCGCCAACACAGTCAGTCCGGTAGGCAGAGTCAGCCACGAAGCTGGATCAGTCAGGATCGTCTCCAACATTGTGGTGATATAGGTAAAGGATCTGTTGGTAAAACCATAAAGCGCATACAATGTGCCATCCCACCAATTGGCCATAGTTCCGTGAAATAATCTGCCACAGTATGACATAACTCTAGGATTTCTTAATTTTAACAACCATTATGTGCCATCACACACATTTTAACCCATTATTCATCAAATAGATAATCATATTTTCTTCAATTCAATACTTTATTACACATAACAGGTGGTCTATATACATATAGATACAAAAATGACTAGAAGTTGTACAAGAAAGTCTTCTAGGGTTTACCTACGTTCACTACTGTCTATAATATACTTTTCTACTGTTTGAAGGATACTGTTGGCACTGTTATTGATACAACTCGTTCAAATATTTTGTAAAAATATTCTCAATTACAAAGTAATTGCTAAAAGTATTGTGAAGCCAGACGACAATTTCTAGAGGATTTCTCACACATTACTGAGTTAATATGACAAACACGCCGGGACATCGGAAGGAAGTTCCTCTTACCATCTTTATAACAGATTCATGACTAACGCTTCCTCAGAGGCCTAACTTTTAACGGATATCTTTCTGATGCTTTTTGGAAAGAAATGACAGAAAATGTGATAATTTGAAGGGTGGATCGAGCCACGTTGCGTTGCAAGTCAACTTCTCGCATGATCTGACAGATTTGTAGTTTACCAGAGGTTTTGTAGTTAACTAACTACGTAACCTCTGTCTTACGTTAGACTAGGCTCCTAGTCCCTGAAGAGTTATCATTCTCTTCTGAGTTGACTATCCTGGTTGTGGTGTAGTACCAGATATGACAGATAGATAGCACCATATTGTCTAGCCTGCCTCCCAGGCCATATTTAAATGTCCCCCCTTGTGGATAGATGGCACTGCGGTCAGTTGGAAACATCCTCAAAGAAGAGTCCCCTATTCCCCTGGTGAGATAAATGTAAACTAATTTGGCCACTTTGGCCACCTTGACTACTTGGTGCCTGGTAACAGAAAAATACACGACAGCCAAGAAATCTAGGCGACTATGGAACGCCCAGTGTGCCAAAACCACATGTTTCTGAAACATGTGAGATGTTTAGGAAACATGTACATGTTTCCTAAACATCATTCGCCATATTTATGAGATATCACCTAAATGCAGAGATATCTCCTAAACATGAGAGATGTTTCAGAAACATCGCGGATTACTAGATATGTCTGACAGAAATCATCAATAAAGTCAGAGATATTTAAGAAACATCTCTCATTTAAGTGATATCACTCGTGATATCACTTAATTGAGAGATGTTTCCTAAACATGTACATGTTTTAGTGATATCACAGTATCACTTGAGTGATATCACCTAATTGTGAGATGTTTCTTAAACATGTACATGTTTCTGAAACATCACTCATTTACGTGATATCTCGGACAGTACCCTTTTGGATACATCAGGCACTAAAAGAGATATCACTTAAATGCAAGATGTTTCTTAAACATGTACATGTTTAAGAAACATCTTGTATTTAAGTGATATCACTCACATTTAGGTGATATCATGATATCACATAATTCAGAGATGTTTATGAAATATCTCTGAATTATGTGATATCGCGATATCATCAAAATGAATTAGGTGATATCTCTCGAAGTCAGAGATGTTTCGTAAACATCTCAGATGTTTCAGAAATATGTGGTTTTGACACGCCAGGCGAACCTGACGCCATTGTGCCAAAACTATATTTGAGAGATATCCATTAAATAAGAGAGATGTTTGCGAAACATCTCTCAATTAGGTGATATCACTTCAAAAAATTAAGAGATATCTTGTAAACATGTAAGATGTTTGTGAAATATCGCGATGTTTCCTAAACATCTCACATGTTTCAGAAACATCTCACATGTTTCAGAAACATGTGGTTTTGGCACACTGGGCGTTCCATAGGCGACCTTTGCGTATGTTTAGAAGTAGAACGACTTGAAATGTTCAATAACTGCAAGGATAGTATCTACTAGTAGTATCACACTATTTTCATTGCATTTTTAACAATAACGACTTCTACTACGTTAAATATTCCAATATTTACGCGGCTTCGTTGTCAGCTTATTATATTACTATTGTCTAACTTACGATTGTCTAGTATAACGATCATTGACTCCATTAACTCAAGTATAAAAACCAGGATAAAAATCTGCTTATATCACTGCATGCTCCAGCATGATTTCGAAGACCTTTTAAACCCATTAATGCTTAAGAGTTAGTCTTGAAATTGTCGTCTGGATATTTGATACTTCTAACAATGACGTAGAAAAGAAGAATGATTTAAAAAAATATTTGAAGGAGAGTTGTTGGTTGCATCCTGTTTAACATTCCTCCTTCAAATGTTTTCCCATCAATATTCTCTCCTGTAAGGTCTCACCAAAAATGACAGGCTGCTTTTGGCCGCTGTGAGTATTAAAGTAAAGCGCTGGGGCAGGCCTGTAGCAGGTCTGTCTTCTCCACTTTACATGACCTAAATATTCTACCAGCTACAGACGTATCTGAACTACACTCTCCCTCTACCCTAGACTATGAACTCGCCATGTATAGTTTAATATACATATTAATAATTCAAGCTGCAGGCGCTATTTTCTGCTGTAGCTTAAGTACAATACAATGGCTGATGTAGCGCTTACGGCTGTCGGTAAACTCACGTGTATATTGTGCTTCGAGTTCGAATCCCCTCTGCTCTATCCCTATATCCCTTGTTCAACGCGAACGTCACAGAGAACTGCGTCTTTACTTGGACTGCTATCGAATAACGAGGTAGAAACACGATGACGTCATACGTGTTGACTTATCTAAATACTTTATTCCTCACATATCTCGGTCGTTATGCAGACATTCTCCTCGACCTATTTGGATTCACTGCAATGATCGGGGGTTCCATCCAAGTTCTGAAACAGTGGGGTTTATCCATATGAAAAAAATCGGAATAAATATATAGAACGAAGGGGCCTTCCTCACTTTCAAGTCGCTTAAGGTGATGGGTACCATTGCAAGCGGGTTAAAAGCCCCATCCCAAAACACACCTCACAGCAGCATAATCATGTGACAAGGTGTATCTACAGGTTCCTGAGTGTTATCAGGGAGAGAATATTGTAGTCAGCCGTCTGTAGTAAACCCATATTCTAATTCATTTCAATATTTACAACTTTTCACTCAAATGACATAATCTCATTAATTACGCAGGTGATGGTCACTACAGGTTTACAGTTACCTTAGGGATATCATTGACCATGCCCAATAAGAAGTAATTTTTTAATCTTTTACTGCTAAAGATTTTTACAGGCCATAACATTGAAAATTTTAGTGAGATATCTCGTGTGTGGAGGCATGGGAACCCCTTTGATAGTAGTGGACATACCTCGCTGATCACTTCTGAGCAATGGAAACAAAAGACAGTTGCACAAAGATACACCTCGACGATCTCAAGACAATGGCTTGTGGTGAGGATGCTATAAATAGGTGCTAGCTATGAGCAAGTGAGGTTACCAAGTGTAGTTGGTGTGGAGATTTCTAACTAAAATTTTCAACGTTATGGCCTGTAAAAATCTTCAGCAGTAAAAAATCAAAAAAAAACTTTTTATTGGGCATAGTCAATAATATCTCTAAAGTAAGTCTGAACCTGCAGTAACCATCACCCGCGTAATTAATGAGAATATGTCATTTCAAAGAAAAGTTGTAAATTTTGAAATAAAACAGAATATGGATTGAATAATGACAGGTGGCGGTATATGCTCTACCTGATAACACCCAGGAACCTGGAGATACTCCTAGTTATAGGATTATGCTGCTTTGAGGTGTGTTTTGGGACAGGGCTTTTAATTGGCTTGCAATTGTACTCATCACCTTAAATAAAGCTACACCTTGCTCTACAGAAATGCATCAGGGTAGGCGTAATCATTTTTTCCACAAGATGGGCATTGTAAACAAGCCACAAGCCACAAGCCACAATACGAGAGCGATTCAATATCTCAGTGCAGTTCCTAAACACCAGTCTTGAAAATATTCTGTAGGATTTATGTAACGCCTTTTTCACACACACCCAAAGACCAAAATATCATGTGTTGTTATTACATACACCCCATAAGTATATTATAAGATCTATATTTGTAAAGCCTTTGAAAACCAACCCTTACCCCTACTATATTTTGTCAAACCCAAGTCATCGTTTCGAGATTAAGAGACAAAGTTGCACTGTGAGCTAGCATCATCTTTAATAGATAGCATCTCAGGAAAAATCTACAATGCCTGATAAAATGGCTTCAGAATACTATGCAATTAGGAGCAACAGGGGTGATACTTTTGCTTACTGTGTGATATGCAGTGTGGATATATCTATAGTAAACAGAGCAACTGACTTTTAATGTTGTATTTAGATTACTGTAAACATCAGTGTGAAAATTAAAAGACAAGCCAAATCACAGAAACTATCTTTCAGTCCTCAGAAATAAAATGATTTTCAAGCCGAGTGCCAACAACTTTACACTATTATGAACATAGAAACATTTGATTGTGAAAGATCACATGATCTAAGTGTTGTTGATTAGGATATTCTCAGTGCAAAATCTATATGTTTTTGATAACTGAATATGTATCATCAAACAGCAGTTGTGATATGCTATATAAAATTAATGATATTTCATTAACAAATTCGTATGGTTATGAATACTAGTATCATGCCCCACTCCTAAGGGAAACCACTAACCTGCCGCTTGGTGGCCAGGATGGTTTTGCGGGCTGGTTTAAGGCTGCTCGATGAATTTCTGCATATGCATTTATAAATGATCGGTTTTGGAATGAAAACGTACAGAAAATTCAAACATGATCTGGGTTAACAAGAATTTTACCATTTTCCATAACAGCACAGCTTGCAAACTTGCATTCTATTTGCTACTTCTTGTTCGAAACAAACAGCATATTCCACATCATTTGGGCAAAATAAAGTATGTCCATGAGCGCACTTAAATAACCACACACACACACACACACACACACACATGTGTGTGTATATATATATATATATATATATATATATATATATATATATATATATATATATATATATATATATACATATATATATATATATATATATATATATATATATATATATATATATATATATATATATATATATATATATATATATATATATATATATATATACATATGCAATGGTGAGTCTGTAACTCAGGCGTCAACAGAAAAGTTAAAAAGTAACTCAGACTGTCTGCGAGTCTAGGATCTAACATCCACCTTCAGTTCCCGAACACTGGCTGTTAATCTAGCCCACTTTAGGACCTACACATGGGCACCGAAAATGATAAAAACGCTATATATGATTGTCGTCATAATTGTTAAGGATATGCATGTATTTGTATCACATTTGCATCATCACTCGTTATGAATTCGAATTTTTATTGTGGCGAGAAATGTTCGATGGACCAAGTGTGAACTTAGATCATCCAAGGTGTGAAGGAGCAAATCTTTTTTTTTATTTTCACAACCGTATTTTGTTGGTACGATGGTGCAAGTACGATGGTGCAAGTGTGAAAGCAGAAAAAAAATTAGAATTTTTTTTCTCCACCGTTTTGCCAAAAACAGCAGATTTTTTTTTCTCCACCGTTTTTCCATTTTTCAAAACAGCAGAAAAAAATTTAATTTTTTTTTCTCCACCGTTTTTCCAAAAACAGCAGAATTTTTTTTTAAATTTTTTTTCTGCTTTCACACTTGCACCATCGTACGGGAGTGAAAAAAAATTAAATTTATTTTCTCTTCCCAATAATGGGAGTGAACATAACAAGTCAAGTTTTTTAATTTCTTCTCCCCCCCCAAAAAAAAAAAATTGCGGTGGTTTTTATTAGCTCTTTCACACTTGGTCCATCGTAGAAATGTTTTGTTATGGTTGATGTGTCCTTATTATAAATGAGAGACACCTTTTGATTGGTCCATTTCTGAACCTCAAGCTAAAGTGAAGATTTGCAGAAAATAGGGATGTGAAGGCATTCTCAAACAGAATCATGCTTCATGAATAAATCATTCTTACTCAAAGGTTAAAATCTAACGATCTTGTTAGAACTGGGGGCCTATTAATCAATTGTTGATTTTGTTGGTCGATTTTCGGACTGAAAGGATATAAGCCAATAGAAATGTTCGTTGCAAACCGCCCGTTTCGTCATGCGCACTTGCAAAATACGACGCGGGAAAAGTCACGCTCTGAACGGGGACACACAACCATCCACACCATAACATTGATCAGAACCTATATAGTGTTCATCAACCTCTGATTCGTTTCTTTTTGCAATGTTTACTCTGAAAGTCTAGTTCTTCAAGTTGATGTATGTCCGAAACAGTGACCTACGGAAAAAGTTAGTCCACTCCTAAAGCTTAAGCGTGAACATGAAGGCGAAACCTCGAAGTCGGAACGGTAAAGCAGAAATGGCAGAAGAATCAAATGGTATGGACGAAGAAGCCATGGACATGGTAGTCGACGATGAAATTGACACTGATGGGGGACCACCCAGTATGGAGGACCAAGACCCAGCTCAGAGAAGACAGATCAGGAGAAATTATAGAGACCTCATGGAGGATGTCGCAGGTAAGCCATAAGCCTTACCTGCTGAAATCCTATATGCATAAAAACAAGCTGAAATTAAACTGAAAGTAATTTAACCCTTATGCGGCCGGTGGCTAGTTTGGCTAATACAAAACAGGGATTGACTTAAGAAAGTTTTTCTGGTCGGTTTTCGGGTGATCTCATATGATAAATGATAGTCAGTCTTGGGTCGGCCGGACACATTTCAGGGCGTGAATACCGCCCGGACACCCACTTAAGTCAAACCCTGCAAAATGATGCAAACAACCTTAAAAATTACTGAAACACTGGCACATAGGTACTCATTTGAGAGTACTCAGTGAGAGCTATCCAATGAATATCAAAACGACAGGGTTTAGATGGTTTTCAAAAAATCTTTGCGTCCTACTTGTGCTTTGGATAAAAGTAGCCTCAGCTGAGCATTGGATGGGTCAATCATTTATAGAATACATCCTATTACCTTAGATGAATAAAAACAAGTGGATATTAAACCAGATGGTCAACCTGAACAGGCTGGCTGGGGCTAATAGCCCTAAAGTCATGTTCTGTGCATGTTTGTGAGCAAGTTTCTCTGTAATGTAATGTGCAGACACAATCTACTTCTGGCCTGAGAGTAGTAGACAGGGAGTGGGCGCTGGCCTTGCATCATCAAATTTCGCTGCCTCTCACTATCTGACCTAGAAAGGATGACATCCCCCAGCCAGCCAATCAGCCAGCCAGTCTCTCTGCTGCACAGATCACGTGACCAATACAACCCCAGGCTACAGCGCGTAATCTGAGGCGCAGATGCCGTAGAGGCTAGCATGTTGTACCTATGGGGTTGCGGATCAAGGGGATGTATTTCTCTGTTCTGGCTGAATTAAAAGCTTATGGCCTAACTGATCACTCAAACGATTTGCTGATAAATTACCTTTCAAACAGAAAGCAAAGGGTCAAGATTGGTAATAACTAGTGAGTGGCAAAACAGCACCAAAGGTGTACCCCAGGGATCTATACTAAGCCCAACTCTATTCAACATTTTCCTAAATGACATTTTTGCATCTTTAAATGAAACAACTCTTTATAACTATGCAGATGATAATACAATCTGCAACAGAGATGAGAATATTGAAAATGTCAAGTCACACCTAGTAAGTATTCAAGACTAAAATTGCTTCGACTGGTTCGAAAGGAACTGCATGCAAGCAAACCCTGAAAAAAATTCAGGCAATTTTTCTTGCCCCTGGTCACAAAAAGGTGCAAACAGACTTCTTCATTGACAACATCAACATTAAACCTGAAAAATCTGTAAAACTTCTAGGTGTAGAATTGGATGACAAACTGAAATTTGACATTCAAGTATCCTCAATGTGTAAGAAGGCTGCAAAACAACTTTATGCTCTTAAGAGAATTGGTCACCATTATCCAGCAGACAGACAATTTTTCGCGCTTACATAATGTCAAATTTGAACTACTGCCCCCTTGTATGGCACTTCTGCTCCAAGAAAAATCTCTCCAAGCTAGAGAGGATGCAGGAACGAGCCCTACGCTTTGTTTACAGGGATTACAAAAGCAGCTATAAGGAGCTACGAGCCCAGGCTAAACTACAAAGCTTACATCTAGGTAGACTGAGATCCACAAAGCTGTCCATCTAGAGGAGCCCCTCCCTATGTCAGGTCTCTTCACAGAGAGAGAATCTGAATACAGCCTTAGAAGGAACCACTCTCTAATATTACCTCCATATAACACCATCTCCTTTGGAAAGCAATTAATTAGATATATACTGGACCTAAAGTATGGAACTCACCTAACAATTTGAAACAAACAGCATCGCTAAGAGAGTTCAAAAACCTATTCTCAACCTGGTCTGGAACTAACTGTACCTGCTCTTGAGTGCTCTCTCTGCTGCTATATAAGTATTACCAGTAAATGAGCAGAAGTATCTGCTATTTTACTCCAAAATCATAAACATATGTTCTGAAATCTGAACTTTTTAGACTGAAGATATTACTCATTGTCAATTAATGTGTGCCAACTTACTTCCTCTCTACTTATCATTTATATTGCTGTTACACCCATTTTGAATTGTTATTTTGTAGTCGGTCAAGAGCCCTGGCAGCTCGTGTTTACTATGTAAAATTATTACCGACTTGAAATAAAGATTATCTATCTATCTATAATATATGAGAGCCCTCACTCATCTTTATAGATCTCCTAGTGATGTCACATTTAGGCTATATTCGAGACCCCTGACATAGCCAGCCCTTCACTATATAGCGCATATAGTACTAATTGGTCTCTTGCTATATAATACTTTGGTTGCCCAAAATTGGCAGTTGGGCTCGATCAAGTTGAAGTTAGCATCTAAGACAAAAAATAAATTTTATAGTAGCAATATGTATCTTACATATTTGGAAAGCTAGAATTCTGAAGTTTCTGGATCTTTAGTCAGATTTACAGTATTCCCATTTACGAAAAAGTTATGAACATTTTACTGCAGGGTGTTTGTTTGTTTGTTCAATGCCTCCAGGGCTCAACATTAAGAAAAAACTTCATAAGCCCAGGAGGGCTAGTTACCAAAACTTTTACTAGCCCTGATATTAATGACAACTCTTTTCAAATAGTGACCTCTGTTGATATCATAGCCTCTGTTGATTACATGAAAAGAATACAGTGTATTTTGGTAAATTGAGTTATATTATCATCCAGGTAGTCAGAGCCAAAGGAGGGCTTCATACTTTTTTAAGCGCTGATATTCTAATTCTATCTAGCCCCTCAGGGCTACTCACAGGTTGAATTTACTAGCCCTGACTTTCAATAACTAGCCCGGGGCTACGGGGCTAGCCTTAGCGTCGAGCCCTGGCCTCTCTGACAATAACATTTAACAAAATGTTAAAACCACCATATTTTCTTGTAAAACCATCTTATGATCTTCAACATTGCTTTAGATGATACAATTATACCTTGGAAGACTGTGCCAAGAGATATAGTATTGAATATTATGTTTTGGGGTGTTTTTGATGAATTTTAAAATACAGTGATATGTGATTCCGTAACATGTGATTCCGTAACAGGAAAATAGCATTTTTTTAATTTTTGAGAATGTTCAGATTGGGTCATTACCATGAAACTTCAGAGAAAAAAGCATGTTAACACTAATTTAACTATGAGGGGCACACTTTTGAAGAATAAATTTTCAAACAGTGTTTTTGTGGGGGTTAAAGTTGGTGATTCCGTAACGTTACAGAATCACATATTTGATAAATTGACTGGTTCAAGTCTATAGATGTCTTGAACATTCTTTAAATGGACTAGTTTGTTATCTTAACTTTAAGTTTAGTATTAACTGATAGTTTCCATATTTAGAATGAGACGTTGTGCACAGTATTTTGAAAAAAAAAGTATATGTCCATTATCGAGTAGTAGTTTCAATATGGCATCAAAACGCTTTGGACAAGGACTAAGCTGTACATGGAAATCAGATGAAGTTCTTTATAAACAAGTAACTCACATACAATTTTGAGAAAGGTACAATTATTCAAAATGTGTCATAGCACTAAACTACCCTTTTCAAAACATTCACACAGTTTTAAAGCAGAGTATAATTAAGCTGGCCAGCAGGGCATCTCAGCCTCATTTGGACACCCACTCCCTTAAAAATCACCCATCAGGACACCCAAATAATTTTGTGAGTAACCCTTTAAAAGGACATTTTCAAATATATATTTGAATTGTTTTCACTCTAGTTTAAATTCAGTGACTTTTTATAAGGCATTTATTTCTAAATGTACATGCATGTTCATGGTTATAATGGGCCAAAGCAACCTATTCAAACTGTTGTGTACAGAATTTTAGAATAGTGAATTCAATATTTTCCCTCAAATTCAGGAAAACTTGCTCCCTCATTTGGCTGTCTTATCCTATAGTATTATCATTCTTGAACCCTATTTGTTCAAAACTTTTGTAAAATAGATTTTAGAGAATTTATATATGTGGTGGACAAGAAAGCTCTTCGACAGAGATTCTAGATACCTTCACAGAAACAGAGATTCTCCTTCAAGTAAAGAAGAAAACTGAAATTTAGCACATGGTAAATGTAGCCCAGATTCCGAAGTCTCTATTTATGCATATATTTTAAAACTTGACCACCTGCATTTAATTTTAGAGGAATTTATTCAGTGTTTCAGATGGAACTTACACACTGATGTGGACAAAAAACTTTTGTCACAAGTGTAGAAGGGGAAGGATTCAATACATAAACATTTCTCAGAGAACAACATTTTGTTACATCACTCAAAGATACGATATAGTCATATGGAAGACTCATGTGATACTGTTTTCTACAAAGCCAGTCATAGATCAGCAGTCTAAATGATTTTAAAAACAAATTTCCAGGGATTCTCCATTCGCCCAATAGACATGTATGATATACTCCAGAAAAAATATCCAACAGTTAATAAGATCACAAATGCATGTTTAAAAAGAATCATTACATAGTTATTTTATAAGTATTTAGCAAATTTGGCATTAAAGTACTAGTAAATAGTAAAAAAGATACATTTTTCTTTTCAAAAGCGTGGTCTTCATTACTTATAAAATATAAGTTAGTAGATTTAAGAACCAAAAAGTTATTCTTTTTGTGATTCCAAAGTGCCAATTTTAAGAAAAAAATCTCCCGCCGAAAAACGACTGAAAACGAGGCTGTGTAGCAATGACGTAACGGGTGGCCCTCAGAGATTTAGGTCATCTCTTTTTACACTGAGCGGAATAGTCGCTCGTAAACATAGCTGTACTTTCCTCGATGCTGCTTCATCGTTAATATAGCGATTGCCTTGATATTTCATATGCTTATGGAATATATATGTGCGGTCCAAACAAACTTTGTCGCGTAAAAATCAACTCAGAAACGGCTGAGAAATCGCTAGTTAAACGCAACAACGGCATTTGTTATGGTCTCATTCGGGAGACACTGTCACATGAAGGCATGGTCGACTTCCCTCGCTGCCACTTCATGATAATTTCTATCTTGAAGGGATATCTAATTGTGAAAATAGCGATGTTTATTTCGTTAAAATCCGACCGCAAACGGCCGAGAAATAGGAAGTGACATGTTGAGCTAGCCGAAATGTAGAGCTACATTATAAGCTCCATGTAGATTTCAGTACTGTCACGTATTTTTGAGGGCGTGGTTGGGTGGGAATGAATGAATAAATGAAGGCCATTATTTTTTTTCAAAAAGTGGTCCTTTGTCACTGTGTATTCATGAACAGTCTATAGTCTGACTGACAAGCTTGACTGACCGTTTTTTCCTTGTTTTGTTACAAAAAGTTTGTGTTCGCCACTGGCATCCAACCTTGGCAAACCTCTGATAAACACATATATATAGTCGTTTATGTATGTACATTTTTTGACTCAACTCAGCAAAATGAATTTGCTCATGAATCCCATTGTAAAATTAGCCCATTGCAAACTTCGGTACAACTGAAATGTGAGCGATGTCGTGCGCAATTTTAATATGGGCACATAATAGGCAAAATCTACATTTTGCGGAGTTGGGGCAGAAAGTATGTTTATAAAACTCGACCTAGTGCTCCCAAGAGGTTTATCAAGTTTGTATAGCATATACATCAAAGAGGAGAGACCGTTCGGTTAAGCTTGTGTCAGACAGACTTAAGTTTAGGTGAAAGAAGGAATCGCAAATGTCGATCTATATAACTAAGAGTGTGACTTGTAAAGAATAGTTGTGTATTTTTTTGGAAATTCGTAATAAGTACATTTAAGCAACTTTTCACAAAACCACTAGTTTATCAAGTATCTTAACTTGCGACAGTTCTTATTGTCAAGCTTAGGAGACAATTGCGTTATCCTATATAGAGCAATTTCATGTGATGTAGGGACTACCCTAAACTGCTGACAAATGCTATTTCATGCGACCAATCGTCACAAAAACGTATCAAGTAATAGAGCACTTTTAATGCCTTAAAACAATATAACTGTTGTAGAAATTGGACACTCCTGGACCAAGAGGCAGCCCAAAGCAATATGTCAATATGTAATTAGCATGCGATATGATTTGACGCCATCCTGCATGAAGGCCACACGTGACGTCACAGCCAAGTTTTGCCGCCATCGGCGTATTTTATGGGTGTCAGAGCTAGTTAGGACTGGTGTTGACTTGGTATATTTAGGGTTGAGATTGGCATCACTATTATTATGATACCGATCCCAATTCCGAGCCTTAGCGTCGTTTTGGGAGTTGCTGGTATATTATATATATATATATATATATATATATATATATATATATATATATATATATATATATATATATATATATATATACAGGGATAGAAATAAGGAATTTTGACAGCTCGCCCGAAAGTGCATGATTAACCTGTTTGCCTATATAAGTAGTTATAAAATTGGGCGAGTTGCTCATGAATGTAGCTCGCCCGGAGGCAAAACAGGGTGTGAATCACGACCGGGCGAGCCCTTATTTCTATCTCTGTATATATATATATATATATATATATATATATATATATATAAATGTTCTTTACATTTGGTATAATATGTAATATTTGAAGATTTTTTGTCAGTTGTTACAGGGCACATGTATTGAAACATTCAAATAAAAATGATAACAACAACAATAATTATAATAACAATAATAATAATCATTTTTATTTTTATTTTTTGAAGTCAATGCAGTAAACTAAGTTACTTTGCAATGATAATTGAATGAATGCAAAAGTTAAGTAAAACAACCAAATTTTCTATTCATTGCAACAACAAGAAGATCTGAGTAAGGGCTCTCTCTCTCTCTCTCTTTATCCATACCTGCTGCCTTTCTTTGCTTTGAATTCTACAAACTCCATTCTTAATTTCTTTATTTATCATGGAGTGTTGACAACAGCAACAGCATGCGTATATAGAGAATGAGGCATTTCATTATGATTCCCGGCGTCATGCAAGTAATGCCCCACTTGAGCCTCATTACCATATATGGCAAACACTGATTGTTTGCAGGTGGACCGATTATGTGCCGGTCGCCGTGAGTGAGTGCGGCCTGTTCACGGCAAATGGAGGTACCTCGCTACTCGGGCCTAACTCAAGCAGCTGTGACCAAGTAGGTCAGAGTTGTTTGAGCTGATAGAGCCATGTTAATGGGAGATTTATTCATACTCTCCAGTGTAAGTACCATTAAGAGGTACTCGAGTAGTATTGACATGACATTGCCGATTCGATCAGATTTCAGGGACTCGAATCACAGGTGATCGCTGGGACTCGATATCAGCCCTAGAGCTAGTGCTGGGAATCGTAGAAATTTTGCCGCTCGACTGCTCGGCAAGATCGTCGAACGATTAATCGATTATAATCGATTATTTGGTAGTTTACCTGAGGTAAACTACCACTTGTTTCATAGCCCCCCAAAAACGAAAAAAAAATACAATGTTACGGCCCAAACTACAGTAGCTAGAAGCAAGACAATTTGGACTTGCAATATATAAGAAATATAAAGAATAAATAAGGACAAAACGAGAACAGAAAGCTAGCGCGAGGCCACGGAAAATTCAAGAATTACGATGACCACGGATTGCAAGTTCATTGCCCTCATCGCGGCTACCTAATATACACGCAATAACAGCAAAACTACGCATTCATAAAACCCAAAACATTCTGAACTTGCAATCCGTGGTAATAATAAATAAATATGATGAACATAAAAGCCGAAATAAGAATAGAAATCAATGTGCGAAATGTATGAAACTGAAAGTGAATACCACGGATTGCAAGACTACTCTACGCATCAATTTCATCCTGAAATAAAGTATCAATGTAATGCATACAATGAAGCTGAATCATATAAACATTGTTACTTACCAATTCCGCTGGTTCTGTGAGATTATACACTGTAATCCACTCCAGAAGTGAGTAACAGTGTATCCTGCCGATCAAACGTATCTCTCAAAATGGCGGCCGTCTGGTCGTGTTTATTTTCATTATCGCTCGGCAAAGATCGAGCGATGGATGGCAAGTTCGATTGATCGGAACTCGGCCCAAAGCGAGTCGAGCAATCGAGTTTGCGATCAATCGTCCCACCACTAGTCAGAGCAATGCTGCTCTGTGTCTCGCTTAATACTAGGAATACTACACTTTTATTATGTGTTTTTATTCTACAAATACACGATGTATAACATCCCAGAAATGACCTGGGTACCCATTACTAGTACTTTAACTATAAATGTTCATAATTCATTCATAACTCAGCTAGTTTGATATACAGGTGTGTACCTTGACTGACACCTTCATCCTGTCCGCAAATGCAATGTCTTCATTCACCTCTACATCCCTAATCCTGAAGCCACCCATTCAGTTAATCAGTGTAGATGCAATTTCCCCCCGAATCATATCCTCCTTCCCCATACTAAACAATAAGGGGTGTCAATGAGAGGGGACAGTGGAGGAAAAACAGAATCCACATTGTCTGGGGTGTACCAACATCCTTGATGTGTACAGGAAGTGATATAAAACTGACCAGGTAGTGAGTGAAATCTACCTCTGAGAATGCAGAAGGTAACATCATGTTTTTCAAAACCTTTTCAGATTTATAATGATCTATTTATAAGAAGCTTCAATGTTAAATCAATTACAGCTTATATAAGTTAATTGTCTAACAATTGCCCTTGTGGGGAAGTGGTCTCTCTAACATTAGACATTGTCATCTGTTACCTACCATCAGAGACGTATAAAACCCACTCTTTGCTGCCATGTAATTCCTAATTAAGTGCTCCCTTCAGTAAAAATGTATGTCTTCATATCAGTACACTAACTTATTTTTTTTTAAAGCAGAAAATTTCACCATAGTGCACTCTTTTAATGAAAGATATTGATTGTTACAGAAAATGTGATTCCGTAACAAATGGTAAATGTGATTCCGTAACAAGACCATCTGTCAAAGTTTCTTGAATAAAGTTCACTTTAACTTATTCAAATCCTAACTTTGTGGTGGAATCTGTGCAAAACAAATTTACCTACCACTTGATAAAGAAACTTTTGGAAAAAAGTGGCAGGAACAGCATGAAAGTGGTATTTGATTAAAGTGGTAGAAAACAGATGGTAATTTTGAGTGATTCCGTAACAGGCATGTTTTTTCACTTTTTTTTACCCAAAAATCATTTTCTGGGGGAGTTGGAACTTGGTCCATTTAAAAGAACTTTTAAAGCCCTATACAACCATATAAAGCATGATTTCCTAACGTTTTCCATTAAAAAGATATCTAAGCTTGAACAGCAAAAGTGTGATTCCGTAACAGCTTGATCGAGCCCAGTTGTAGACTTTTTTTTAAGGGGAACCCCAATATACTCAGATTTCAACCATAAACATACATGTATAAATTCATCCAGATAAGTCATTATATCCTTATGCAATGTCATGGAGATGAAAAAAAAACAATGGTATGCTGGAGACTGACTTTTAAAAAAAATACTCACAAAAAATTGTATGTCCTGAGGGGTGCTTTTTAAAGGGTTTGGGTGTCCAAGAAGACACCCATACGCCATGCTGGCTAAGACTACGGTTGGCACTACTATATTAGCCCTTATTGCAATATTTTATTTAAGACCAGCCATTAGACACTATTTAATTACTAGATTGAGTTTGAACACTGGTTTTTAGATACAATTTGCATCAAAAATAATCCAAGTGAAATATCTGATACTAAGGCTCAATTGGTGATTTTTTTGTGAAAATTTCCCAGTTAAACAGTGCTTAAAATTGTTGGTATGTTGCATGTTTTGAAGCCCCTGCCACAGGGACTAGAAGCAGTCTTGAAACTCACAATAGTTATTGGAATTAGCTGGGTTGGTGTTGGTCCCACCAGCCCAGTCAATGCACATTATGCAATTCTTTGGGGACTTTCCTCATTCTTGATATCTAGACTTTTATTTACCCAAGAAGAAAGATATTAGATAACAAGAAAATGCAGCCAAATGCGCCAATCACCTTTTAGTCCCAGTGTGCAGTAAATCAAACTTGTGTTGCCCATTGTGAGAAGTGAAAGTATGCGACGTCACTTAGTGATCATTAAAGTCTCTTCGATTAAATATTAAATGGCATAATGTTTCAGAAAGGGCTATTTATAATTCAACCATGTCTTAGAAGAAGATGGTTTTAAGGAGGATTTGGTTTATACCCCCACAAAATTATAATTGAAAATTTGTTGGAGAATTTTTTCTGTATGAGATGTCTTTCATTTTTGTTTACTTATTAAATTCTTTATTTCAATCTTTCAGCAAACAAACATGAACTCACTAACCCCGAGTCATGCAAGCTCAACGATAAGCTGGAAGAGGCTGATAAACTTAACAAAAATGGTAAGTGCTGGTCTGTCTATAGATTTAAAACACAACTAAGTCAGTGTTAGGGAATAGCACCTTTAAAATTTCTACAATACATAGGATATCAATTTTTTCTTAACAATTAGCAATATCTTAACAATATTTTTAACATTATTTCCTGCCTCCCAGAGACTTAATTTTGTTAGATTTTGCACCGACAACTTGAAAGATTTTGCTAATTATTAGCAAACTGCCTATCGATATTGATAGTTGCAAGCCTCAACGCTAACTGAAAATGATACTGGCCCTGTAGGACCAGTAACACCTAGCATCTACTGGTCCTGCGAAATTTTTACTGGTCCTACATTTTTTAAAAAAAATAACAAGAAAGAATATTGGATAAAATTCACCACAACATTTATCTTTATAAATTTTGACTTCATTTATTTCAAAAACATTTGGGTACGTTCTTGGGGGGAAACTTTTTAACAAGAATGTCTCCAAATGTTTACTGGGCCTGTAGGACCAGTTGACGCCTTTTTTTACTGGCCCGAACCTGTTTTTGGGAATTTTTACTGGCCTGGGGCCATAGGTTCACCCTTAGCGTCGAGCCCTGAGTTGGTATCGTATCAAGTACTACCGTAAATTCTCGAAAGTCTCGACCGCCCTAGGAAACTCGGCCAATATAATTCATAAACAAAGATATTACTGGGGAATTTCGCCCACCCCCGGTCCATCCAAGGACACATTTCGCAAAAATATCGGCCAACAAGTTAATTTCATTGATATAAGAAAAAACATTTAGATTTCCAAAGTTTGATTGATTTTAGATTATGAAAAATCATTTCTAGTGCCCATATCTGCTAAAACACAATCTTTGCGAAATGAAGTAGGTATCGTATTTCTGCGTGGAGAGCGGAATATAGCTTGGGCGGCGCCATTTTAGAAAAAAAAATTGGCATGCGGCAGCATGATTAAACAAGTAAACAACATACATGGGAGGCAAGTTACTTGATAAGTATATATAGCAGAGGAATGACAAGTCAGGTAGGTAGGCAATAATGATTTTGTGGGGGGAAATTGTGTACGAAGTTAGCGATCGATTTTCCATCTAGCTTTCGTTTCAATTAATGATTTTGGCGAATTTCGACCACAGTGTCTGAGCTTTGATCGCTATTTTCGGAAAATTTCTGCCACCATCAGCCGACGAAAATCGTGATTAATAAAAAGTGTCAGAGATTTGCGAGAATTTACGGTAGTAATAATCCCTAGTCTGTGTCTGTTGATAAAGCACAGTTTCTCATTAATCCGATTAGTTTAAAGCTGGGCATGTGCAGAGTTCTATCAACTAGAATAAATGCATATTAAAGTCAAATTTTATTTTGTTAAAACATATTTTTCATTCCCACAGAAGGTTGACAAAATTTGACTGAAACAGCAATTTGTAATAAAAGACTACATGACCGATTACTAGGGATGGGGACCGGAAACCGGTTCAAACCGGCCTGAGCATTGCGGTTAACCAGTCAAAAACCGGACCTTCCTCTAGACGGTTCGGTTTTCTATGCATGCACAGGGTTCCTGGAGGCGTAATAAAACTGTCAGCACCTACCTCCTCGCTGGCCTCACAATGTCTGCCAAGCGCTACAATCAAACAGCCATTTCAAAATCTATCTAGTCTGGTACCCTGCCCACTCTCACTATGCTCAGAAGTCTTCTGAGCGTAGAGAAAGTGCCCAGGGAGCTAGTATATAGGAACTTTCAAGAACTTTCCAGTTCAGGCAAGTTCAGCCACGCATTCCATTGCGTACTTTCGTATCCAAGAAATGTCATTCAGGGCTCGACGGTCCCCAGAAGGACCAGGTAGGCTGGTGGGGCTACCTGAAACCAACATCAGGTAGTCCCGCCACCATTTTAGGTAGCCCTGCCACTTTTTTCGCTACCATTTTGTAGTGTTTTAGTGGGGAACTTCCCCAGGATTCAGGTAGTCCAGCGGGACTACCTGAATCCAACTTCAGGTAGCCCGACAGGGCCGTTTTTGGAATTTAGATCCCCCGGGAGATGGGACTATGCCATTTGTCGAGCGCTGTCATTAGTAAACCGTTTAGGAAACCGTGATAAAACCGAACCGTAGAAGCAAAACCGAGAACCGAACCGTAGAATTCTCAACGATCCCCATCCCTACCGATTACACAGTGAAAAAAAATGATATTAATGAACAATTGGTTTTTCACAATTTAGCCTCTAAATTAATGTCAAGAAAGAGAACAATATGAAACTCCAAAAAATCACAGGATATGTACAATCGATTCTAGCAAAAATGATTTGTTGATTCATTTTTTTATGTGCAATAATAGATCTATATTGAATAAGATGTATAAATTTCAAGAATGTTTTAGTCTAGTTCCCTCTAATTATTATTCATCATATGTTGCACGCTGAGGTCTATTATAATAATGTTCTCTAGATAAGCATGACCCTTACTATCCTGTTTCAGTTAAAAAGCCCAGAGAAGCAGTACTTGACGCACAGGTGCTGGCGATGCTGTCCAACCTCGGACGTCAGAAAGCGCAGGCATTCCATACAGACTTTGTGGCCTTTCAGCCCTTTGAGTTTGTCGATAAAATGGTGAGTTGGAGTTGATACTAGTTCATGAATGCAAGTTCTTTTTTCCACTACTTAAATTTTCCAAATTAATACATATGTGGATCTTTGCTATTTAGTCACCATTCAAGTTTTGTTAACTGTGAGATGCACATGTCTGTATTTTTCCAAGTAGCCTTGATATAGTATACATGACTATTATGAAGTGGTATGTGTAGATAGATAGATAAGGTATGTTGTAATATAAGGCCAGTCCAATTTGACTTTTGTTCTTACAGAACCGCCGACTGATTTTTGGGCAAATTAAAACAAATTAGAATTTGAGAAGAAAAAAAAAATAATTTCACTCCGACGTAAGTCTGACAGCCCTTTATGAGAAAACCACCTACTTATCTGCAGAAAGGTTGTTTTCAGGCCACTTTATTTAAAGAAAACATTCAAAATAAACTTCATTATGCGATCTCGATCTATTACATACATCGTCTAAGCCAGCAGCCATTTTTGCACCGTTCAGAGGTCCACGTGTCCATAATGCATTGCACACGGAAGTCAACCTCCAGCTTCTTCCGATGTAAATAATCCTCCGGACTGAGAATTATGAAGATTTAAAAAAGGTTAATTTTGCGTGTGACTAACTTTTTTGAGCAAAAAAAATCTGTAACTTAGGCCAAAAATCAAATTGGACTTGCCTAAAAGATGTTTAAAAAATAAATGGTATGATTTATAAAGACTTCCATGTAGTAAAAGTGTCTAGCCATCATATCCAAAATTGGTCTTTGGGTAGGAAAGGATTTTACCTTGAGAACAGACATCAAGCCAGGTTTGGGTTTTTATCAGGATTATTAGGCCAGATGTCCTTGCAATCTTAGTCTGCAGTGCATCTAGGGTGATATCTACTGAAATACCTGAAGCCTCAGAAAAAATCGCACTTCAAGACACCCAATTGTTTGTGCAGATTCCTGAAAATGTCAATTTCAGCTATATAATTGAATATTTTTTTACCGCAATTTCAATGATGTAGCATTTTTGATAGGTAAATTTACTTGCAAGTGCATGTTTATTGTTTTTATCTAAATACACTGTGGTCTTCCTTGAACTATAAGACACTCAACATTTTGGCAATTGTCAATTTCATCACCAGTTTCTAAATCCTGGCTTAGACCCTGATTCGGAGTCATGGTCTTATCCAGCAGGGCATCTGGGTGTCTTTTTGGACACCCAAACCCTTTAAAAAAAATTACAATTGTCAATTTTGGGCACCCAGTTTCTAAATCCTGGCTAAGATCCTTATTTGGAGTGATTCTGTGTATGAATTGTTGATTATTTCATCATACATACTCATATGTATTTGCTTGTAGGCAAACTTTGTGCGGGGTGGTGCCCAGCTTCAAGAAAGGGACCGCCATGTGAACTACTTCACCGGTGATGAATGGCGGAGATTGGGAGAAGCTGTGCAGCCGTTCTTTCGCAAAACTCCTCCCTTTCGCTACATGTAAGTTCATTCATTCCCAGTTCATTGACTCTTTCTGTGGCTTGTTCCTTTTTATACAGCTTTGATAACTCAGTTGATGATACAGAAAATATATGGCTATTACCTCAAAGAATTCAAATTTAAAAATTCATATTTAGAAATTTTTGCTTATAGGTGCTAAAAGGAGATTTTCTGGAGACTACCTGTGAGTGTCTAAAAGATAGCCTGGACAAATTTTGGCAAAGTCTCTAAATCTGATACACTGTACAGCTACACCTTCATTTAAAATCAATCAACTTCGCAATCTAACTTCACATGGGTTATTTGGCAAGAATTTAGTGTTTAGAGCAGAAGTCAAGGCATTGAAGGGGCCCTAAAGGCTCACATACATATCGGCTTATATGAAAGTAATACACTTCAAGAACAGGATTCTGCCATTCTTTTTCTCTCAGTGATCCCATGAGGGGATTTATTTACTTTATTGGTATAACTTTACTAGTCTCAACATGATTTACCTTCACTCAGTTGCTTTAAGAATATAAGCATAGGTATATGCATTAAATGTTTAATATTAAGCCAGCATGAGAAGGGTAAATATCATTCCCTATCTTACAAAATTGAAACAGCTTAGGTTATAGTCAGTCATGACCCCATTTTAACTGAGAAGAAATACATTTTTAAACAATACTGCAATATAGAGGAAGGTTGGAATCAAAATATCTCAAATTGCAAGTGACCCTGTCTTTTATTTAAGAGAGAATGAATGATATTTTCATTTACTCATTACCAACATTCTCTTAATGACTGATTAATAATCATACTCTTCATTATTTTGATCTGATGTACAGACTTTAGCAACCCTAACAGCTAACTTTCAGGGTGAATGGCCTTTTAATCCAAAATCTTTTTATGGCAATGTTCATAAGTACTCCAACATGGTCTTTATTTATCCACTGAGAATAGACTGTTCAGGAGTTTGTTAGTTGTCTAACAACTGGTGTTTTGTCTTATGTCTAGGTCCCTTGGGTAATAACAAAAGGAAGTAAAGGAAAGGGACACGCATAGGGTAATTGATCTGTCCAATTGGCATTACACATCTAGACCCCATGAGACACAAATTAGTAAACACAGGAAATGTATATCAGTACTGGGAACATTAATCATCTTCATTTCCTTTAGTATTGGTTCAAAGTCGTAGGGATTTGCATACCTAAATATCTTGAATGTGATTCAGAGTAGTGAAATAATAATAATAATAATAATTGATATTTGATATAGCGCCCTTTCCACCTATAATGTTCAAAAGCGCTTTAGAGTCATTGGACAGTTGTCATGGTCCATATAGTCAATTAAACTCCTTTCGAAATAGCAATGTTTTCAGCTGTTTCTTGAAGTTTTGCACACTATCAGCAGCCTTGATGTTGTCAGGGAGCTCATTCCAAAGGCGTGGTGCATAGGCACAGAATGCTCTGTCACCAAACCTTTTCAGATTAGTGAGTGGTATCTGTAGTAAGTTCTTAGTGTTTGATCTTAGAGTCCTTGTATTAGCTTGTTTGACTAACAGTTCCCTCAAGTATAGAGGGGCACATCCTTGCATGCATTTGAAAGTCAAAAGCAGAATCTTGAACTCAATCCTTTTCCTGATGGGCAGCCAGTGAAGATCTTTTAGAACTGGTGTAATGTGATCATACTTTTTGGAGCCACTAACCACTCTAGCAGCATTGTTTTGGACTTTCTGGAGCCTGCATAGCAGCTCATCAGTAATTCCACAGAGAAGTCCATTACAATAGTCAAGGCGTGATGTCACCAGTGAGACGATGGCAGTCTTGGTTGTATCAGTATTGAGAAATTTCCTTATTTTCCCAATGTTCCTAAGGTGGTAATTTGCTGACTTGATACCTTTTGATACATGTGCAGACATATTCATGTTCGGATCAAAAACAGCGCCCAGATTACCGACGGGTTCATTAAGAACTGGTACTATTACACCATTTACGGTAATACTAGGAACGGAGATTTTCGCCCGCATCTGTGGGGTACCCATGACCAGCACCTCTGTCTTGTCTGCATTCAATTTCAGTTTATTTTGAGACATCCATGTGTAAATGTCAGTGAGGCAGTTTTCCAACTTAGCTACACCTTCGTCCACTACACGCTGACTGACAGGTTTGATAGAGATGTAGAGTTGCGTATCATCCGCATAAGCATGGAGTTCTAGACCATGCTTTCGTGTCAGTATTCCTAAGTGTAGGAGGTAAATCAGGAAGAGCAGAGGGCCCCACACTGATCCTTGTGGTACAGACCATAGGATTTCCTGTGATGCGGAGAATGAATCATCTATCTGAACTCGAAGAGTACGGTCACCAAGATATGAACGGAACCATTCAAGGGCTGGCCCTGTTATACCCAGAGTGCTTTCCATTCTAGAAAACAGCACATCATGGTCGATGGTATCAAATGCTGCACTTAGGTCAAGAAGGATCAGTATAACAATTCCATGCTGGTCAATGCTTGTAAGAATGTCATTCTGTACCTTCACCAGTGCTGTCTCTGTGCTGTGACCGGGTTTATATGCCGATTGAAGGTATTCATGTAGATTGTTATCTGTCATGTAACTTGTCAGTCGCTGAGCAACCACCCTCTCTAAGACCTTTGATACAAACGAAAGGTTGCTAACAGGGCGGTAGTTTTTTAGTATCTCAGGGTCTAAGGTAGCTTTTTTAAGCAGAGGGGTGACCACAGCTGATTTCATAGATGTAGGTACTTCACTTGACCTCAGTGAAGCGTTAATGATGTCTGTGATTGTTGGAAGCAGTTCATTTTTGGCATCCCTGATGATCCAAGTGGGTATCGGGTCCAATGTACAACTTTTCGAAGGAGATTTACATATGATCTTCCATACCTCCTCCTGTGTTGTGGTTTGAAGAAAGCTTAAAGTTGAGGGAGGCTTATCCTGGGGTATGTTCAGGTCGATGTCAGAGCAATCAGGTAGCTCATCTCTGATTTTGTCAATTTTTTCTTTGAAAAATGTTGCAAATCTATTTGCGAGGTCCTGAGCAGAACTATACGCTGGCAATTTTGTCGTTTTGTGTCGAAAAAGAAGGTCGTCTATAATTTTTGAAATAGCTTTTGAGTCATTACCGCATTCTGTGATTCTTTCATTGAAGTAGGTTGCTTTACTGTCTAGTAGTAAAGTATTATACTTGCACTTCTCAGCCCTGTAGATTTCTTTGTGAACGGTAAGGCCGGTGTACCACGAAATCTTCCCCCCCTGGAAAATGTCCCCCCCGGGGGGGAATATTTCCTAGGTTTCCCAGGAAATTCTACCCCCCGGGGGAATATTTCCTAGGAAAATTTTCCCCCCGGGGGGGAATATTTCCTAGGAAAAATACCCCCCCCACCAGGCAAATATTCCTAGGAATTTGTACCCCCCAGGGGGCAATTTCCCTAGGAATTTGTACCCTCAAATTATTTTTTTTCTAGAAAAATGCCAATACCCCCTGTCAGGAGGTAGATTTGTAGTTTTCACCCTAAGGACAGTTTTCACCCATCGGGGGGGGGGGGGGGGGATTTTCCTAGGAAAATTTACCCCCCGGGGGGTAAAATTTCCTAGGAAAATTCACCCCCGGGGGGGAGGTTTTCCTAGGAATTTGTTCCCCCCGGGGGGCAATTTTCCTAGGAATTTGTACCCTCCAATTATTTTTTTTCTAAGAGAATGCCAATACCCCCTGTCAGGAGGTAGATTTGCAGTTTTCACCCTAAGGACAGCTTTCATAGAAAAATTCACCCCCCGGGGGGAAAATTTCCTAGGAAAATTCACCCCCCGGGGGGGTGAATTTTCAGGGTGCACAATATCTTCCCTAAAACTGGGCAGGTCGATGGATCGGAGTTTTCTAGTCACTATTTTCTTTTCCTGCAGGTGTGGCTTGGGATGGTGGACAGTGCATAACAGTAGGTTGTGATCTGTTATCATATCACCCACCTTGACCTCTTGGATCAAGTTGTCTGTAGCTCGACACATAATAACATCAAGTGTGTGCCCAGACATATGAGTGGATGTATTCACACACTGCAGGATGTTGAATGACTCCAGCAACTCTGTGAGTTTCCGAGTAGCAGTGTCATTCTTTTTATCAAGGTGAAAGTTCAGATCTCCTACGATTAGTAGATCACCAGAGCTTGTCACCCTGTCTTGAAGAAAAGTGGAGAACTCCTCGAAGAATTGTGTGTTGGTAAATTTATTCTTCTGATTGGGTGGGGGCCTATATAAGGTAACCAAATTGAGGCAACGTGACCCAGTATTGAACTGAATCAGCATATTCTCAAAACTGTCTGACTTGTACTTTTCAGAGCTGGTTACTTTAATGGAAGCCTTATGTAGTACTCCCACCCCACCATAACCACAATTTCCTCGCCTCGGTATGTGGCTAAATTCATAGCCTGGGAATGTCAGTCCTTTCACGTAAAAGTCATCTTTTTCCTTGTTGGTAATCCAGGTCTCAGTCAGGGAAAGGATATCGATGTTTTGATTGATGACAATATCCCTGATGATGTCAGTTTTGTTCCTGACAGACTGGATATTTAGGCTCCCAACAGTAAGTCCTGGGCCTAGTGATTCATTTTTCCTCCTCTTGTTTACTCCAGATGACACACCTCTATGGGTCTTGGGTCCCGAGTAGATGTTGTTTATTCTCAGGGCCCTGATTGCCTCTAATGGCAGGCTGGGCCTATCTTGAGTGACGACTTGACCCACATTGAGGAGGAATGTCCTGGAATAAACCCTCACTGGGGTCATACTGTTTTGGAAGCACTGGACATCTCGGTGGTATCAGTGTCAAGTGTCGATGTCAAGGACTTTTATAGCCCTTTTACGACTTGACGACTAACGGTTCTTGCTCTAATGTTCCCTGTGGCTGAGAAAAGCCTGAAAATGTTGATTTCAAATCCTTGAAAATCCTTAATTCCAGGCTTTTTACTTGTTGTTTGATCCACAGATTTCTTCTGGCTGATCCCTGTAATGTTGCCTTAGTCCTAGGTGATTCCTAGTGGATAGCCTGTCCTTTATCACCTACAATAGGTGATAAGGCCAGGAGCACAAAACAGAGAGGCAGCCTTGTTAAATATCTACCTTGTAGACCGAGCCACTGGCACCTAATACACCACTAAGCTGCTTGCCACCCAATGACACAGACCACAGCAGCAAGAGTTGTAGAATAATTCAAAATGGCAGCGGCCATGACTCACAGGAGGTGCTATTCACTAATTGCAATTTTAGATTTCTCCTTGTGTGGAGCTCTAGGGTTTCCCTGTATATGACAGATGTTGAGCTATGTCCATGAGCTAACATATAAACCTATGATTTGTTCTTCCCCAAGTTCCCCTTTAAGTATAGAAAATGCAGTAAGTAATCCATTCACCTATTAGTATTAGAGATGTCATTTAATGACCATAATGGTAAGAATGGTCCAAAGCAAGGGATAGCTAGCTCAGATCTCAGCACATGTATGTAGTTTTCAATTAATTGATGCATTATAAGCATGGACTGCAGGGTACACTTTCCCAGGGACATACTCCCCTAGATTTTGCTGAAAGTGGGACTAGGGGCTTAAATGATATTATAATAACCAGAGATCTACTATTTTCTTTTTATCAAAATACCCATGAAATCTAAATGATATACCCTGCAGGGCTCAACGGTCCCCATAAGGAGCAGGTAGGCTGGCGGGGCTACCTGAACCCAAGATCAGGTAGTCCCGCCAGCATTTTAGGTAGCCCCGCCATTTATTCCAAAAAGGCAAAATAGTTCTTTTTCCCCCTTTTCATGTTAGTAATGGTACTTATGCTTTTTTCTTCTATTTTGTAGGTTGCATGCTTAAGGGATGCTATATTTTTCTTTTTTTCTGCTACCATTTTATAGCATTTTAGTGATGAACTTCCCCAAGATTCAGGTAGTCCAGCGGGACTACCTGAATCCAACTTTAGGTAGCCCGACAGGGCTTTTTTTGGAATTCAGATCTCCCGGGAGATGGGACTATGCTATATGTTGAGCCCTGCCCTGCACACTAAACACTTGTAACCTTCTTATTTTACACCAATTTCCCAAAGGCAATACTCCACATGTAGGGAAATCCAGAAAGGGGCGAAAGGAATCAGAGTAGGTTTGGAGACAAAACATTATTGGAATTTAGAATACCTATTTAGACTTGATCAACATTAGTTCATTCTAATTGAAGTACAACTGTACAAGTTCTAATTATAATACATTAACGGTACCCTGCCAGTGCTAAGTCTACTTTCATCCAAAGAACAGGGACGCAAAATATTTTGAAAACCATCTAAACCATGTCATGTTGGTACTCCTTAGATAGCTCTCGCTGAGTACTTTCATATGAGTACCCATGTGCCAGGGTTTCAGTCATTTTAAAGGTTTATTTGCATGATCATTTTGTATTGGCCCAACTAGCGACCAGCTGCTTAAGGGTTATAAAAGAAAGGGCTCATGGTCTGTGAGTGATGTGTTGTTTCTGTTTCTCTAGGTTGGGGAGTTTTGAGAGAGGAGAGGTTGTGGTGACCCGCAAGCAGCGGCCCCAAAAACAAGAAAAAGAAGTTTTAGGGGAAAAGACTGTGCCGAAACAGGTATGTTTTGCTCATTGTTGTGGACTTTACTGTAGATTTAGTTCAAGATAAATTTTTACAACAACTGCAAAATTGATAGTAATAATAGCAATAACAACGTTGATGGTAATTTTGATATTGATTGTAATGATATTAATTATGATTTATGTATGTAGTAATTGTGGCAATAGTAATGGTAATAATTATGATAATGATGATCATATCGATGATGGTATAATTATGAAAATAGTGATAATAGTAATATATTCAAGGATTTCTTTATTCATAGGCTATTTGCACTTAAACCCACTTGTTTTAATTTCATTACTACAACCTCCTTAAATTGTGTGGTGATGGAATGTATAAAAACTTTTCATTCTTTTAAATTAATTTGAATTGTATTCTGGATAACGTCTTCTCATACCACTTTTATGTCTTCAAAAATTAATTCACAAAAATCATTTATTGACATTTTTTCTGGGATAATTTTACAGACAAAAAAAGGATGCAGTTTTAGAGATATGATGATACCTTATTTTAGTACCTATGCTCTGATATTCATGTACCTACATTAAATTCCCTTTTGATTTCTTATGTAAGTTACAACATGCAAGTGAAGCTGATAAAAGGGAAGAAACAACGGAGGAAGTGGAGAGGATTCTGGGATCCTTACAACGGTTATATAAGCAGTGCAACAGTAAGTCGGCCAGGCTTTCCAAGATGTCAATTTTAAGCAAGCTATATTCAATCTTGTTACAAATATCCTCAGAATAATATTCTAGGTTTCACTTAAGTTTTATTCTTGTTTTGAAAAGGAACAGAGGTTTGTAGAATTGGGGAACCATCCATTATTGCTGATATTGTCACTTATAATTAAGTAGTTTCCCATTCCAATGATCGTCTACTTTCTGGTACTTTTGGCAATAATCACATTTTCATTTTATGTGAGAAATACTGAAGTGAGAAACTTAGTCAAATATTTCATCAAATTTAAACTGGCTTGCATATTTAATATTGAACACCTTTGTTTTCATTTTGGTCAAAGGTGTTTCTGTTGTTAGTTTCTTCTGCTTGTGTATAGAAGAACAGACTCATATTGTTAATAGTGCGGAGGCTAAGAGCCAAAATTTGGGAGAACTGTTCACTTTTTGACAAAAGTGTGAACGTTGGCACAGTTGTACTTTGGACCATGTACATATTAATGAATAGGGCTCCCGCCATACACTCGTATAGTCGCTGCACCGCGGATTTCCGCGATGCGAATAGTATTCGAATATACATATTTGTATATTGAATACAGACAAATATATGCAAAAATTAAAAGCCCTACCTGTTTGCGGCCTTAAAAGTAGAGGAAATCACTTCAAATCAGCAGCGCTGAGAGCACCGAGTTTTGAAGTGCCTCCATTTTACGTTGTGGGCGCTCGATTTCTTATGCCGGTGGGCGCACGATTACTGATACTGGTTGAGCTTGGGGACCGTTCCTGTCCTTATAAGGTATAACTGCGCTCTGGTTTTCAGATCGTCGAGCAGATCTTTCCATAAGGTAGAATCAGTCGGCATTCTAAAAATACTTAGCATTCGTATTCGTGACCCTATAGTCGTGAATACATTAGTATTCACCACCTACTGTATTCGTGAGAGCCCTATTAATGAGTAGAGGAAGGCCTTTTTTAAATGGGTAAATACTGAATTTAATATCCATGTGCTAGTTCTTATATCTTTTTCTTTTCAGAAAGTCCTGTTTGCTATTTCGAGTTTGTGGTAAACCCGCAGTCTTTTGGCCATACAATAGAAAATATATTCCATACCTCATTTCTTGTCAGAGTAAGTATGTGTCATTGTTTAGTAGGGGTCTGTAGGTCAATACTCAGTATATCGATACACTACCAACTCTTGATATTGAATGGGTACAAGTATCTTATTGTCTATTTAAAAAATGTTCCCTATACTATACAATACATTTTGATACAATACAAAATCCTAATTCAATGTTGATATTGGTTTCATATAGAGTACCCATACCAGTTCCTAATTGTGTTAACTTCTTTTTGAAAACAATATTAGCCAAAACAAATAATAAGAATTGTGAATAAAAGTTCGAAATTTAAGTTAAGTTTATGTTTATGCCATTCTACCAATTGTTAGCATGTAGTAAACCAGGCCTCAAAGTAATATATGTATATTGGGTTTAGGATTTTCAGTTCCAAAGGCCCTTTAAAAACCTTTTTTGGAGCTTTTTGCTCATAATTCATTTTCTATACATACCAAAGAAGGCTAAGGAATTTAGATTTTCTTCATTTTTCTGCCATGTTTAGGCTAAATTGTGACTAGCCAATTAGTGGCGGAAATCAGAGTATCTGGGGAATACCACAGCCCTGCCTCCAGTCATAGGCAACTTTCTCACATGCCCTGCCTGGATTCAAACCCAGGCAGTGGTGAGAGACATTGGGCAGTCAGTTACAATGCCTTTGACCATTAGGGCAGTCTCCTACCACAGCTCAGCTTATGACTTGTAGGAAAGTTGCTAGTGACTTGGGTAAGGTTGTAGTTTTCACACAGTATTCTAGGTTTCTCTACCATTGTCAACTGACTGTCATGATTTAGCTTCAATATGGTAGTAAAAGTGACAAATGAAATTACAATGTGCCCATTTTTTTACGCTGGCTTGGAATGTATTGGTATCAAGTTAACACTATCTTTTTTCTTTCAGGATGGTCTTGCAAGAATTATGTTAGATGGGGATCGTTTGCCTGTGATAGGTGAGTGTTACTCTTTCTTCTATAGCCCTGGGTGAAGTAGAAGATACATTTTAATCTATGCATAATGTAGATATGAGGTATTACCAATATAGTGGTTTGTTCAAGTGTGGATCTTTTTGAAACCAGAATAATGTACTCTTAAGACATTCAACTTTATCTTATGGTCAATATTTTTTTAATACAAAAAAAAGGAATTGTAAATGACTATTCCAGGGTTTGAATTTCCCAGGGGCATATGCCCCTAGATTTTGCAGAATAGGGGCCCAAAATTGTATGTATTAATTAGAAATCCTGTTTTTCCCCTCTATTCTTATCAAAAGACCCTTACGGGCCCTAGCCTAAAATCTAAGTGTCAGACCCTGTATTCTAAAAATGCACAAATTTATTCAGTAAAACAACATGGAAAGGAACTTAAATTCTTTATTTTGAAATGCACTAGTTTATTCAGGATTATAAAATGGAAGAAATGTGAAATGCATTAGTTGTAGTTTGTTTTGAAATAATCATGATTTCTTCATAAGTACTTTTATTGGAAAGATAAATGCAATGCCATTATGGGACTCTAAAGATGAACCTGTGTTATTTAGCTACAGTAGCAACATTTAATTCATGCCCTAAATGTGCGGGCAGACTGGCTTTTTACACAACCTATGTTTAATTTAAAAGATATACTTTCTGTGTTTCCATTATTATTTCTACCTTGTTTGAGTTGTTTCTGCAGGTACTGTTTAGTTCGAAATATTAACGTGGAAGTAATATTAGGGACTTCACAGAATGGGTCCGATTTGCTAATATTACGATCCGTTATTATTTGTTCTATTATGTATTCAAAATGCATATCTAGTCACAATTACACATGGTCCGTTGATAACCATACGTACATACATAGACACACGTTCGTGCGTGTTGTGATATATAAATGTCTCACGGTGAACAACCAAATTTGAATGATGCGTGTAATCACGGTGGATCCAAGTTACTTAGTTGCAATATATCAATCAGGTCGGACCTTCAATGACATGTGAGTTCGATAAACAGCCACGTGGCCATACTAGTTTAGCGCATGAAAACTAGTCGACTGGTACAGGAAATCGAGGTTCTTCAACGTGTGTGGTAGAAAATGATATTTCTTTCACAAGGGGATAGAAATTCCATCTTGGAAAGAGCCTCCGGCGAGTTCCAAGATGAAAATTCTGTCCCGAGTGTAAGAAATATCGTCCTCTACCACACAAGTTGAAGAACATATTTCTACCACATCCCATAAGATAAATAAACAGTAAATAAACTTTTATAGTATACTAGGAAAGTGCTGAATTCACCGATATGATCTACAGGAAGTGTACGTTGCTGCAGTAAACACTCATGCTGATTGGTCAATCTCAGCAAGTGCGACCTATATACTATCTAGGTCACACACATGTCACACACTGCTAACTTTGTGCTAAGCATCAAAAGTAGTGCAGTGTTCCATATATGGCAATCTTTACCAAATAGGTCATACAATTCCATTCCCAATGGCCATTGGGAATAGAATTTCTTCAATGGGTATTTCAGCCCCATAATGGTAGAATTAATTATGTGTACTGTACTTGTGCTTCCAGAACCAGTGGAGGATCCGGACGAGCAGGCGGCAGGGAGCGACACCCCCATCAGGCATCAGACCATCATATCTCTCACACAGGGACAGTGGAGGGTAAGTAGTAGTAGTAGAGTTGGATTCAGAATATTGTCCATTGACTACAACAATAGCATACATGTATATTGTTGTAGCCAATCAAGTTAAGCCTTGAGCCTAAGTCACTTTGGTGCAACTGGCCCCGGGACTCAACAATAACCTTTGAAGGCACTTGCCAAGTAGGGCAGGTAAACTTCAATTTCTACCTGTGTGACATAATTTTGACCTGCCCTGCAAAAGGTGTGACAAAATGAATATGAAAGTGACTTTTCTGTATGTACTATACTTGTACCAATTAACTGTTTTCCTGCTATAGCTTTATCTGTACTGTTAAAAACATACTACATTTCCCTTGTGTTTTAGTATCTCTGAAATCTTGCCTGTCATGAAGGGCATGAACACTCTGATTTTGCTTGCCCTTCAGCCATTTTTGAAAAATTCTACTTGCCCGGGGCAGTAGGGCAGCCCTTAATGTCGAGCCCTGAGTTGGATTCAGAATTTTGTCTTTTGATATTTTTTCTGCCATAGTGCAGTGAAGTTGTGATAAGGCAGTTGTATAACAATAATCTGCTGTTTCAGGAGATTGTCAATGTGTCTGTGACCCTTGTATTGTTATTCTAATCTATTGTTATCATATTGATATTAATCCGAGTGGTTTATTCTGCCGAACTTTTATGAGTGGGGCAGTTCGGTAAACTTAAAGTTGCTAATATTGTACCATACTTTTACAGTGTTATTCCTGTCATTAGAATATTAACCTTCAATTTTTGCTTTCGGAATAAAAAATCTCGTAAAAAATGCAAAATCACAAATTCGGTCAATTTGCACCTCAGATTAATATCCTATTCTACAGTATTTTGTTATCACATTGTTAACATAAACAATTCTGATCTGCTTGTTTCAGGAGATTGTCGAGGTGTTCGGTTTGAAGAACCAGCCGTCCATGATCCCTCCGAGACAGCAGGTGGCCCGAGGACGACAGGGGGGCGGGGACGACCACATGGACACTACTGCCAACAACACCAGCCTCACACACAAGGGAAAGGGACAAGGGAAAAAATCATCCAGCAAAAACTCGAGCTAGGATCGTCTGACAATGTCTTGTCTTGCTAAAACAATTAGATTTTTTCATGTTACACATGGAAATCATTTACGATAGTCTGACACAAGAAAGAAAAGAACAAGGAAAAAAATCCTGCAAAAAAGCCAAGCGTGGACAGACTGGCATTGTCTGGTTAGGCTAAAATTGAGGATTCATTTTACTCATAGGTAGCTTCAACTTTAGTCTTATGCTCAAGGGATTAGGACACGGGAACAAATGCTGCAAAAACTCAAGCTAGGATAGAGTGACAATGTCTGGTCAGGTTATAACAATGAGATTTTTCAAGTTACACATGGAAATCACTAACATTGACCTGACATACAAGGGAAAAAATCCAGCAAAAGCTCAAGCTAGGAAAGACAATGCCTGGCTGGCTAAAACAACGAGATTGTTTGTGTTACATGGAAATCATTAACATTGGCCTGACACAATATGGAAAAGAACACAGAAAAAATCCAGCAAAAACCCAAGCTAGGATAGAGTGACAATGGCTAGTCAGGCTAAAATTGTGGATTCATTTTACACTTGGGCAGCTTCAACTTTAGTCTTATGCTCAAGGGATAAGTATAAGGGAAGAAATCCAGCCAAAACTCAAGCTAGGCTAGATTGACAATGTCTGGGCAGGCTATAACAATAAGATTTTTCACAAGTCAAGATAGACTGGCAATGCTATGTTAGGCTAAAAGAAATGATATTATTCATGTGAACTTGACCTACTCAGAAAACAATTGAAACATAAATGTTTATGTTTATATCTTTCTTGGGGAAGGGGGGGGGGGGGGTGGATTCAATGTAACCTTTTTGTAACTCTAACTAGTGTATGCCTGGCCTGATAACTAGATTGTAACATTAGAATGGTATTTTGAAAACGTTTTAAGGCAGTATGTGTCTTAAACCATAGTTAGTGACTTAGTTATCAGTACTCACCTTAGATGAGTTAATAGTGCTAGTATTGTGAAATCTGTTTAAAAGACCAAGGATGGTATCAATCAAAGGAAGGCAGGCTGTCTTTACTAACAGGTGAATTAGTTATCACATAGGGAAATAGCCTGCCCTTAATAGATGTTATAATAGGTGGTCTCTTAAGCGAGTTTGACTGTATTTTCATGGCTTTGTTGAAGTCTCTGTGATAGGCAGTGCCATCACCGTATGTGCCTAAAAGTATATATATATATAAATATATATATATATATATATATATATATATATATATATATATATATATATATATATATATATATATATATATATATATATATATATATATATATATATATATATATATGAACTTGCCAAAGATAGTGTTGTGGTCATCAATATATATTAACTGAAAGATGAGCTTAGACGTTGAGTCAATTGAGTCGCAAGTTTTTAACTTCATTGATCTTAACCCTTATGTTGCTTGTGGCTAATTTGGCTAACCCAAAATGATGCAGAGAACTTGAAAAATGAATGAAACTATGGTATGTGGGTACTCATCTGAGAGTACTCAATGAGAGCTATCTAATAAATACCAACATGACAGGGTTTAGATGTTTTTCAAAAATCTTTGCATCCTTGTATTTTGGATGAAAGTAGCCTCAGCATTAGAAGGGCTAAGATCATGGAAAATTTGTAAACTTGGGCTTATCTTTTTAGTCATTCTGTGTACCAATGCTAGTTTTCATGCATGTGTTAAACGATGTGGAGAGCTTTGATCAGAACCTGTGTTATCTGGAAAGTATTATGTTTACTAATTGTGTAGGAAATCGATTGCCTTGTTCCTTTGGGATCAAAACATTAAATGATCAATTAATGATCATTCTCTTATACATGATTTTACAAAGGTGGGATTTTAAAAAGCTTTTTGTTTCATATTATACAGATTGGCATCTGCTGCATTGATGCATATTTGTGTTCATGAGTAGTATGTGAACAAACAAATTGCAAGCAGTAAGCCAATCAAATGGAATGCCAATATTAACTACTCAGACCAATTGGCGCTTATATTTAACACAAATTCATAAACCAAATACAAGTATGTCAAAAGAGTTTGGAAACAAGTTCTAAGCTATGTTTGTACTGCTTATGGAAATTAAAATCAAAAACAGAGAGCTATACAGGGGGGGGGGGGGGGGGGGGGGGGCAGTGTCTCAGCCAGCGGGGTGTCTGGGTGTCTTTTGGATTCCCTGGTCCATAAAAAGGACATCCTAGATTTTGTATAAATACTAATTCCAAGTAAAATTTCTAGAAAGTTTAACTTCAATATAATAACAAAGACATTTCCTGGTGAATTAAGCATATAATTACTTTATTAGTTAATGTACATAATCAGTGTAATGATTTTAACTTTTTCAATCAGGGATTTTGGACATTCTAAATTCTTGAAATCTCAATTTGGACACCCTGTTATGAAAATCCTGGCTAGGTTTTGTGGGGGGCATTTACCATACAATTGCATTAGGTTCAGTGTGGTGGTTGAGGTTCTTGTTCAGCACCTGCAGTGTAATTAATGATACACCCGACTCAGGTCATTAAAGACTTGATTGATGAAAATTGAGCATGCTGATTGGCTGCAAGCAGGTAATATCAGTTGATCCCCTCTTGTGACCAGCAACCCAGGTCACGGCAAGATCTGCCCGCTTCTAGTCCATCCAGATATTAAGTTTCAAAGTAATAGTGGTTGTGATTCTTTATTTGTATGCTTATGTTGTGTAACGCCGTATTATTTTGCATCATAAAGTTATATATTTTCATTACACAAGCTGTGTTATTTTCCCTATTGCAACTGACAGGATCTGAATTATGTTATCTTATTCCTGCCCTTCATGAGAATCCCACATGAGATAGTTGTGTCATACTAGGATTTTGAGTTAAGGTAGAATAAGAGAATAAAATCAAAAGTTGTCACTGGAATTGTAGTTTATGATGTTAAGGGCTAAACCAAACAAAATTTCTTACAAAATGGATGTTTACCCATTAATGCTCACAGCAGCCAAATCTTTGATTAAATCCTACAAGCAAAAGCAGAGTTAACTCTTATTCTGCTGGTGGCTGATTTGACCAACCTAAAATGATGTGAAAACCTTGAAAAATGACTGGAACATGATTGCTCAGTCAGAGCTTCAATGAATACCAATGTGAGAGGTTTTAGATGTTTTTCAAAAATCTCTGCATCCTTGTGTTTTGGATGGAACTAGCCTCTGCATTTAAGGGGTTAAGAAAATATTTGATGGGGAAATGTTAATCAGGACATTTCCAATAACTTACCTTCAAATATTTTGTGAAATCATTGTAAATTTTAAAGTTATTTTCATAATTATCATAGATCCAGACGACAATTGCTGACGACAGAGCTCACAGCAGCCTCACAATCTAATGATATATTGCAGGAAAAAGCTGAGTCAGGAAAATATTTGATGGAGAAATGTTGATCAGGACATAATAAACTATTCTCCTTCAAAAATTTTGTTTAAAAAAAAGTCAGTGATCCAGACAACACCTCCTAGAGGAACTCCTAAGCTTTCTTTAATTGTTAAACCCTGGCAGTGGTAAGAGAGCGAGCAGTCTGCCAAAAGTGCCTAATACCACATGGCTATCAGGCCAACCCCCTAGTAGGCGGATGATACTACAATACATGCAACATTCTAATTAATATACTTCCCTTTAACCTTTAACATTTCCAATGCTGAGGCTACTTTTGTCCAAAGCACAAGGATGCAAAGCTTTTTGAAACCCATCTATTAAGATCCTGTCAGGTTGGTATTCATTGGAAAGCTCTCACCGTGTTCTCTCAGATGAGTACCCATGTGCGGTGGTTTCAATCATTTTTCAGGTTTTTTTGCATCCTTTTGTTATGACCAAATGGGCCACCAGCAGCGTAAGGGCTAAATTCAGCTAATAGTGGGCATAGGTGGTGGCTGCAGTTTACTGGGGGCTTTTTCTGCACCTGTCCAAGATAGGTAATTGCATAACCTCTCTCCATTTTAACTCTGGGCTCAATATTAAGAGAAAAATTCATAATACCTGCAGGGCTAGTTACTGTAACGTTAACTAGCCCTGAAATATTTCTGCTAGGCCTGATGACATTAAATGTGCAAGATTTGCCAACCATTTTTGTTTCAATATTAGTTACAAAAAAATCAAATAGTGATAACATGATAACATGAAAAAGAATACAGTGTATTGTGTTGAACTGAGTTTAATTATCATCCAGGTATGCAAAGCCATAGGGAGGCTTCATACTTCTTTAGTCGCTGATATTCTTATTCCTTCTAGCCCTTAGGGCTACTCTCATGTAGAATTTACTAGCCCTGACTTTCAATAACTAGCCCTGGGCTATGGGGCTAGCTTTAACGTCCAGCCCTGATGACATAACACATATAACAATCATTCCAAGCAGAGAGATGGATGTCTGCAGAGAGGAGATGATCCTACCTTGCCACACCTATACTATGTTTATAGTCATCTGTATGAGAGTATTGTTATAGCGGACTATGCTAAGTTGCACCACAGTGGGCCACATTACAGTACAGGTCAATAAGCCTGAAAGAGAGAAACAGCTCGACTTGTTCAGAGCATCTTTGAAACTTTCTTGTCTCTGCCCCATATGGCTATGTATTGCTGTATCTCCTCATCAGCTGACTGCTCATCAGCCTAGATTTTTTCAAGAAAACATTCTGTAACACTGGTTTCCTCCCATTCAATCACATTTACACACACACACACACATATATATATATATATATATATATATATATATATATATATATATATATATATATATGTATATATATATATATATATATATATACATATATATATATGTTTATATATATATATATATATATATATATATATATATACTTATATATATATGTGTGTGTATAAAAGTATAGGACGGGGAGGGCACAGACCTGTGGACGTTAGGGAGCACTGATGGAGTCGAAGGCACTAGGGACTCAACAACGTGAGACAAAAGTGGTTATGGATCAAAAATGAACAAATATTTGTATATATATATATATATATATATATATATATATATATATATGTATATATATATATATATATATATATATATATATATATATTTATATATATATATATATATATATATATATATATATATATATATATATATATATATGTGTTTGTGTAATTAATTTCATACATGCATACATACATACGCTATTACAGACAGACAAACAATATAATATGGTGACACAACAACAAAGGCCACCTGTAGCTGTCCAATCCCACGTTCACACATAAAGTCATACACCTCTTAACGGAATAAATTGAGATAGTTCGCCCCTAATAGGGCAATGCCAACTGTGATTTTAAAAACATCCAGTGTATTAGTTAGTTCAATGAAATAGCTGAACGAGTCACCAGTTGAGTGACTCAGAACATCCTCTAGCCAGGCCTATGCGAGATCTTAATGCTCCACCTGCGTGCAACTTGAATTATTTACGCAAACATGAACATAGAAACCATTTATGGTAAATGACCTATATGGTGAAAGAGGCTCGACAGGGCATACATGTTACATTTCCCAATGTCAGCATAGGTTGGACTACCTGCAAAACTAACAACATTGACACATAGATAAGGATGCATGTATGGGTTCATGTATGTATGTAAGTATTGCATGGTGTATTTACGCGCGCGCGTGTGTTGTGTGTATGGGGCGCCGTTTGTAACATCACGAATTCTGTTGACAGAATACAATTGTGTTGGACAGAATACAATTCTGTCTGACAGAATTACATTCTGTCGACAGAATGTAATTCTGTCTAACAGAATACGAATTCTGTTGACAGAATTGTATTCTGTCGACAGAATTATATTCTGTCAACAGAATACGTGATGTTACAAACGGCGCCCCATAGGCGCCGTTTGTAACATCACAAATTCTGTTGGACAGAATACGAATTCTGTTGGACAGAATACGAATTCTGTTGGACAGAATTACATTGTCGACAGAATGTAATTCTGTTGGACAGAATTGTATTCTGTTGGACAGAATGTAATTCTGTCGACAGAATGTATTTCTGTCCAACAGAATTCGTATTCTGTTGAACAGAATTATATTCTGTCAACAGAATTCGTGATGTTACAAACGGCGCCCCATATGTGTGTGTTTAACTCATGCTTAGATTGCTCCTTGAAAATTGTCTGGAGCTGTGATACTTATGAATATAAGCTTAGAAGACCAACACATGGAATGGAAACCAGCCGGTCAACCTGAACATGCTAGCCTCAAAAAGTGTCAATTAATAGTCGCTAATAGGTGCTCTGGGCACCCCCAGCAGGTGGTGGAGATAAGGTTTCTCTGTAATGTAATCGATGCGGGAGCCCTGATTGGTCCTTGTTCCCACGTGACCTCGTGCTGCTGCCTTAACTGCTAGTCCTGGCATGAGGCTAGCATGTAACTATAGGGCATATAGTAATTGGTCTCTCGTTACATATCCATTCTTTTCTTAATCCAAGATATAAGTCAAGAAGAAAGCATAATTTCCCAAAATATTTGGAGGAGAGTTGTAGGTTAGATTCTGTTCAAGGTTTTTCCTTCAAAATCTTTTCGAAAGATGCTTTCATCATACGGAGATATTATCAAAATAGTCAGGCCTAAATTGGCTGCTACGAGTATTAAAGGGTTAAGCAATAATAGTTGTGTCGGGTTTGGGGATCAGCGACTTTTTCAAAGGTTTTTCTAGGCCCTCTGGCACTGGCCTATTTTAAATGTGCTTCACTACTACAACGTCAAGTTATACAGAGTTGATAGTGTGGTTCCCATTTCCCCGAGGTCTAGTGTAAGTGCAGGCATGAACCAGAGAGTGAGATTCCCCGTCATGCCCGGATATATATGTTGTCTTTAAACAAGAAATAACATTTTCGGAACGGTAAATTCGTGTTTTGTCACTTTTTCTGCCATATCCAGGCTAAGTTTTGACTAACCATTTGTAAGTGGTTGAGGAAACTATAGTACCAGTGACGTAAATCTTAAGCCTCCCTCCTCATCCTTTCACAACGCCACGCATTTGTACAGCGACCAGGCAAACCCGTAATGGATCATCACGTGAAGTGCCCCAGAATGGTATTGGAACGTAACTGAATTGGAAAGAGTAAGCTTGCGTATCTGGGTCGCGACTGCAACATTAGCCTCGACCCCTGTTCCAAAAGGGGCCCGCACCGCGATGTCTAAATTTCCCTTCTTGAACTCGTCTTACCGAAGAGAAAGGTGAAGCACTGAACTCAGATCTTTTCAACATTGCCTCTGAAATGACGAGAGATAGTATGCGCCACCTATTGTCCGCGAACAATGGCCTCAGTGACCAATGGTACAAAAGTTAACAATGGCCTTAATGACCAATGACACGACCCAATGCAGCCGGCCCCCCACACGGAACGGGATGTAATGATCTTGGCCACCGGCCCACCACAAATGCTGTGAACAGTATTATTTCTAGAGCTGCACTCTTTTGAATGTGTGTGTTGTGCCTCATCAAATGATACTGTCACAAGATAGAACACAACCATGTTATGGAGATGGACATATAGTACTATTAGTTATCAACTGTTTTGGAGTATGATACAACTTATATCTCGCAATCAGAGGGCTGTATCACCCGAGGCGCAGCCGAGGGTGATACAGCCCTCTGATTGCGAGATATAAGTTGTATCATACTCCAAAACAGTTGATAACGAATTTATCTCATGATTGCCCCCTCGACCTCTGCCTAGGTAATAAAAATGAACAGAGTATTGTCTGCTAAAGGGGCAGCCATCTTGCAATGTTTGGGAGAATTGGTGGTTGCATCATGCACTTAGGGGGGTAGGGAGAATTCGGAATTGCATCATGGGCATAGTCATCTAAAACAATGCTCAACTCTCCCTACCCTAAAAAGCAGCAGGTTAATACAAGAATGCTTGGAGGGTAATACAAGATTCTGAGAGGTTAATACAAGATTCTGAGAGGTGAATTGAAGGAAGTTCATGATACAGCTTCATATCATGGGCCAATTGACCAATCAAAAGCCTAGGATTTTGCCAATCATGAGATAAAGACTTTTAATTCCTGCACCTGTCGACGGGACGTCTGTCAGTGCTTGGCATTATACATAGAGAAAACAACAATACAAGTAAATGTAAATTTATCATTTATTTGTGTGTAAATACAAAATTAAAAGTGCTTAAGTTTTCAATGGACACGTTAATTTTTATGGAATGTGTAAAGAAAAAATAAAATTATTTGAAAGCAAGCACAGTGTTTCCGGGTTGTAGAAATATCACATAGCAAACATTTCACCTGCATAAAACATGGTTGGTTATGTTTGATTTATGAAGGGCAGAGAAATGGTTACACAGAAAGTGGTGAAAGACTGAGGGTCCACAGCGTTAGACTGATAGAATCTCCATGAGACGCTGCAGGACAAATTGTGACCTCATTTTTCTTCCAATGTCTCTATTCAAACACATAAGCTGCTTGTCTTAAAAGGGCTTTTACCAAAAATGTACGGTCTTACATCTCCTAATGATTGGAACATCAGTCTTTTTCACACCAGGGGCATTAAACATATTTAAACAATATTTGTTATTAGAAAACCCCAATACTAATGTAAAGAGATTCCTAAGGCACTTATGGCGGTTCACAAACTTAGAAATCCATAATTACATGACACACAAGTGTGTACAGAAGAATTCAAAGGAAAGCAATGGAAGAGATACCGATTTATTTCTTATAAGGCCTTTCCGTTAAGCCATGGTTTCTCTTGACAGGCTTTTGTATCAACTTGTTCTGATTCAGCCAAAGTGACCACAGGGTTTACCCTTTCACATATGGAGCAAACACATTAATTAGCAATATCTCAGTAACCAAGCAATATTTATAGAGAAATTGGATCGAAAGTTGTTGCTCTTTTTGTTTAAAACAAATCCTTGTCAAATACATCTTAAATAGTGAGTCACATACAGCAATATCTCAGTATCAAAGCAATATTCGTAGAAAAATCGAATCGAAAGTTGTTGCTCCCTTTGTTTAAAACAAACGCTTGTCAAATACATTTTAAATAACCCTCTACTTATGTCCAAATGGTCAGATATCAAGTGATTTTTCAGGTACAAATGGTTTATTGATACACGCATAATCATGACACCTGTTTTGACCAAATGTGATTAGAGAGTCAAGATCATATTATGGCAAACATGATACCGAATTCAATTGGCTGTTTTGGACATTTCGAAAAATATAGATACATAAGAATCATAACAAAAATGAATATAGACATATATATATATAAAACTCATCACAGCAATGAATATAGATAGAGACCTCATAGAATAAAAACATTTAGATACATTAAACTTCTTTATAATAGACCAATACAAAACAGAATGATCAATGTGATTCGAGAAGGAACCATTTATGGGCATCAGGTCTCAGTGTAAGTAGACTGGTAAGGTACATTTACACGAAATATTTCAGTTGTTCTTATTGTAGTACCATCTACCTTTCCACTGATGAACTATATACTTTTGGGGTGAAGGCTTGGTCTGACTGTTAGACATTTCCACATATGCATTTATGTATGTAACTAGACATCATTTTTGTGAATATCATCCATGTTGCTAAAAGTCAAGTAAGCTAAAAGTCATTGGTAATGTACATTACATCGAATATTTCAGTTGTTCTTTTTGTAGTACTATCTGCCCTTCCACTTATGAACTATTTACTTCTGGGTGTAGGCGTGGTCTGACTGTTAGACATTTCCACATATGCATATATGTATGTAACTACACAACATTGTTGTGAATATCATCCATGTTTCTAAAATTCAAGATTGACCATCAATGCCAACGGTAGTAACCAACCTACACCCCTATCTTCTTCCTCAAAAAATAAATGCAGAAACAATTAATCCTTGGTTACACACAGCTTCCAGCTGCATAAGTCCTTGAGCAGATGATGCCAACATGCATGTATAGGGTTGCATACAGTTGACACGAAACGGTACGATACCGATACTAGTACTGATACTGGCGAAACGATACCAGTTGTATCGGTATCGTTAACAGTGAAACGGTACGTTTTTTCACGTCTTTGTTACGAGTTTCAATCGCTAAAATGTGTTGTTGAATTGTGAGATGTTCTATTCCTCAATTCTCTATGGTTTAAGACTCAATAATTGACGAACAGAACCAACGAACAATGAAGCAAGTTAGCGCCACCAATCATACGTTACAACTTGTATATACAGAAATTAAGGGTTGTTATCATAAACGAAACGGTGCCTTTTAGCATTGGTTAAATACCGGTCTTTTTCCAAACGAATCTCTGTACGAATCGGTACCTGAGTACCGGTATGCAACCCTATGCATGTCTGTATTCACTTCTTTGATGATTTAACTATGCCGGCGACTGTGTCGTACGAAATGTCATCCTTATCATTGGCCTGGATCCATATTCCTCCTCTGCCGCCAATTTTACCTTTCACTTCCTTCACAGTAGCGGACCATGTCATCTTATCAGCTGCTTGTGCTTCATCTGATGCCCTGAAAAAAAAATGCACAGGTGAGATAGGAAGGAAGTTTCATGCATGAAAAAATTGTGGCATGTAAACATTTTCATGGAAATTTTATATTTTTATATTATGATATTTCGATGAATGAAAATGAAAGTTTCGCCCCTGGCATCATTTTTTCGCCCAGACATTTTCATGGGAAGCTGTACACACACAACTTCATGCATGGCATTTTTACGAAATAATTTTTTTCTTCGACAAAATTTTCGTTTTCCTACATGGAAATTTCATTTTGGTGCAGGAACGAGATAGAAACCTGGAACCGGGAAGAAATTCCCTTCTCTTGACGATTAGTTCTAAGGGGTCTATCGGTTGAAGAAGGACCATTGACAGCTCTCCACAACACCGCACACCTATATAGCGACCACGCCAGACTCGAACCTGCGAACTCAAGCTTGGGATCCAGGCATCGTAACCACGAAACCAGGGCGGATCCCTCTGGGGAGGCCGACCTACCATTCAATATACATTTCATCTGCACCGATACCCAAACTATGGCTACTCCTGAATATGTTTTCTTGCTAGTAACCACTTTTCAATGTTAACCTTACGTTTATGTTGCAGTTAATGCAACGACAATCAGAGCTAACCGAGATAGAAGTGTTCTCATCACACCATATAGCTATTTATTATGAAACCAACTATACCAATAAAAAGTTATTTTTATTCTTTTTAACTGTTATAACAAAATATCTCTGTTTATTTAGTATGATAATTAGTTTCATTTCATATGACTGTTGTTCTTTTTGGTTGCTCTTATTTGGGATATAGTGTCATCAAGTGTGTGATAGGGCCAGTATTTTCCAGAATAGAATTGACTCTAGTATAGGACACACGTGTGTATCAGTGTACCGTGTGTCCAAAAAAAGAAGCGCGAAATGATGTTTTGATGTGCAATTCGCAATGACCGTTTATGACGACTTTTCAACAGGGATTATTCATCCTATACGAAAGCCATTGGTATGATTCAAAAGAGTTATGCCAAAACTTCCCTGTTATATGTATATTTTAAACATGATTTCGAGTTTTGATGAATTCAATCTGTATGGTAACGTGAAAATAAAAACTTCTATTCAAACCGTCACACGTTTTTGTGATGTCAGATTGAGGGGGTGAAGAATGATGGTGACAACACGCTTGTACTCGGAATATACCAAAATCTTTCACTTTGGAAGTATCGACCATTTTCAAAACATGGTTTTGCCATTTTCTATGCTATATTACAGCAAACATACTCGCAAAACTATATATCTAAATGTACATGTATATAACTATATATAACTATATATATATATAACTATAACTATATATATATATATATATATAATATATATATATATATATATATATATATACATACATATAACTATATATATTATTATATATATATATATATATATATATATATATATATATATATATATATATATATATATATATATATATATATATATATATATATATATAACTATATAACTATATATATATATATATATATATATATATATATATATATATATATATAACTATATATATAATATATAGTTATATATATATATATATATATATATATATATATATATATATATATATATATATATATATATATATATATATATATATATACACACACACACACACACACATTTTTTGGCCCTTTTCTGAATCGAATTTCACAAGGACCTATTTGCTTCAAACATGCAAGTTGTGTATCAAACGGATTTGCTTAAAAGTTAGCATGGTTATAGTTAAGTATTTCGAGGGAAGAATATCACAGTAATTCCCATTCTGATTTAGTTCAAAACTATTGAATCTGAAAGTTGAAAATGGACTTTTTCTCATTATCAACAAAAACAAAAAATGAATTATCATAACATTTCAATAGTACATGTAATATAGTTAAATTTTAAAGTGCCACTCTCCCCGTCGTATTGATCTTTCTTCCACATATGTGAAATTTGAAGGTACCGGGTCTATAACTATGGATAGGAGCTCCGTTTGAAAATACTGGACATTCTTTCTAGTTTTTTACTCCCAAAATATTACACCCTGCCGAGAAGACACTTTTACTATGCTTGTATTCCTCATCAGAAGACCTTTCAGGCACGTTATACTTTGTTTAGGTTGAACTGTCGATAGAAGCTGCGAAAATGAAGAGTCAAATACATTTATCCCGTAAGCTACATGTACATGTACGTACATTTTAAAAAGCAGGGGCCGGTTTCACGAAACCCTAGCCCGGGGGGGGTCGCTTAGGTATTTAGGGGGGTGCATACGCTCGTTATCAAAATTTAAAAATACCCCTAAAGCACTGATTTCTGGCCAAAAAAGCACCCTTATTTAAAAAAAAAACACGTATTTTAACTTTAAATTTTATAATCCTCTGCCTGTTTAGCGGCAGCAGACTCGGTAGTTCAGACATAAACATCGACAATAACAACATCAGATGCATAAGTAAGGTTCAATATTGTTGAACTACAGACTCGGAAGCCCAGTCACTTCGGGAGTCACTAGGCGTCAGAGCCGCGTATATTTCGTAAGGGGATTTTCAACCCCCATTCTTCGTATCTGGGTACAAAAAAGTACCCTTCTTTTACAAAATCGCGGACATGCGGAGGTCTTAAAAAAGACCCCTTCCTCCGCGAAATACGTAACGCAGGTGCGGCCCCCCTCTATCCCTGAGTGCCCCCGCCCGGAACCCTAGTGACCTAATTTCTCTTTTACATCCCAGCATACTATCCTAGAGAACAATTCCCGGGACAATTCCTATCTGGTCGATTAATTATATATAATTAAGCCATAGCCTAATTGTGAACGAAGGTTGGGGTGAATCATTTGAGTCACAGTCATTCGGACCCTAGTTGCATTGACAAGAATGTTTAAATAGTTACCTATTTATTGGGAAATGAATAGGGATTTATCTAAAACAGGACATATCTAGAGATTTCCTCATATGATGAGTTTAGTCAGTATACATCTAATTTTGGTTCTAAAAGTAGAGTCCTAACGATATCAGGACAGACGGCAGACGTTCATTTTAACCGGTAGTTAAAGGGCAAATGCACCATCATGATGATTTAGGTTCAAAATGTGCGTATACGTGTCACCTTTCAAATAAGACCACCCACAAGTCTGTCCTCCTCAGCACTCCTCAGATATGGCTTATGAAAGTTAGTAAAAAACTGGCCTGAGTGTGGGTATGGAGGCTGACATTATCAGAAGTGGTGCTAATGAAGTGACTGGCAGCCCTGCTTCTGATTGGTTGAGAGATATCAGTGGCAGTCACTGATATCTCTCAACCAATCAGAAGCAGGGCTGCCAGTCACTTCATTAGCACCACTTCTGATAATGTCAGCCTCCATACCCACACTCAGGCCAGTTTTTTACTAACTTTCATAAGCCATATCTGAGGAGTGCTGAGGAGGACAGACTTGCGGGTGGTCTTATTTGAAAGGTGACACGTATAGGCACATTTTGAACCTAAATCATCATGATGGTGCATTTGCCCTTTAACACATGAACACTCAGTGCAACCAAAACAGTCCTGGCAATTTAGGAAGTATGTTACCTACAAAAACATTTTCTTGAAAATATTTCAAGAGGAAATGTTGATCCGAAGTCAAACAACAACTCTCTATCTGATATTTTGTGAATTTTTGCATTATTCCCAAGTTATTTACAAAAGTATGAGAGTAGCAGACGATCTTTTATAGAGAAACGCTGAGTGTGAATGGGTTAATTTATGTGTCGCATGGGTGTGTCGAGCACTGATTATGAATGGTTGAGCGAAGCGTCATTCAAACAATGACACGTTTATTCTGTAAGTGCTGTTTGTGACAACTATTGTCCACTTATGTATGAACTCACTAGTACAATACAATTAAGGTTTGATAGAGTTGTGCAGTGCTGTTCGTGACCTGTGACGAACGTTAATAAAAACGATATGAACATTTAGATCATATAAGTCACAGCGAGCCCAGCACATTGACTCAGGGGAGAGTTCTCTAGGGTTCGGAATTACCCGAACGGTCATTCGGTACCAGTTTCGGGCACATCGGTTCGGTCCGCCAAATTGTTACCCCATACCCGACAGACAGGTACATACCCGGGGCCTTATGAATGTTGAGGTAGCACTTGCGTAAGTCTGTGACTCGGTTTTCTATAT
>OZ012694.1:35430966-35647276 GCA_963942565.1 Maea johnstoni | reverse complement strand
AGGTTCTGGGTCATTATGCCATTTATGGCCCCCTACCTGAACGGCCCACCACAACTGCACAAGAATGACCAATTTTCTGGTCATTATGACCCCCTCCAGTTCAGTTGGTTATTATGGCCCACTCCAGTGAGTCATGGCATGATGGCCATCTCCACAAAAAGGTGAGTATAAGGCAAGTTATTATTAATAAAGATTTAGGAGAAAGAGGTGGTCAAACAATGAATTCAGTGCTTTTAGGACTAATACTGTAATAGAGGTTTCAGGAAGGAAAATGGGCCACCATTGTTTGCACTACTCACAATTGTCAAGAACCTCCATTACTGAGTAGTGTACACTTTGAATTCAGGTAGAAGTTTAGGGTATGACTAATAATGACTTTATGATATGAAAGACTGAATGAAATAAATATGATATGAAATATGTTTTGTTTGTATTTATTGATAAAGAGGAGTTGATGGGGAATCCAATCCAATACAATGTAGGATTCTGTTGGTACACATTGACACATGTTCTGAATTCATTTTTCATAACATGTCATGTTTGAAGGTGGTTAAGTTCATATGTTTACCTCTTATGGTTAATCAGAGAGATACATCCCCTTGATCTGGCAACCCCATAGGCACAGCATGCTAGTACCTAGGGTATGTGCGCCTCAGGTTACGCGGTGTAGACTGGGGAAGTATTGGTCACGTGATTGGTTTGCGGCAATTTCAGTCTCGACCCAGGGCCTGTGAAACCAGCAGGCAGCCAATCATGGGGTACACAGGTTATCTATGACTCATAGTGGTGTGAGGCAGCGAAATTTGATGATGCATGCACAGTGCCCACTCCCTGTCTACTACTCCCAGGGTTAATCAATTTCTCATTCATTAAAAATCCTCATTATTGATTCATGATATTAACACAAATTCCTAGTCACACACACATTTTCATTTTGAATGGATCTTTCAAATATGATGACTGTATTATGCTATAACCCTGAACTTTCAGTCAAATGTTAGCACAATTCAGTAAGGAGGTGCAGTTATGAGTTGTGCAAACAATAGTGCCCTTCTCTCTGTCTTGCATGTAACCTCCTACATTGGACATAAAATACTGCATAAACAAAATATATCATAAGTATTATATTTGAGTATATGATAAAATATGTATATTTCAACATATCTACACTTCTCATGGTTCATATGTGTTTATTCTATGCAATTGAGAAAAAAATGAATTCAGAACGTATCAGTGTGTACCATCAGTACGCTACAATTTATTGGATTGGATTCCCCTCAACTCCTCTTTATCACTAAATACCAACAAAACATATTTCATATCAATCATATGTATTTATTTCATGTCATATTTATGTCATATGACATGAATTTATGATATGATTATGTGTACAAAGCAAAGATTTAAGATTAAATACTTGAGAAGTATATTTCAACATATCTACACTTCTCATGGTTTTAACATATCTACACTTCTCATGGTTCATATGTGTTTATTCTATGCTATTGAGAAAAAAAATGAATTCAGAACGTATCAGTGTGTACCATCAGTACGCTACAATTTATTGGATTGGGTTCCCCTCAACTCCTCTTTATCACTAAATACCAACAAAACATATTTCATATCAATCATATGTATTTATTTCATGTCATATTTATGTCATATGACATGAATTTATGATATGATTATGTGTACAAAGCAAAGATTTAAGATTAAATACTTGAGAAGTATCCCCCCCCCCCCCCCCCCCCCCCATTTCACTGACACTGGGACCCACGCTTCTGGCGATCTCCACAACCATCAACATACTGATCAGGGGCTTAAGCCTAGACTAGGGGCCTATTTCCCGAAAGTCGGATAATGGGTTTTCTAGCTAACCGCAAGCTTACCACAGGCTAGCCAGCTAAATTCAGTTTCACAAAGAATCCTAAGCCAGCGGTTATCCTGTTGCCATGACGAAATAAGTCTGTGATATTTTGCAGCGTTTCATGTACATGCGTGGATTGATGTATTATGAGAAGGAGCAGAGGCGCCTACAGTATCTACAGCAGTCTGCTGAGTGGACCTCCAAGGCAATAGTATCCCTGGAACTTGCAGAGGAACCAGTCAAGTCAGTCAACCAAGCAACAAGGCTACAAGGGGTTTGTATTTTTAGGTCATTACCACTCTCACTATTGTATAAGGATGCTTCTGTTTGCTATAAAATCACAATTACAATCATCATTGTTATTGGACAATTACAATTTTAATACGGTTGCCACAATCTCACCTTGTACCTACCAAACCTCTGGTCAGTCGATCACGGCAGTTGAGTTTTTGGAAAATCTGGTCCATGATTACTCTGCTTCATTGGTATTTCTAAGAAATATGGGGCACCCTCAAACCATAAAAAGCATAGTTATCAAAAAGTGTCCCAAATTACCGAGAATTTACGGTAAACTGTATTCTGGAGGAAAGTAATTACCTCTCAACCTAGACCATCCGTGCCGTAACGTTACGGCCCTATGCTATTGTTGCTCTGACAGGCCTTCCCTATACGGCAAACGGTACGGACAGCCTAAGGGGACAATCCCTAATAAATGATAACTTCACAGTGGTTAGTATCATTAAGAGTACCCTTAAGGGATGAAACGGTACTTTTGGAAACTTTTCTACCTCTTAATGGTATCCAACCCTATCTCTAAGTAGGAGTAATTTCTTTTCAGATTGGAGATGAGATACGTCGTAGATTGAAGACTTTCGAGGGGCGCCATTACAGCAGAGAAGCTCCACCTGGTGGCAAGTTTGTGAGTTCTGCAGGTGCCATACTCGTCACTCTGCTTAACAACAAAGAAAAGATGGTGAACAATGGTGAAAGGTAGGAAAGCCTATGAGGGAATAGGGGTGGACAATTGATTAGACCTTAGATCAATAACAAGTGGAATTTGAAACTAGCTGGTCAAGCCGGCTGCTGTGAATAGCTGAAAATCTGTGTTCTCCGCATGTTGGTGCACAAGTTTCTCTGTAATGTAAATGATACGAGAGCCCTCATTGATCTTTGTCTCCTAGTGACGTCACACTTAGGCCAGATTCGAGACCCCTGGGATAGCTAGGTCTGCACTATAACGCATATAGTAATTGGTCTATCGCTACATATCCATTCTTTTATTCCTCTAAGATTTGACCCTTATGCTGCTGGTGGCTAATTTAGCCAATACAAAATTATTTTTTTTCAAACTGGAAAATGACTGAAACCTTGCCACATGGGTACTCATCTGAGAGTACTCAGCAAGAGCTATCCAATGAATGACAACATGACAGGGTTTAGATGTTTGTGTCCTTGTGCTTTGGGCGCAAGTTGCCTCAGCATTGGAAGGGTTAAACTAACACAAAGACTTTTTGAGGATGCTTATTCTTTGGTGTGAATTCATGTTATTGTGAATTGTGTTTTTATTTATATTCCTAGTGCAAGGAGATTTTTCAATTTTGCTAGGACATTCTGGGCTTGAAGATGTTCCTGTTTGCTGGGATATTCTGACCAAAAAGACTTTTTGAGGATGCTTAGGAATTCATAAAATGATGATTTTTTAATTGTTTCATATTTTACTGGTACATTAATATATGTTTTTATTTCCACAGTCCTGTGGTCATCCCAGAGCTTGTGATTAAAGAAGAAGCAGAGAGAATATGTGAGGAAAGCTTCTTGGATGGAGAAGGTAAGGCTACCTGCAAAGAGGATCAAAAATATGTAGAGATAGGGATGCAGGGATGTCCAACTGTCACATTGTTGCACTGACTGATGCCACAAAACGTGTGACATGACAAAACATTTAATCACTCAATGACTCGTGAAGCTTTTGGAAAGCATGATCAAAAGAGTCTACTGGATGGTTCACTTTCAATTTTTAAATACAGATTGTATTAGAAAATGTTTTAACTCCATTTATTGATACCATTTTGTTGATTGATCTAGATGTTTAGTACTGCCTTAGATAAGCAAACACAAGTGGATTGGCAGCCGGTCGTTGTACCGAAGCTTCATAGCCTCAAAGCGGTACCCGGATGGTAAGCTCCTCGCAAAACTAGAGCGGCTCCTGCGCATGTGCGAGTCCAACTTCCTTTACAATGTAAACAAGTACGCCGCTCCCATTCATTCATTCACACAGAACGACGACTGAACGATCTCTGCTAAGATAAACAATTACAAGCGGTGCTCCCATTCATTCAGAACGATCTCTGTTATTTACTCGTGAAATAAAATGAGGAAAGAGGAGTTTATGCAATGAACATGACAGCGTTTAGATGCTTTTCAAAAATCTTTCCGTCCTTTCGCTTTAGATGAGAGTTGCTTCAGAATTGGAAGAGTTATGGGCTTGAGGCAGACAGTATTGGCCAAATGTCAGAATTATACTTTCAGTTTGATGGCGTTTTTCGTTACATATTAGTCGTCATCCATCCTTATTCATCTCTACATAGGGTGGATGACACGTCAGATTCTGATGCGTATCGGCTTTTTGGGGCATTTTATGCCAAAAATCACCATTAAAGTATGTTTTTTGGAATTTCCTTCTAGAAAAGTCATTTTTCGAGATAGAAACACAAAACTTGCTACAAATGTGTTCAAGAGGATGCTCTTTATCTTAGAACATGTTGCGTCAGAGTGACTTCAAGGAACCCCCCGCTGTGAGTGATTTTGTGGGAAAAATCATAATTTTTTGTAATTCCCCACAACTAGAATGTCATCCTGTGGAATATTCCAAATTCTCAACTGAATAGTTTTGGTGTAGAAAACAACACAAGAAGGTGTAGATACAGAAAGTGAGTTATGTTTGAATATTTGCATGATAGGCTACGTTTTTGGGCATTTTACAGAAAAATAGCATTAAAACTAGTATTTTTAGGGATTTGCTTCTAGAAGGTGCAATTCTCAATAGTAGGAACTCAAAACCTGCCACAAATAATTTTTATAAGGATGTCTCTGATAATCAAATGTTTTGTGTTAGTATGAAATGTATCTAAACCCTGCTGTGGGTGATTTTGGGGTAAAAAACTGTAAAATAGTAGGATTTTTGTAATTTCCCACAACTTGAATGTCATCCTGTGGACTATTCCTAACTCCCAACTACATAGTTCTGGTTTAGAAAACTAACCATGAAGGTGTAGATAGAGAGAGTGAGTCATGTTTACATATTTTCATGACATGTTAAGTTTTGGGGGGAAATTTACAGAAAAAAATGGCATAAACCAGCTGACTTTAGGGATTTGCTTCTGGAAGGTGCAATTTTCATAGTAGGAACTCAAAACTTGCCATAAATGATTTTATAAAGATGTCTATGATAATCAAATGTTTTGTGTTAGTATGAAATGTATCTGACCCCTGCTGTGAGTGATTTTGTGGTAAAAACCTGTAAAATAGGATTTGGTCACAGTCACAGTCACCTGGGTCAAGGTGTAATGATAATGTTTACTGTATGGTTATGGCTGTTAGATGCATGCTGTTTCACTGATGTTTGACTAGATGTCAGCTGTGCATTTCTAAGCAACATATATTTTGCACTGATCTATTTAATTCAATTTTTTTTAAAAATAAAAACTTTGAATGGTAGTAATATGCAATTATCCAATATTTCTATTAATAGGAAAGTCACTAAAAATAAAATACATCACTTCAACCTGTTGGCTCTTAACCCATTTAATTACTGGAGTACTGGAAATTGTATGTAGATAAATACTGCTGTGCCAGTATCCTGCATGAAAAGGGTCAATACCAGTGATGGGCTAGGACTTCTATGGGCATGGCAAGTGGGACTCCCTCTGCTGGCAGTAGGAAGCAAGTGCTTGTTCTCAGCATACCACCATCATACAGTGATAATAATGCTGATGCCTACTGCTGATTGATGTGATAAATTGAACAGAGTTTATATGCTGGAAAATCACTTGCATGACCCTTATAAGTTATTCACCATGTAAAGGCTGTGTCAAATTCTACTTGTTGGTTGGTAATAGTAAAAAAAAATGTATGCCGTCAGAGCATTTATTTCATTGGCCTTATCCAATTTTCTTTAAGACTGTACTGAATAACCACTGATATATATGAAGGGGATAGTGTACAAACATTAGTGTGGAAAAATAGGTTTTATTATACCCCACATGAAGATTCTTGATTCTGGTTGGTCAAGGGCCATGGATTAATTGTCACGTTTTCCCGACTCCTTCGCGACAGGCTGTTGTCCTAAACATTTATGTACTAGTTGATAAGTTACCACTAGCCCGAAGAATAGTTACCGCTAGCCCGAGGAATAGTTACTGCTAGCCCGAAGAATACCCACGAACACCTACAGAGTTTGTCGAGTGACCTACTGGTGAAACTAGTTCAACAAGGCAGACGACAAGTATTTATCCGAAGTCTCTGGTGTTTGTAATTTTTTTCTGGTGTTTTGTTCGGTATAATAAAACAGATATGACATCCCTGTGGGGTTTCCACCAGGAATAACTTCCCCTCAAGAGGATTGTCGCTCGAGGGCGACAATCCTCTCTCTGGGAAGTTATTCCTGGTGGAAACCCCACAGGGATGTCATATTTGTATAATATGACCCCAGTATGCAAAACAAAAACAACACAGCATAGTACAGTTTTGCTTTGACAGCTTTATTGACTTTGGTCCCATTCAATTAAGATCTACACTCAGTATTACGATTAGCTTGTGGCACACAGTAATCTTGCTTACATACTAAAACCTAATTATCCTCTCACAATCATGATTATGCAAAACATGAATACCTGTTATAGAATGTAAACATTCTTGAGCCTTGGACCTCACAAACTGAAGTCTCAGAGGTTCTGCAGTACTTTACAGGAAACAGCCCTATGGACCTCCGTTCATGCATAATTAAAGAAACCCACATGACAGATGAATTGGGCCAGACAAGGCTTAATTAGTCACACTGAATAAAGTATCAATAGTTCAATACATACTCCAGATCCAAAAAGGGGAAAAGATAATCACACATTCACACAATAAATTATGAAAAGTATTGTTTATACTTTATTTACATCATAACAGTAAAATAATGATGAGATATTAAAACAAAGTGTCAAATTTTGTCAAACATAAAAGCTGAGTTTGAAATATAACATTTTCTTTTCTAAATTTCAACTAATAAGATATCGCTTTCCATGTTCAGCTCTCAATTATAAGTTGGACAATGACAACACTGTGGCTACTTTTTCACATAGCTTTGATGTAAATTGATCACAAATCTGCTTAAGGTGGGTCCAGCACTTAGGCCATTTCTGACATTAGCTAGCATTTTCTTCATTTACAGCTTGTAGGTGATTGTAACACCCAGTAAACTATATATTTTCTGAAAGAAGACCTTTTATGCTACCTCTTAATGCTACTTTGATTTAGCTTTTCTTAAATGTCAGTTTTATTATAAAAAATGTTATATGTTATTTTTTCAATTAAATCACTTTCCGCCCACAGCAGCAGGTCAGAACGCCAACATAACTTGGATGGATTATAAGTTCATTTATGAACCTAGAAAAGGGTGTCTTGGATTTTCAATAGGACGCCCACTTCGCGAGATATGAGGGAAATTAACTCATTTCTCTGGAAAGACCACCCCCACCTGGCTTTGACATTAAATATCTGCCACAATAATGCAAATAAAATAAATCCAAGACACCCTTTTCTAGGTACATGTATGAACTTGTAATCCATCCAAGTTAAATTGGCGTTCTGTCCCGCTGCTGCAGGCTGAAAGTGATTTTATTGGAAAAATAACATTTTACATTTTTCTCAATAAAACTCTGACAATCTAAGAAAAGATAAATTAAAATAGCACTGAGATGTAGCTAGAAAGCTCTTCTTTTAGAAAATATATAGTTTACTGGGTGTTACAATCCCCTACAAGCTATAAATGACAAAATGCTAGCTAATGTCCTAAGTGCTGGACCCACCTTAACCCATTCATGCCTTTAGTGACCAAAAACATCCTTATCAATGAAATAATATCTCTACAATAAAAGCATCTTTCAGAGAAAATGTTGACCCCAACCCATTATATAGCTCTCCTTCAAGTATTCTCAAAGTTTGTGTTTAATTTCTATAATATTTTCAAAAATATCTTAACTTCCCAAACACAATACTTTTGGAACACTCAAGGCACAAATGGGTAAACAAATCCATTGAAAAATAAGTCTTTGGAGACAGTTGGTTCATACATGCTCAGAGAAGACCAATTTTGGCTTGGTTGGACTTGACATGAGGAATAAAGGATTTATTGAAGAGCTTGGTTAGATCATCTCGCACCTCTGGAATATCGGCTAGTCGCCTCTTCTTGACATCTCACCAGCTCCAGTCCAATACAATATTTCGCACCTGTGACAGATCCAAGGCTCCTGAAAGGCACATTAAAACATACTGTCCTATAAGCAGTTTTTTTTTATTTATTAAAAAAATGCATCGAATGTAAGTCTCATGATACTATCAACCAGTGAAACCTATTGAGTATTGGACAAACAAAAATAATCTTTAACAATCCAGTGCGCAACATAACCACTGGCCCCGTTGCAAGTGAATTTTGGCAAAAAAACGCAATGAGGCAAGTTGAACAAGACCGTGACTTGTCCTGCTCGACAAGTAATGTTTTGGACAAAGTCCAATCTCACCTATGTTTAACAGAGTGGCGGGGCAAATGAAAGTGCCACCGGGCCAAGTCAACTTTAGGGGCAGCTTGCCCCACTCAGAAAATAATGTTTTGCAACCTACATCAGAAAGAAGACAAATGTGTCTGTTCAATTATCTCTGCAATACATTCCTCATCACAGATTTCTTCAAAATGTTTACTACCGAATTACACCATCATAAAAGTCCCATAAGTATCTATATCCATAGAAATAGCTAATAATAGTAATAGCTGATTTATTTGAATTTGTCAATGTCAAATAGGATTATGAAACTCTCAAATAAGCCTATTGAAACAAACAGCCAATCTAATGGATTTGTTCAAAGATTTTCAATATTGATCAGATAACATATTGAAAATATCACAGGTGCCATTTCAAACAAATAGATTTAGCTTGATGCCAGAAGTGTGCATGACTTACTTGTTAACTTGTACCACCCTGGTGGCCGCTGAAGACACTAGCAGCAACAGAGGACTCCCTGGTGCACCTGAGGCTCCAGACACCCTCTTAGTCCACTTAGGAATGTGCTGCTGTAGATAGTCATTGAGTGATTGATCAAGTTCTCCACTCGGGAGAAAATGTTCCTCTACAAAATGAAATGAACAAAACAGAAATATAATGGGTATGAAGTAGCCACTGTCTATCTCTCGGAATACTTGGATATGTTGCCTATTCAACAAATCCTTAAAATGTGGACACATGAGAAACTGAGAACTCAATGCCAACTGGGAATGCATTTATCAGATCCAAGCTTATACTGATAAATTGAAGATCTCTGAAATTTTAACACTTTATGTGAACATATTTTTTCCTGGTCCCAAGGAATTTACATGTGTAAGGTACTTGAGTCCCCTTTATGTGGGGACCTGGTTATCGGGTATCATTAAGTTGATCAGTACCATTTTCGATGTTATGGCCTGTAAAAATCTTTAGCTGTCAGTCATCTCAAATTGACTTCTTATTGGACATAGACAATGATATCCCTAAGGTAATTCTGTACCTGCAGTGACCACTACCTGTGTAAGTAGTGAGAATATGTCATTTGAGTGGAAAGTTGTAAATGTTGAAAGGTTATAGAATAAATTGATTGACTAAGTACTGTTGGCTATGATATTCTCTTCCTGATAACACTCTGGAATCTAGAGATACACCTTTGTATATGATTATGCTGCTGTGAGGTTTGTTTTGGGATAGGGCTTTTAACTAGCTTGCAATGTTACTCATCACCTTAATAAGGTAAATATGAAATATACCTTGTATTTCCATGGCATCCAACTCCACGGCTGATATTTTACCCTCACCATTTTCCTGCAGCATACTGGTCAAATCTGTCCATGTTGGAGCCTGAGGTTCTTGTTCTTTCAAGACTTCAGTTATGTTTTTCTACAAATGTCAAAGCAGTATTAGCAGTATTTGACTCAATCATTGAATGGAACAGAAAATATGCTTACACGTAGTGCTATTTGAATTTTTCATACATGTAACTCGTGAAACAGTGTTAGTGCTATAATCTAAATTTTATGGCACATACAGCTCTATTGACAGCTTAATAATATATATACAAGTGAGTTGTAAAACATTCTGGACAAAACCCTTTCAGGAATGAAATGAGTAGGTGGGGTAATTTACAAAGCTGGCATTTATTTCAATAAGTACATGCATGTTCATGGTTATAATGGGCCATATCAAACTATCCAAACTGTTGCAGAAAGAATTTTAGAATATAGAATTCAATATTTTCCCTCAAATTCAGGAAAACTTGCTCCCTCATTTGGCTGTCTTATTTTATAGTAATAACATTTTTGAACCCTATTTGTTCCAGACTTATGCAAAATAGCACATTTTAGAGAATCTATATCTGTGGTGGACAGGAAAGCTCTTTGACAGAGATTTTAGATACCTTCACAGAAACAGAGATTCTCCTTCAAGTAAAGAAGAAAATTGAAGTTTAGCATATGGTCAATGTAGCCCAGATCCCGAAGTCTCTATTATTTATGCATATATTTTAAAGGTTGACCACCCGAATTAAATTTAGAGGAACTTATTCAGTGTTTCAGATGGAACTAAAACACTGTTGTGGACAGGAATTTTTTGTCACAAGTGTAGAAGGGGAAGGATTCAGTACATAAAACATTTTCCGGAGAACAAAATTTTGTTACCTCACTCAAAGATAAAATATAGTCATGTGGAAGACTCCTATGATACTGTTTTCTACAAAGCCAGTCATAAATCAGCAGTCTAAATGATTTCAAAAACTAAATTTCCAGGGATTCTCCATTCGCCCAATAGACATGTATGATCTACTCCAGAAAAAATATCCAACAGTTAATAAGATCACAAATGCATGTTTAAAAAGAATCATTACATTGTTATATCATAAGTATTTAGCAAATTGGGCATTAACTTTAAATGTTCATAATTCATTCATAACTCAGCTAGTTTGATATCAATTGGTAAGTGTACAGATGTGTACCTTGACTGACACCTCCTTCCTGTCTGCAACTGCCATGTCTCCTCTACATCCCTAATCCTGAAGCCACCCATTCAGTTAATCAGGGTAGATGCAATTTCCCCCCAAATCATATCCTCCTTCCCCAGACTGAACAATAAGGGGTGTTAATGAGAGGGGACGGTGGAGGAAAAACAGAATCCACATTGTGTGGGGTATACCAACAGCCTTGCTGTGTACAGGAAGTGATATAAAACTGATCGGGTAGTGAGTGCTCAGATCTACCCATGAGAAGGCAGAAGGTAACATCATGTTTTTCAAAACTTTTTCAGATTAATGATCTATTTATAAGAAGCTTCAATGTTAAATCAATTATTCTAATTGTCTAACAATTGCCCTTGTGGGGAAGTGGTCCCTCTAACATTAGACATTGTCATCTGTCACCTACCAACAGAGACATATAAAACCCACTCTCTGCTGCCATGTAATTCATAATTAAGTGAAATTATGTCTTTATATCAGTACACTAACTTAACTTTTTATTAAGGCAGAAAATTTCACCAGAGTGCACTCTTTTAATGAGAGATATTGATTCTTACTGAAAATGGTAAATGTGATTCCGTCACAAGACCATCTGTCAAAGTTTCTTGAATTAAGTTCACTTTTACTCATTCAACTCATAACTTTGTGGTGGAATCTGTGCAAAACAAATATACCTACATGTACCACATGATTAAGAAAAAATTGGGAAAAAGTGGCAGGAACAGCATGAAAGTGGTATTACATTGTAGTTTTACAAATTGAGTGCATAGCAGCAGATCTCTAATAATATACATACAGACTGTATTCCAGGTATGTCAGATTACCTTTTTTAAACTCCCACTGAAGCACCTTTTATTCAAGAAGTAAATAATTGAATTCATGCTAGCAAGGATGGCAGTGACAGCATTAAATGTGTTAAGTATATCCCCCACCCCCCTCCAGGAAAAAGTAATGTACATGTATAAAAGTGGGGAATCCTACCTATTTGAATATGTCCTGACCTTGTTGCTTGTAGCATATGATTCCCTGCTGACAGCTGAAATTGGAAAGGAAGTATTTCATTTACCAATCAAAAACATGGTAATAAAGCCACAAATAAGTGGGGAAAGCCCACAAATATTAGCCCACGCAAATCTCTAATACCTCCTCTTTCAAATGAGACCACATAATGCTATTTTCTGTGGGTCTTTATACGAAAATTTTGATAATAACCAAGGTCTCCTCGACTACTTAGTCTAGTACCTAGTGGTAGCCATGTTGGATTTATAAGCTTAAATAACTATCTGGAAAAATACACAATTCAAGACAAAAAAAGTCTACCAAGAGCTATAATCCTAACCATTTGCCAGTCCAAGCCGTTTTCTTTTACCATAATGTGACAAAAGATTGTTATTATTTACGTAGACCATACGTGAGACGTATTAGATCAGTGACGACCACATAGAAATGAAAGAAAATATAGTAGTTACTTTGAAATCATCTTCACAAAACGGCCAGATTTTACAGACTAAATCACGAAATACCGCATCAAAATTACATTTTTGCACAATGTTAAGTTATAATCTTTAAAATGATACAATAGATAATACTCTCGGTTGTTACATAATCAAGTAAATCGAACTGAAAATCTGACAAAGATAAATTTTTCTGGTCAGCCATTTTAATTGAAACATGTGCTGACAACATGCGTGTCTGTGCAGACGATAAAACACCATTTCCACGCACTGGCATGCCTCAAGAATACATTATTACACTCTTTATGCGGTTACTAAAATGGTGTTAAATGATGACAACTACATTTAAATGTGCTTACCTGGTACATTGAAAAATCACGTCCGTTATGGCCGGCAAGGCCTTCTCGTTCATCATCGCCGACTCTGTGTGGTAATGGAGGGTAGTGACGTCACACTCTCCAAAATAGAATGCGCCGTTGAGCCTATGAGCTTATCACAGCGCCAATGGGAACTGGGCACTCCCTTCGTATCCCTCTCTTCTTGGTCCTTGGTACTGCTAAGCAGACTGATATAATGGTGGTATCAGTCTTCCAAATATTGGCTGTGCTCCAGGACATCCCTGGGAATGGATACGATTAAGAATGAAATGGTATGGTAAGGTATTGGTACCAGTTAATTGGTATGGTATTATAATGGTACTGTTAATGGTACTTACCTTGCATTATCACCTTAATTTTATTTGTCGGGAATAGTCAGGTTTACGACTCTGGACAATCTCAAATAAATGATAACTTCACTGTGGTTAGTATCATTGAGTACCTTTAACCCATCCACACTTAAAGTTCCTCTAGAAAGTATCGTCTGCTTCTCTCATACTTTTGACAATAACTTGGTAATAAAGTAAAAGTTGACAAAATATTTGAAAGGGAGTTGTTGTTTGGCTTCTGGTAAACTTTTGTCCTTCAAATATTTTCCAAAAAATGCTTTTGTTAGAAAAATATTATCAAAATTGTCAGGCCTGTTTTGGCTGCTCTGAGTGTGAATGGGTTAAGGTATGAAACAAGGTACAATTACCGTTTGGCAAGCTTGCTTGCTGAACGGATTTTTGTGTCATGACAGGAGCGCCATCTATTGGTCTCTTGTCAAACATGAACGCACGTCAGTTCGTGTTTTTCTATCTGACAGCAGCGGACGTAGCTGCTGCCAATCATCAAAATTATTTGTTTTAAAACAAAAAACGAACTAATTTCTTAAAATACTTTAGTAAATCGTATCTGACAGCAGCACACATAGCTGCTGTCCATCTTAAAAACGTATTTTGGCAGTTTTATCCACTTTTGAGGCAGCAGGACTGATAGCACTCAACTACTCTTCAAAAACCTACTACTCTTCAAGAAGTGCTGGGTTTCTTTTGGATTTGGATCTGCCCTACATATATGTGTATATCAAAACATTGAGTAGGTGTTTATTTTCTTTAAAATCTTATCATGGTGAACATTTGTTTACTAGGGCACAGTTTTGTGTCAGGACTTCACCACCATATGTCTGTTGATCACCCTTTATCCCCCCAGGAAGTATCACATCATCTAAAATTAGACCATTTGGTTAAAAATTTTCATTTAATTGGGAAAAGGGGATCACAGATCATGAACTCTAGTTTTTCTTTGCCACATGAACTTATAACAGACATTCAGCCTGCTCTATTGTTTTTACAATATGGATCTAATGACCTGGCAGCAGGCAGGGAACCTTTAGAAGTGGCAACAAAAGTAGTAGATATTTCAAGAGAACTCTTACAATTTCATTCCTCTATTAAGAAAGTGGCAATCCTTTCAGCTTTACCAAGAGGACATTCAGCTTGGCTCAATGACAATATACAGAGATATAATGGATATATCAAAAACTATTGTGAAATAGAGGACCAAATATTTTATAAGACTTTACAGGGTTTTTGGACCAGTGATATATGTACATGGTCTCGTGACACCATACACCCAAATACGGTGTTAGGTCGCAAAAAGTACAAAAATGCTCTAAGAAGAGTAACTTTTGCCATGCTACCAAGATTGTCATAGTTGAACGTGAGTAAATTTAAGATTGTAACTGACTCTAATATAAAATTAACATGAGTTAATTATTATTCACCAATAATTTGATTTAAATTGTTGTTTTGACAACGCGTCATTTCAGCAAAGAAACCATTACTCATGCAGTTTTATAGTTCAATTTTGACATTATCTTGGGAACTTAAAATGTATTTTAACTGTTGGTTGACAAATTGTTATACTAACAGATTAATTTCATACCCTTTGTTTGGTTACTATTATCCTGTGGTGTTATGTTGAATTATTTGTTCTAGGTATTTATTGCAATACCATTTAGGCATATAATCTTGCCATTTTACTCTAGACATGAACTTACTCCAATTTGGCATCTTACTTTGCCATTTGATTTAGACATCACTTTGTCATTTAGGCATATTGTCTTGCCTCAACTCTTTTGATAGGTATTTTTATAATACCACTTGTTAGGCATATTACTTTGCCATTTGATTTAGACATCACTTTGTCATTTAGGCATATTGTCTTGCCTCAACTCTTTTGATAGGTATTTTTATAATACCACTTGTTAGGCATATTATCTTGCCATCCTTTTAATTTACTTTACATTAGGCATATCATCTTGCCATTTTATTCTGATCATGGATTTACTCTACATTGGGCATATTATCTTGCCATTTGAATTATACATTATCACAATGTCACTTAGGCATATTATCTTGCCTCAACTCTTTTGATAGGTATTGTTACATGCCGATTGTTATCTTGCCATTTAAATTAGACATTATCATAATGTCACTTAGGCATATTATCTTGCCTCAACTCTTTTGATAGGTATTGTTACATACCAATTGTTAGGCATATTATCTTGCCATCCTTAAATTTAGTTCACATACTAACTTTCCATTTACCTTAAGCATTATCACATAATCATATATTTGTGATAATATATAACTTCAGATATGCCTCCAGCTAGGACTCGGAAAGCGCCAAAGCGGTTAGTGCAAGAGACATCTAGCACTGATGTCCCATCAGCGGCCAAAATCAAGAGGCCAACATTAGCTGCTTTAAGTGACACTTTGGTTCAGGTGCAGCTTCAACAAGCCGAGTTTCAACAAAAGCTACTGGACATTATGTCAACTCAGACACAACAATCTACTCAATCACCATCTACACCACCACAGGAAAATCTATCTCCTCAAAATACTGTCATTCTGGACAACTCAGTAACTTCTGGTGCACATGATAGTTTTTCCCATGCCCAGAGCGATTCTTTTCACGAGTCCTCTACCACTAAGGTACTCAATTCATCATCTAATGCACTGCCTTCAGGTCAAAAAATACTTGATAGTGATGATGAAATTGACGATAGTGACAATGAAGGTGAGTGCTCTGTTCAATTCAACAAACAACGTCCCGTATTTTCGGGTGGCCTGACTGTAAGCCAAACTGTTCCACAAAAAATTAAAATTAAAATCTGGCAACATAAATATATCGAGTTCTGTGAGCTTTTAAATCCACATAACATGCCTCAATCCTATACTGTTTCACTCAATGCAAATTCTTTACTTTCGGAAAAGCCAGCTCTCACATTCCAACATAAAGATAAAAAGCAGCTTGGGGAATTTGAGTGGAACCAGGCATGGGACACATATATGTCCATTTATCTAAAGAAATATCCAGAGCAACTGGATCAAATGCTTACATACCACCAGCATATACAACGCATGATGGCACGCCAAGCAAATTGGCGCACCTATGACTACCATTTTCGCGTAGATCGGGAGTATGTCCAGTTCACATGGGACACTGTTCGTGCTGATTTAGAACGGGAGGCTTATCTTTTTCGTCCCTCAAATAAGTTCCAAAGTAACTCAACCAAATCATACAACACCTCCACATCTACCATACCAAAGGGCTACTGTTTCTCATATAACACCTTTGGGAAAAGGTGCACCAGAGAAAAATGTTCATTCAAACATTTATGCCCAGAGTGTAACAACCGCCACCCTAAATACCAACATAAACAATCAAAGCAGCAAATCAATGCCAACCCCGGTCAAAGCGCAAATCTTAAATAAGTATTTGGAAGGTTACCCTAATGCTCAGTATCTCATTGATGGGTTTACTGAGGGTTTCTACTTAAACTTTGATGGGCCAGAATCTACACTAACTTCATCAAACTCAATCTCAGCTATAAACAACCCCAAGGCAGTTGATGAAAAAATTCTTAAAGAGAGTAAGTTAGGTAGGCTATCAGGACCTTTCGAACATAAACCGTTCAAAAACTTCAAATGTTCCCCATTAGCCCTTCGGGAAAAACAGAACACGGGTAAATATCGCCTACTTCATAACTTATCATTCCCGTATGATGAAAATTCTGTAAATTTCAATATTTCAAAAGACGATTCTACGGTATCTTATGCTACCATAAAAGACGCAATTTCATACATTCAAAACTCACCTTCACCAGCTTTCATGGCTAAAACAGATATTTCAGATGCTTTCAGAATAATACCCATTCACCCATCAAATTACCACCTTACAGGTTTCTGGTGGAAAGGTTATTATTACGATAAATGCCTGCCTATGGGTTGTTCTTCATCTTGCAAAATATTTGAAGAATTTTCAACTGCACTGAAATGGATTTTGAACAAAAAATTTGGAATTAATAATGTAGTTAAAATCTTAGATGATTTTCTATTCATAGAGGATACCAAGAAAAAATGCCAAAAAGATCTAGACACATTCCTTTCATTGTGTGCGGAATTAGGTGTCCCACTTGCACCACATAAAACTGTGGGACCTTGCAATGACATAGTTTTCCTAGGCATAGGCCTAGACTCCAAACAAATGATGGCTTATCTTCCAAAAGACAAGCTCCAAAACTATGAAAGTGAAATAAGTCTTTTCCTTTCAAAAAGCAAAGTTACCTTGAGAGATTTTCAATCTTTATGCGGGAAACTACAATTTGCAACATCTGTAATAAGATGTGGGAAAGCATTCTTACGGCGCATGTATGAACAGCAAATCAAGGTTAAAAAACCATTCCATTTAATCCGCTTAACCAAAGAAACGAAAGATGATTTGCGCATCTGGCACCTGTTCCTGAAGTTTTACAATGGGAAATCTATCATAAGCTTGCCTTCTTTTGAAAATTCAAATACTTTGCACATGTGGTCAGATGCATCAAAAGCTGGTTTTGGTGCAACGTTCCAATCTCTATGGATCCAATCACATTGGCCATTGGACTGGACACCACTTAATATAGCTATACTTGAATTGTACCCGGTTTATGTACTCATAGGCATGTTTGGAAATTCACTTCAGCACACTCAGATAACGTATCATTGTGATAATCAAGCAGTCGTCACAATAGTTAATAACCAAACTTCTAAAGACAAACAAATCATGAAAATTGTAAGACCTCTAATTCTACTTCTTTTGAAATTCAACATTAATCTAAAAATGGTCCATGTACCAGGGGTCAAAAATATCTTGGCTGATTCTATTTCTCGTTTTCAGGTTACATCAAATCTACTAAGTCAATTTGGCATGCGGCTTTCGCCAACATTAATACCTGCGCATCTACAACCACAAAACTTTCCCATACATTGAAACAACTTCTCCAAAACTCCATGGCAAAATCAACTAAAAAAGCATACTTACGAAACTGGAATTATTTCTATAATTTCCTAGAAAATATCACCCAACAGGTACCAGTGCTCCCAGTGCACACTCAACATGTTGCTCTTTTTATTGCCCATTTATACAATCAAAATCTTCGCTCGAGCACAATTAAATCTTATATTTCAACCATATCCTTTGTTCATAAAATTGGCAATCTTGAAGATCCAACCAAGACCTTCTTAATCAAAAAAGCTATCATTGGTCAAAAGAGGAAGGAATCCAAACCTTCATATAAACTCCCTATAACTAGGAATATTTTGCATAAACTTGTCCAGGCTGTTCCATTTGCATCAGACAGTTCTTATGACCAAGTTATTTTTAAAGCGATATTTCTATTCACTTTTTACGCGTGTTTGAGAATCGGAGAAGTTGTTGAAGCGCAGGAAAAAATGCACACATTACAAATACACCAAATATCACCCATCAACACAAAGCAGGGTCAAGGCTATAAGGTAAAGTTCTCTTCATACAAGCATTCATACAATTTGACACCAACATTTCATTTGCAACCAACTAATTCAAAGTATTGTCCGGTCAACGCTTTGTCTAGCTTTCTAGCAATGCGACCCAAAGTTCAAGGACCTTTGTTCATATTCAAAAACAAAAAACCTGTATCGAGGCAAAATGTATCTCTATTCCTTAAAACCTGTCTTAAGTTACAGGGTTTAAATGATAAGTATTATAGTACTCATTCATTTAGAATTGGTAGAGCTACACAACTAGCAAAAGAAAACATACATGACAATATCATAAAATCAACAGGAAGGTGGAAAAGCCAAGCTTTCCAGGGTTACGTCCGGCCTTCCCATTTTGTTCTACCTATTTAAGTGATAATCTCCTAACTCCCCTCCTTTCTTTATGGGCTGTCAGTATTGATGATGTCTCATCATTACTGTTTGGCCCTCTCTCACGAGATCAGCCCATAGTTTAAGCATGGAAGTGGCAGATAATGCATGTGGCTGTCCAGCTATCTAGCAGTTACATGTATGTCTGTGATTTTCATCTTTAAATTTGCATTGGTAGTAAGCATTTAATCTTTGTGTGTACATAAAGTAATATTATATCTACAATGCAGTATGTTTCTGTCTAGCTTCCTAGCAGCTACATGCTAGCATATTTATTTAAAAATTGTATATAACCATGTAATTATTTGTCAATCAATTGTATGTATAAACATGTTTTATAATGGACTATATATATAACATATTAGTATGAAACTGTCCATTAATCAATTTATTGTATATATTATATCATTTACTTATAAATAAAAATTTATTATTTATTTATAAACCCAGCTTGGTGTTTGTTGGTTATGTCACAAAAAATTACCGTTTGGCAAGCTTGCTTGCTGAACGGATTTTTGTGTCATGACAGGAGCGCCATCTATTGGTCTCTTGTCAAACCAAAAGCTGCAGACATGACGTCACGTTGTCAAGTAAGGCACGTGACACAAACAAACATGAACGCACGTCAGTTCGTGTTTTTCTATCTGACAGCAGCGGACGTAGCTGCTGCCAATCATCAAAATTATTTGTTTTAAAAACCCACCCAAAATATTTTCCTTCAAAAAATATTTTTCCCTACCCATTTTATCAAAATATCTATACTCAGTATGTTGTGAAACTATTATGCAAGGCCCTCTCTCACGAGATCAGCCCATAGTTTAAGCATGGAAGTGGCAGATAATGCATGTGGCTGTCCAGCTATCTAGCAGTTACATGTATGTCTGTGATTTTCATCTTTAAATTTGCATTGGTAGTAAGCATTTAATCTTTGTGTGTACATAAAGTAATATTATATCTACAATGCAGTATGTTTCTGTCTAGCTTCCTAGCAGCTACATGCTAGCATATTTATTTAAAAATTGTATATAACCATGTAATTATTTGTCAATCAATTGTATGTATAAACATGTTTTATAATGGACTATATATATAACATATTAGTATGAAACTGTCCATTAATCAATTTATTGTATATATTATATCATTTACTTATAAATAAAAATTTATTATTTATTTATAAACCCAGCTTGGTGTTTGTTGGTTATGTCACAAAAATGGTTGATGTCTGTTGTTGGCAATAGAGTGACACATGCCTACTGGGATTTCATATAGTTTGTTTTCTCTCCAGGTTTTTGTTCAGCATGGTGGAGGATGAATGTATTGTGTAGTCGAGGACTTTTTAATTTTAAATCATTTTTATTTCCTCTTCTTCATAAATAATATACAGTGTACAAATAATAGTGCATGGGATATAACAGTGAGGTATTGGAGGCATTGTATAATACAAGAATCACGGTTCCGGGTTAACATAAATATTTGACAACAGGTGGTACTGCTTCTCAAAAAGTTGGTCCTTGCCTATTAAGCGGCATCTGTATTTTTCATCATAATAGAACTTTTTGACCTCATTTTTGACGTTTAATAAATGTGGACTTTGTTCTTTTTTCATGGCGTTATATATAACCTTCTTTGTCAGAAGTATAATAGTATTGATTGACATCGCGTTCTCCAAATCACCAAGAATTATTTTAGACTGTGAAAGGTTGTAATTGTTCATGCCTAGAGCCTGAATCCACTCCTGAACCTCATTCCAGAGTTGAATCACAATTTCACAATCCAAAAACATATGTTCTATGGAGTCGCTATGTGAGCGACAAAAACCACACAGATCAGAAATTTTTATACCCATCTTGAATAATTTCTCGTTAGTAAAGAATCTGTGATGTAAAGTACGAAATTGAATATACTTTAGGTAAGTATCTTTATAAATTAAATGGTGCTTTTGAAATGATCTGCTTAGATCAAAGTTGTTGAAATCAAGCTCAGAATTAGCACACCATTTATCTACAGCAGTATCCAATACCGAAGAAGAAGTATTTTTCATTCGACTATACATACAAGAAACTCCTTTTAGTGTTTGATTCAAAAAAATATTAAGGGAACCATTTTTTGGTTGGTCTTCATCATACAAAGGCATATCTTTCCATTCAATGAACTTCGATATTCTGTGGGTAATATAATGATATTCCAGGAAGTTTGTTTTCAACCCGTATGTTTCCATGAATAGATCAATTGGCATTATTACATTCATTACACCTAAAAAGTCAGACACCATTGTAATACCTTTAGAAAACCATTGCTTCTTAATAGGAAATGCAAAAATGGGATTAAGCCAAATAGGAGTATTTTTAATAAAAGGTTTTTCCGTCATGGCATCTGAGTTCCATAAGGTTGACAAGCTTTCCAAAACATCAAGCCAAAATTGATTTGCTGTTGTCTCTCTAAGTTTGTCTAAAATATCAGGACCATATGTGAAAACTTCCCATAAGTCAAAATTATTTGGAAAAATGGTCCACTTGCTTGTGGAACGTTGATACCTTTTCAACCAGCTTAGTTTAAGAGCTTTGTCAAATATATTGAGATCATGAAGTTTTAGGCCTCCATGAGGTATTTCACCCTCCAGGATTTCCTTTTTCCATTTTGGGGGCTTTCCACACCATAGAAACTTTGTAATAACATCATTAATCTCTTTGAAGCAAGAGGGGCTCGGGCTTGGTAGAGACAGCAACATATGAGTTATCTTGGGAATCAATAGTGACTTTATTATTGTAACTTTCCCATAAGGGGTTAAATTCCTAGAACTCCAGATACGGATTAATTGCTGGATTTCCCCCAATTTCCGTTGAATATTAAGGTCGGTAATTGCATTTAGCTTAGTCATATCGTAATGGATTCCCAGGATCTCAAATTTAGTTGACCAATTGAAACCGAATTTGCCCTGCCATTTTATGTTGCTGTCTCTTAAAGCTCCGAGCTTTACCACTTTGGTTTTTTCTTTATTGATATCCAGACCCGAGACATTTTTGAACCATTTTAAAACTCTAATGACACTTGTTATTGTTTGCACATCCTCTCTCAACAATAAGGTGGTGTCATCAGCGTACTGAGACACCTTTGCTTCTTCACCATGCACCTCTATTCCCCTAATAACATCCATCTCCCTGATGACATGAGACAAGACCTCTGCACAGATTACAAAAATATATGGGGACAAGGGGTCGCCTTGTCTGCATCCTCTCTCCAAGATGATAGGGCTTGAAAGAAATCCATTTTGCTCCACTTTTGAAGTGGAATTATATTGACAGAGTTTAATCATCTCAATAAAATTGTTGCCGAAATTAAAAAGTTCTAGAGATTCTTTGATAAATTTCCATTCAATGGTATCAAATGCTTTGGAGAAATCGAGCACTAATAACAAACCGGGAGTATCATGTGAATCACAATACTCTATGGTGTCGAACACCATTCTTGTGTTTTCTCCAATAAAGCGCCCCGATATGAACCCAGTCTGGTCCTCATTAATAATACTTGGTAAACAACATTTTAATCTATTGGCTACCATAGAAGAAAAAAATTTATAGATAGAATTTAATAGCGTTAGAGGTCGCCAATTTTTTAAGTCATTCCGTAGTTTCCCTTGTTTGGGAATGCAGGTGATGACACCGTCAAGAGCAAGTTTGGAGAAATGACTATGTGAAATAGCTTCAAGTATGTAGCGGTAGATCCAGAAATGTAATTCGTTAATAAAGAATTTAAAAAATTCATTAGAGTAACCGTCTGGACCTGGAGCCTTATTTAATTTGCTAGCCTTGATAGAACGTAAAAGTTCTTCTATGGTGTATGGAGCATCCAGCTTGGTTTTGTTAATTTCTGAAAGGCTTGGCAAATTATGTAGATGCTGCGAGAACTTTGAGTTTTCCAGAACTACAGTTTCCTTTGAGGAGTATAAATCAGCATAAAAATCTCTTTGTAATTCCAATATGGCTGCTGAGTCAGTTATTTCAGAGTCGTTATGTAAGAGAGAGGGGATATTTTTGTTGACATGATTTCTTTTCTCAAGATTTAAAAAATATTTGGATGGCTTTTCCCATGTGTCTGTAAGTGAAGCTCTTGAGCGCACTATGCAACCTTTTATTTTCTTCTCTCGTAAATTCTCTAATTGCAGAGACAGTTCTCTTAGAGAATTTTTTTTGATTAAATTATCGTTATCACTATCTATTTCTTCTTGTAATTTTTTAATAGAAGAGACGAGAGTATCCTCAGCTTCTGTTTCTTGCTTTTTGAGTGTCTTTGAAAATTTGATAATTTTACCTCTCAGTTGGCACAAGAGGGTTTCTAGAAACAGAGTTGAGGAAATAGAAATGTCAATTGTTTCTCCGTTGTCTCTTGCGACAAAAGCTTCACTGTAAACTGGTAGGGCATAGGTCTGATTGATTAATAAAATTTCAGCCTTAATCATGTCAACAAACTCAAGATTTTCCAATAAAGCATTGTTGAATTTCCATAATCCCTTTCCTCTTTTTTGACCTGATTTTTGGATAGAGAGTTTTATAATGTTGTGATCACTTTTGTAAGCATTCAAAATAAAGGATTTTGGATTCAGTGAAAGAATGTCCTCGGAAATTAAAAAATAATCAAGTCTGGATGCACGACATGGTTTATCTGCCCTCCACGTGAACCGCTTACGGGTGGGGTTAAGTAACCTCCAGATGTCAGAAAGATTGTGTGTCGAAATGAATTTGTTGATTATTTGGCTCGCAAGAGGATTTCTTAACTTTGCATAATTGTATATGTCTGCTTCAGACAAGGCAGCATTCCAATCTCCAGTCCAGATTTCACAGTTGTTCGAGATTGACTTGACTTTTTCAAATAATGCAGAAAACCAGACCGGGTCGTCTCTATTTGGGGCATAAAGGTTAATAATAAAGACATTAATTAAATTTGTAATTGACAATTCTAATATAAGAAATCTGCCTTCAGGATCCTTGATACACTGCTTCACAGTGTGTTCAAATGTATTATTTATCATTACCATTACACCTCTACTGTTAGTAGAACTGCCGGCAATATAATAGTCCAAGTTCCACTCTTTAGATAGCATGGTCAGATCTTTTTGTATCAAGTGTGTTTCCTGAAGGCATATTATATCCGATTTAAGATTTTTGATATAATCAAAAATGTCTCTTCTTTTAAATTGTTGGCGCAAACCCCGAACATTGGCAGAGAAAATGTCTATGTCATCATTACCCATTGCAGGTTAGGGAGAAGTATGCATTAGGAGGCAGTACACTGTATTGAAGAAGAAAAGGCTTTAAAAAACAATCAAACATAATAAACATCAAAATTATGACTTAAGAAGTCACAATTAGCAATTATTCATACAATTTGGTCCAGAATACTGTACCGCTTTTCAGCTAAGTTTTTGAATTTAGAAAGGTTTAAGATAGAAAAAGAAAAAAAAAAAGAGACCAGAATACAAAACAGATGCTAGTGTAAAGTTAATATGTAGAATTTTACTTTTAAAAGAAATGAAAAGAAAAAAAAAATTTAAACCGATACCAGAAATGTTATAAAAAAGTTTTGCTAGAAAGGAAGTGGAACATCAGAGCTCCGATAACTATTTCCTTTTTTGCAAAATTTATTGTAGAATTAGCAGTCTTAAAGAGAGAAAATAAAAAAAAATAAAAAAGGACTAAAGAGTCACCTTTTTGATATTTAAGAATATAATTGAAGAGTAGTACAGTACAGTTTCCGGTAGGTGTCATTAACTTTCCTGATTTTATAAATATAAATATTAAGGAGAAACTTAGAAGCAGCCTGAGAGCCTTTCTCAGGACCTACTTCCAACACGTGTTAGACCCCCTTATCTTAAGGGTTATAAACCAAAAAGCAAAATATCCTTCTCAAAAAATACAGACAAGTATTTGGACTGAGAAAAACAAGAAAACAACATATTATATGTCCATATTCCACTAAGTGCAGCGAGTCAACCTTTCACATTCTGGATACATGTTAATGAAACTGTAGTGGCACAACACAAAAAAAAAAAAAAAAAAAAAAAAAAAAAAAAAAATGAACAGTTTGCAATACTCAATCAGTAACACCCAACCATAGTAGTGAAAATTTTGCATAAAGTGCTTCATGTACACAATGAAACGATAGTGGCACAGAAATGAACAGTTGCAATACTCAATATGCAACACCCAGCCATAGTAGTGAAACTTTTACATAAGGTGCACCATGTACACAACAAACAGACAAACCGCCATAACACACAATACCTCTCATAATAGTAATATTATTACCATAGAGTACACAATGTACCAGCATTATCCTTCTTCAATGACTGTGCCAGAGTACTAAAATAACCATTGAGTTATATATTCTTCATGAATGTCGAAGCACTAGCACAATTCAAAGATGGTATATGCTTTCCCCTGAATGGGTCAGTCTAGCATGAGTGTACCTCTAAGTGACTTTCACTGATTTGATCAGTCCACTGGAAAGACTATTAAAGTTTTAACTCAAAGCTAAATGATACACAATGAAAAACCAATATGTGCTTTCCCCTGACTGTGTCAGCATTCTTTTAATGAAGTTTTGAAAAGAAGTATTTGTGTCAAGTTAATTGAGAAACCTTGAGCTATTGGACTGACATGATCTATCCGTTTAAATAATCAGTAATCCCATGGAAAGATTATTCTGGCATAGAATAGAACTAAATGTCAACGCAGTGACACATTTGAAAAGCAATGTTGGGTCAGCACTCCATCATCAAGCTTTGAATAAACAGGTTTGGATCAAGTTGTTTGAAGAACCTTGAGTTTTGGGCAGACATGATCCATCATCATTGTTGATCAGTAATAGCATGATATTTTCCGTATAGTGTACAGTAGAGACAATGTATATTTTCCCCTGACTGTATTAGTCCATTATGAAAGTGACTCTAAGTCTCACTGTCTTGGGAAATAACATAAAAGGAGAAAAGTGCACATTAAAATTTAGGTCCTGCCTGAATGACAGAAAAGTTAACCGAAGTATGCTTTCCCCAGAATGGGTCTGCATTTTATTATTAACACATTGAGTGAGAATATCCTTTAGGTAAAAACCTTCAGGTAAGGAAAGGACATGGTCAGTATCAAAATGACACTATCAATACACTGTACACCACATGGGTAACTAGATATGCATGAGCCAAATATTGTCTCTCCCTGTACAGATATGTCATATCAAAACATGGAGATTAAAATTGAGTAGTGTAAAGACATATTGCTTTCCCCTAAATGGGTTAACACTGGAAGACCACAAAAATAGTACGTGTCAACAAGTTGGACCAGTATTTTGAAAGTGATTGCAGGTTTGTGCTCATACCTTTCATTACCTGATTTGCCCCATAGCCATAATTGGTAAAGAATAAGAAGAATATAGAGATTTTTATTACTTAAAGGTAACAACGCTTTTTAAGTGAAGAAAATAGAAAATTAAGAGTATTGCCTTTAACCAAGATTGACCAGGTAGTAATTATAAGTCCAATGAGGGCCAGCAGCAAATCAGGGAGATGAGAATTTTTCAAAGTGAAATTAACCCATATTGTCTAGCTATACCTGACCTGCATAAATACCCTTATGAATAGTTCCAGAGCAAGTGAATGAAGTGCATAGTAGCAGAGTGAAAAAGAAGTTCAAAATTCGTATTTTGTTATTGACTTTTTTTTTTTGAAGAGATTATTTGAGAGTGCAAAAATTGGATTTGTAATAAAAATTGACTTATGAAAGAACTGAAATGAGATTAGTTTTGGATGATTCGAGTTTGTGTCATAATCTGAATAAGGAGTGAGTCGGAAGATTCTGTATTAGTGAATTTCCAAAATTGTATTTGGGATTATAGCAGTATATTCTTATTGAATATGGGTCAGATTAGCTTTTTGGGTATTGTCATGTTATTAATGACTATGAGTCATATGTTAATTCACATGTGGTACAGCTTGGTGATGTTAGAGCGGATTATCCTGCTTACCAGAATAGGGCTGAGACACTTGATTCTCGCTACAATGTTCAATACTGTCGAGACATCTGTAGGCCTGGGTGTTGCATGGTATGTAACCACCTGATGGGGGCAGTTGGACTCTACCACCAGCCTGGTGATAGGGGTCTTCTGTATAGTGCGCAGGAGTCGTGGGGATGGGTCAGCCACCTTACAGGAGATTCCGATAAACCCATTATCGAAATGATTAAGGAAATCTTGTATCTCCTCAGGGCCACCATTATAATTCAAAACATGGACTGGATGTTTCTTGAGGAGGGTCTCCTTTGCCAGGTTAATGGTGCGGTGGAAGTCGCCAGTGCTGAGTAACCTTACTGCTTTGTTACTTTCTTTTGCCAGTTGCATGAACTCTGACATGACCTGCTTTTGTTTTCCTAAACTGGAGGACATCAGCCTGCTATCTAGCCCTAACCCTCCTATAGCGACTAAATTGTTCCTTTTGATCTGCAGTTTACAAAACACATAGTACCCTGCCTTGACCTGATGTGCATTTTGAGGGCTAACTCCCACTGCCAGACGGATCATTGGATCCTTCATGATCAACATCATGTCTTCTATGGGTGTCGCTGGATCGTGTACTTCTGCAATCACCATGTTCACCTTTGTATCTCTTAGATCTTTCTGTATAAGCTCTAGTGAGCTTAATGAACCCTTGTGGTTCTCTTGAGAGTAGAGAGTAATAATGTCACATCTGGTATCTACCACAGATGCACTTTGAGTGCATGATCTGCTCCCAATGATTCTACCAGCCTCCTTGAGGTAGCAGAGGATCTCAGAAATAGTTTTCCAATGTAGGAGCTCTACTACTCTATTTGGATGTCTAGCTGAATATCGTGATTTGGGTGCTGAGCCATAGTGCTGGTCGATTGTCTCTAGAAATATAGTCTCTCTCTCTGTGAAGTCGGAACCACACTTGGTGTGTAGTCCCAGTTCTTTCACTTTATGCAGGACTGCACGGGGAGTTTGTACTCCAAATTCCTCCATGAGGTAGTTAATGAAATCTTTGTGCCTCTCTATAAGTGTGTCTTTATGGAACAGTGGGACATATGAGCCCTCGCACCTCGTGATTTCAGAGGGTGTATGGTACCGTTGGCAGTTCCAGCATGTCAGATCCCCTATGACTCCCCACCAGATGCTCCCTAAATGTTCTAAGCCAACATGGCTCCTGAGGTTTTTCTCTCTACTCCCACAGATCCTGCATATCCTATAAGCCGAGCCTTTGCGAGATGCTGTCAAAATAGGTCTGTCAGGGGGGCATTCTACTTCATTCTTCACTGGAGCTGTGTTAGGGGGGGATTTCCTATTTGCTATCTTGATCACCCTTCTAGGAGGGGCCATGGCAGAGCTGTCTACAGGAGGGGTTGTATTGTGAGTCCAACCTAATCTGCTCTTCACATGTGATTTGACCTCCGGGGATTGGTCTGTGTGGGGGATATCTCTCCAACCCAGTCTTCTCTTTACTGGGGACTGATCTTCAGAGGATTGGTCACTCAAAACTCGTAGTCTCTTGATCTTTCTACTAAGGATGTCACAAGAATCCTCTTTCTCTTCACTCGCTGTCTCCCTCTGAGTGTCCCACATTATCTTTTCTATTTTAACTTTCTTGATTGGAGGTTCTGCTATGGCCATGTTACCCAAACCAACCCTGACGGCTTCTCTGAAGGAGGATAACCTATCTGTATCCATGGGCTTTCTTTTGAGAATGGTTAGATTATGCTTCATGGTTGCCGCCCATGCGTCACTGCCTGTGGGGGGTTGGGTGGCTAGAGCAGGCTTTGCAGCTTCTGAGCTGTATGTGTTAGGATTCAGAGAAGGGTCTGGGGGGGGTTTGATGTCTTGAACCGGCTTCTCAGCATCTGAGCTGTCAGTGGTAGAATTGCGGAAAGAGTCACTATCTGTGCTGACTGGCCACATCTTATCTCTTATGTCCTTAGGAAGACATTGCCCCATACTTCTAGGTGATTTGCTCGAGGATTGGGCCGAAAGTTCAGAAAGAGTTCTCTCCTTGTCTGCAGACGAAAGGTTAAGCGTCGAAATGTCTACATCAGGATTTCTCAGGTATCCAGTGAAGTCGGGGACCAGTGGTAGTATGGCGCTACCCATAGCCACTGGTGGATCAGCCTGTTTACTTTCACTAATAAACTCTACATCTGATGAGTCTTCATGGCTTTCACAATGTGTGGCATGAGTGGCTAAGAGTTCTTGAATGGTACTGTCCTTTTTGGGAAATTCTGAAGTAACCTGGCTTTTGGCGGCAGACTTTCTATTAGAGGGTGGGGGTATTTTTACTTTAGGCCTGGCCCCAGTGTCCTGTAATCTGCCTCTCTTTCGAGTTTGAGATGATTTCTTCTTTGTGGCCTTAATGTCAAGGGATTTTTCTCTCTTCCGACGCCGAAGGGATTTAACATCTGTGGGAGTATCTCGAAGCCTTTGCAGAGATACACTGCACCTGGGAAGACCAGGTGGTGTTGTGAGACTGGAAGCCTGTAGAAGCTTGTCTCGTGGCATTTCCTGACCCAGATTCAATCCTGGTAGAGAAGGGGCAGGTTCTGGTGGTGTGTCTGTCCCCTGGTCCAATTTAATTCTCCTGCTCAGGATCTTCTTAGCCATTCTGTTATATGGTGCAGTGCCGGGGATGGGAGTAGTAGGGAGATGTAGATGAAAAGGAATGAAGAAAAGAATTTGGTTAGTGAGTGACATGTAAGGGAAACATTAATAGCAAGTGGGATTCATACCTCTAAGTATGAGCTTAAAATATTATTCAAATGGTGGCATATGTTAAGAGTATCATGATTAAAGTTTTGATCTAATGTGGTGAACAGGCACAAGATGAAAAGGAATGAAGAAAAGAATTTGGTTAGTGAGTGACATGTAAGGGAAACATTAATAGCAAGTGGGATTCATACCTCTAAGTATGAGCTTAAAATATTATTCAAATGGTGGCATATGTTAAGAGTATCATGATTAAAGTTTTGATCTAATGTGGTGAACAGGCACAACCTCAAGGACATATAGATGAAGGCTCTTACAACAGAAAAGAAAATAAGCAGTGCCACCCGTTACATGTCAAGAAGTACATAGTGAAACTGCATCACAGTAGATGTTTTGAGGGAATTAATTTCTCAAATTCTGCAAACTTTGCAGGCCCTCACTACTTGCATGTTTTGCAAGACCAGGTGGTAGATAAGCAGGGTCTATCTCATAGACAGTATTCCAGTACCTATCCTCTTTTTTTTCTTTGCGTTCCAACCAGACCTGCCCCTTAGGGTTGTCTCTGACCCTACCCTCACAATGCTCTTTCTGCTTCATTTTTTGATTAACATAATTTAGGTCCTTTCTTCTTTGCCTTGCCCTTGGGGCTAGGTCTGTCTTAACAGCAAAATTGGTATCATTGTCCTTATTGTACTGAAACAGGTCTTTATTTGCTCTGAGCATTGCCTGCCTGTCATCCCAAATCAGAAAGGCTACTATGATAGGCCTCTGAGGCATTTTGTTTTGACCCACTCTATGAACGTTTTTGATTGCCCATCTATCCACCACCTCATTTTTGACTCCCAGTACTGTGATACAGAACTCTCTCAGAGTCACTTTGACGTTTTCCTTGTCCGGTTCGTCAACCCCATATATCCATAAATTCATTTTGCGTCCGTGCTGTTCACGAATCTCCTCTCTATCCTTAGCTGCCCTGTTTTCTTCTTCAAGATTTTCTATACGCCTATTCATGTGCTCAATCATCAAATCCTTCTCTCTCAATGACTTTGCCAATTTGATTATCTCATCATGCTTTTGATTAAAATCGTTTTGTTGTTTTATCACATCATCTATATCCGACCTATTTCTAGTAACCGCTTCGGTTATTGTGTTATTCTCTGTTGCAACAGTGTCTACCCTTTGTGTGATATCGGTCACTGTAACTTTCAACTTGTCAATTGATTCAGTATTAGTATTGAACTTATCATTCAAAATCTTGACCTCCATTCTGACCTTCGATATCTCGGTTGTGAGCATTTTTGCTAATTCGTTATTGCTCATTTGTTCTTCTTGCTGAACTGAATCGTTATCAATAACTTCTGACTCTGAGTCAGTTACAACCTTTTCAACATTTACATCAACATCAGTAATAACACTAGCACCCTCTGATTCCGCTTCGGAACGAAGCCCTGTTCTAAGCCAATGGTTCCTAATGTCCGGTAGCACAGCCGGCGGAGCTTCTTTAGCCTTGGTTTTCTTGGGTGGCATGACAAATTTACCTGAAGTTCCTAGGCTTGAGTAGAATGTAATTGGAAGATCCTTCCTGGTCGAGAAGAACAAGATGGCGGCCGCCGTCACGATAAGAAGAAAAAGTGGTAGAACAGCCCGGGTTGGAATTCCTTCTGTGACCTGGTCCGTCCGATCACTCCAGATTGAGTGATAGCAGCTTGGCTTTCGTATAATCCCCAGGATTAGGATGTGAGTCAATCTTGTAGAAAGATATCCAGCAGTTTCTCGAGAGACATGAACTATGTCATGTACCATGTGCTCCGGGTGGCACTGGAAGTGCCCGTATGTTGTACTCCGAATGTATTGAAAGAAAACTCTAAGTTCGCTTTTCTCTCCTTAGGGGAGAGAAAAATTTGTCAGAAGTCTTAGGAATTCACCTAAGAGCAGATTTGAGCGGAGTATCTCTTTGCAATTTGAAAATTGAAATTTTCCGAGGGTATCCGAATGCTCTCGATTTCACTATGCCGGCTCGCTTTGACTATAGTCCGTTTGATAGGAGTCAGGGTTTAACCGTTTGTTTTCGCGATAAAGTCCGTTTTTGATGGATTATTCCAAATTTCAGCTATTGAAAGCTTTCAGCAGATGAATGACATTCCGATGGAATGAAGATTGGATACGGATGGTTATTTTGTAACGCAAAATTTGATGAAGTTAACGGAGCTCGTTGTGTAGAAGACCTTCTTACTCCATGACGTCACAGGTTCATCACCTGTAGTCGAGGACTTGTGAAAAAACGCTCCCTTAAAAAACAAGCTGTGTATGAATTGCTCGATGCAGGAGAAGATATCGCAAGGAGGTTAAGAGGTAAGCCACAGGTTCTCAACATTCTGACTTAGCCCTGAGATGTTCTTATTGGGTTAAGCAATCGTCATTCAAATTATTTTCCAATACCACCATATGATTTAATTGATAAGATAATGTTGCAAGGCTCCAAAAATGTTTTGCTTGTGGTTACCTTATTCATCCTTTCAGAACATTTTTGACTCTGAAAATTTGATAGACTAGGGTGTCGTCCATAGGCATTACACACCATGCGCATCTCTGAATCACCAACATTGTGGCTCTTTAACCTTATATTTATATAATGGATACTGGCAAAGCAAGTTTCCAATACATGTTCTTACCTATGTATTGCCTTAAAATCCTTATTATGAAGAAAATACCTGGAATTTGCCAAAAAAGAAAAGAAAAGGTCACTAACAGACCCCTTTTTGGGGTTTGTGTAAGATAAATGGAACATCTATTTTGGGGAGGTCCTGGAACAACCTTAGAGCAAGCTTATAATCAGAATTTCTTCTCTAGGTCCTGTTGGAGATGAGGCTCAAGGCAATGAGATCCTAAGTCATGCTTCGAAGACCAGAACTGACTTCATTCACAACAATATTGCGACTAAAGCACTCTACACCAATGACACTGGCAATGATGAGTAAGTATTATAACACACGCACTCACAGAGAGAGAGAGACAGAGGCAGAGAGTTGCATTGAAATCGCGGAACTACGAACTGTCCTTAGACATAAGCCTAACTGCTGTTGAAGAGTATTTTCTGTATTTTTTCAAAATAACTTATATTTTATTAACAATTGAGGAGCATATATTGTTTCTAGTAGTAAAAAGATACTTATTATTAATTTTAACTAATCTACCATTATTTCACTGAGTAGTTTCATTGCATGCTTATTGTTTTTTTTACCGACCCCTTTTTTGATCATGCCAAAATAAAGTCATTTTGAGACTATAATAACAATAGTCTTGATACAAACATTATAGAGTTATTCATAAAATCTCATAATTGCCAATAAATTCAACTATTGAAAAATCCATTTATAAATGTGGAAATGGTGGTTTCATGGCTTCTTGATATAATAAATTTATTTAGTTTATGATTTTGTCACATATTGCTGTAAATGATGCTTAAAGCTGTTGATTTGATATAAGGATCTGGTGTTTCTGATATTTCTTGAATATCTACTGACTACAAGGTGATGTGGGCCAAAAGAAATATCACTCGATTATATGTCAAACAGGGTGTACATTTATATTATGACCTGTATACTTATGGTAATATTGGATGGAAGATCATCGATGTACTTTCACTACCAATCAAAATAAGTTCAAATCAATACATCAAAAACATACATGATTATCAAAATATAAAAAGAATAAAATACTACTAGTACATTGAAATAAAGACAAAATGAATTATTATTTTTCGGGTCATACATTTTATAAAACAAGCAACAGCAACTCTTTAGTATGGACCACAGGCATATTTCTTGTTCAATCAATCAATTAAGTTTGAATTGAATTAAATTTGAAACAAATTAAATTTCAATTTTATGTTTTATTTTAGATTGGTCTTATTGGTTGACACTCAGGAGTGGGGTGGAGACCGCTTGGGCCTTGGACAGGTAAGTCATACAAGAATAAGTTGTCCCTTTTTGGCAACATCTATATTAGGGATTGGCACCTCTAAAATTTCAACGGTACAATACAATATCACCTTTTCTTTAATAATATGCTATCTTAATCAATAAATTCATGAATAACATCTTTAATTAAACTTAGGAAAAACAGAAAGTGTGCCTTTTAATCATATGCAAATAATCAGAAAAAGGTTGGTCTCTAAAAATTGGGACTGATCATTATAATTGGAAGTAAAAGTAGTTAGATCTCTGATAAATCAATTAATCAGAACAACATTGACTGTAGCACCTTACAATTAATGATTGTTTATTTCAGCTGACTGATCTGCTGGGGGAGGCTGGTGTGTGTTACCGTACACAGAAACTGCAGAGTGGCGACTATGCCTGGCTCTGGCGCTCTGCTGGGAAGGAACTCACCCTCCCACTGCTTGTAGAACGCAAGAGGGCAGGTTAGTTTTTGGGTGATTCGGAGTATGCAGTATGACAGGGCGCCAATATTTACCCATTTACAGGGTAGTCCAATTGACCAGCTACTGTGTGACAGGCAAGTTTGCAGACAACAGCAGGACTCGAAATTAGCTTTCAAGCCCTGTTCCCTAGGCTCCCTTGAATTCTCCTGCAGCTCCCTCAATTTCTTTCAGACAGCCCAAAGATGTACTGGTTATAAATACCTAACACATTTAAGAAGCTTTTGAAGATGCAATATAGCTCCATGGAAAAAAACTTTATTTCGAGTCCTGAAACAGCATGGCCAATGGTGCCTTTTAAAATAATTTTCATTATTGTTTTCATTTCTGATACTTATCTCGATATGCATGTGAACTCTTAGTGACATGATCCTGCTTTTGTATGCACAATCTAGTTAGGTCTGCTTTGAACAGTAGAAAATTTTCTTAGTTTGCCAGAAAAGTGCCAAAAAGGTCTGATATCTATGACCTTAGTACATAATAAAATTGGCTGACCCTATATAATTATATATATATATATATATATATATATATAATATATATATATATATATATATATATATATATATATATATATATATATATATATATATATATATATATAGAGAGAGAGAGAGAGAGAGAGAGAGAGAGAGAGAGAGAGAGAGAGAGAGAGAGAGATGTAGCCTCAGCATTATATGTATATATATATATATATATATATATACTGTAGAACACAAAATTTCCGCGTGTGTTTATATATAGCGTACTTAGCGTCTGGTGCCGCTTCGCTATATATAAAAACGCTGTACTTTTGTCTCTTTTTAGCCACTGGTGGCGCTGACGTCAATGAGACGGTCCCCTTTGAAGCAAGAATTGGAGGTTTCTTGTGCAGCCGTTATTTTCGTTTTAGTGGTGGCCGCTAGATAGCGCCACTAGTAAATCTAATAGAAGATAGGTAGCCCTGCTGAAACCCTTTTTCAAAATCGGTTTCTGGGCTTGTGGTAGGCACCGCAGCGGCCGCTACGCGGCGTTGCATGTCCTGTTTTGACATGCGGGAAAAACGCGTACCCGCAGAGGACCTACTTTCGGCTATGGTCTAGCGTTGGAACTACTTCGAATTGAGTAGTCACGCTGGATTTATTTTGTAGTGAAGTGTCTGAACTGTGCGAGAATTGTAAAAATCCGCACTATCAAGGCTGTCTAGTGATTGTTCACTCCATTTGAAAATTGTACTAAACTTCGGGGCTAGATTTCTCCCCTTTGGGTTTGTTTAATCGCCAATCGGAGTTAATTCTCGCACTCTACGGGAAAAACTACATTAGAATCACCTATCCAATTGTAACTACTATCTATAAAACATTAGATAGACCATAGCCGAAAATTTCCTCTCCGATTTTACCATGCCGTAAAGAGCTCTTGATTGGCCTGCGGCGGGCTTGTTTTCATTGAAATTGACCCTTTCATTCCCAAACATTTAGTGTGTATTTTTTAAATTAGTGTATAGGTGTATATATGAGGATATTTTAAGACTGATGGTCTAATTTTATAGGTAGTGGGGGACTTCTGAACAGATCTGGAGGCCCCAATATTCTACTATAACAAGGTTTAACAGCAGGGAAAGTATGATTAATACAGATTTATAATTCTGGGGCAATAAAAGTGAAAATGCTGGAAATTTTACCATAGCCAATGTGGGGTTAATTCATTGAACTCAGTTTTCCTCTATCCTGCATTTATTTGACAATTTGGCCATTATGGCCTATACAATGTATATATTGCCTGAAAGCTCTAATGAGGAATTATGAAAAGTACCCCCTCAACATGTCAGATTTTGAAAATATTGGGTTAATACAATTTTACTAGGTGATTCAGCCTATAAAATGTGACTAATTTCTTTAACTAAGTTTTTCCTCTATCCTGCTTTTAGTTGATAATTCAGTCTATAAAAAGTACATTATTATAATAGTAGGAACTATTTACGGTACATGTTATGAGGAAATGGATTTAGGATAGATTGAGAGGTTTAGTTATTGGACTCAGTTTTTGCTCTATCCTGTTTACACTTAACAATTTAGCCTACACAAAGTTCATATTATATAAATATCACAAAAGTACCCGCTCAGCAGTATGTTAGATTTTGACTATGTGGGGCTAATTACTTAGACTCAAATTTCCCTGTCCTGCTTTTGCTTGGCAATTCGAATATACAAAGTATATATTGCCTGAAAGCTCTTCTGAATAAGGAATACATAAGAAATAATAAAAGTACCCTTTGAACAATTTCTTTTGACAATTTTGGGTTCATTCCTAGAAATTTTACTAGATAATTTGACCTATACAATGTGTGGCTGATTTATCAGACTCAGTTTTTGCTCGATCTTGCTTTTTTGGTGCTAAAGTGACTTGTGAGCTCATGGACGTGTGGTTTTAAAAAGAGAATTCACTATTTCGTCAACCAATTTGTAAGAAATACTTAATGATGGAGATTTGCAAGAATTTACATGGTTATTTTATTGTCAAATGTGCTTGCGTAGAGGATTACATATCTATATTTACATAATGAGTTCTGTATAGCGATACTAAGGTCTATTTAACGCTCAACACTGCCTAATACATTGGGGATTGTAAATATACATGACAGAGATAAGCAGTGATAAGAAAGTGTGAGTTAGGCATTCTGTGTTAGGTTTGTATTCCCTACATAGGCGAGTTCACAAGTTAACAACTTCAGCTCGAGCTCGGCTTGCCTACCCCAGTACTCGAACCACTCTAGTTTGTGAGTGGTGAGTGCAGCTCTATTTATTTTGTGCTTACTTTTGTGCAAATGGGTATTTTTTTAAATATTCTTGATAAATAAAATTGTATGTATTGAGATAATTTATCTTGGGCCAATAAATAATTTATTTTGTATATATTGTGATGCATTCTGTTCTTGTGCTTGATAGGTATTCTACAAAACTATTCTTGATAAACAAATTTGTATATATTGATATGATTTATGTTGTGCCAGTAAATAATTACTTTTGTATCTATTTTGATATACATTGTTCTTGATTCTTATCTTGTTCTTGATTGTGATAAATGTTGTCTTGGATTTCAATCTCCCATCCCACTTATAGGGGCTTTGGACCCTCAACAACCCACTCCTTCCCACCACACTGGAGTATAATTATTATTGTAAAAACTATTTTTTATTAAACACATGACAGAACATCAAAAGCATCTAAAACTAATGGCATTAGAAAATTAATGGTATGCAGGATTAGAATATATATCTAGTGTGGGAAACTATAAGAAAGGAGGGGGTTGCAGGCGTGGTTAAAGACTGAAAGGGTGGTCCAGGTAACTGAAAGCAGAAGAAATAAGTGTATAGTTCACCACCACCAAATAACTACTACATGTACAGCAACATGCAAACAACAAAAAGGCAAGTATATGAAAGGTGGTTAGGGTACTGGTGCAACATCAAAAAAGGGTAAAAAAAAAAAGTTAAATTGTTTCAAAACAGAAATACTTTTCATCTCAAATCATGTTTTTCTCACACAACCCCCCCCCCCCCCCCCCCATCTATGATACAACCCTGTTACCATATATTTTTGACTAGGAGCATTAAACTTGCATGTTTTAAATCCAGGAAATTAGAGCTTTCATTTGATGTATTGGTTGTTCTGGGTGAATGACTGGAAAATTTTAAAATCTGAATTTTCGACAAAAATAATCATTTTTTTCAATTGTCGGGTGGGAGATGCAGTTTTCAGGGCGGCAGCACAGGGTCATACACTTATACTTGAGACTTATAACTTTTTATGGTGCTTCAGTAACCCCTATAGGGTCAATAAAACTTTTCCTGGAGTTATAATCAGGTGTTTTCTTTTTGGGGCATTAGCAGGACGCATTTTTGGTACTTTTAAAAAAATGCCAATTTTTGGGCCCTAACCTTGACATCTTTAAACTGCTCTATACTGCTCAATTCTTTTCCTAGAAAGATAATACTTATATTTTTGGAATCTCGAGATGATGTGCTTTCAGATGATATATCATTTGTTAGGATTGGATGATGTTAAAAAAATGGTCTGCGGTGCCTACTTGTGGACTAGCTCATGATTCCATTGAATTAATAAACATTCCATCTAAAAACAAAAACAAAACAACAAATGGCACCTTTAGCATGCCTTTAGCACAGGCATTTGACGAACATTCAGGAGACGCCATTTTTGTTTTCGTGGTGACCGCTAGATGGCGCCACTAGTACAAACATGAAGCATACGTAGCCCCTCTTGAACCATTCTTTTTTTGTGTTTTTCTGGCTTTTAGGAAGCAAAAGACATGTTAAAAGAGCAAAGAAAAATCATTGTGATCTGTTTTGATTGTTTATTTTCCGAAGATTACACTTAATACAACCTGATGTGGCCCCTTTTGTTGTGCAACCATGGATAGGGTTCATAGCCCCATTTCCTTTGTTTAACCCTTTGTTTATAAATACGGGCGCCCCCTTTTGAGAGAATGCTCAATCAAACTGGAAGCATTCTCTACTCAAATTAGTTCGTTTTTTTTGCGACAGATGGCGCTGTCTGCGGCTGCGGCTACGGTAAAGAGACGCTAATATAAAGATACGCTATGACGCAAAACTCCCAAATTCGCTATACTTGGGACACGCGTGAATTTCGTGTTCTACAGTATATATATATATACATATATATATATATATATATATATATATATATATATATATATTTATATATATATATATATATATATATATATATATATATATATATATATATATATATATATATATATAGAGAGAGAGAGAGAGAGAGAGAGAGAGAGAGAGAGAGATGTGTTTTTATATATATTCTTACATACATACATACACTAAATGGGCTTTGTGTGCAGATGTGCCTTTAAGCACTCATTCATTCATTTAATACATACATACATACTTTACGTACATATTTACATTCATTCATTCAGACGTAAATATACATGGAATATTTTTCAGATGATCTGTCTGTGAGTCTGGTGGACAAGCGCTATGGCAAGCAGAAGGAGAGGATGCTTGCATGGAGGGACAGATTCAGAGAGAGGGGTGTGTGTGCCAGCCTCAAGTACCTTATAGAGGGAGACCCCGCTCTCTATGTGGTCCGCTGTAATGATGGCTGTGGGGGCGTGGCCAAGTGTGGATATCCTACTGTCAAACAAATACAGGTAGAAAAATTACTTTTTTTCTTTAACTTAGCCTAGGTGTCTTGTCTTTTGTCTATACTAAGAGATACAGATGTGTTTTTAATTCTGACTGGAATATTATTATTATATTTTTTGGATCAGTTAATGTTGGGTTTGTAGACAAACAAAATCTGGTTTTGTTTGTTGATTGAGTTTTTCGCTATGATAATTTTTCCCATTCGATACTGGTATTTGGTATCGTATTAAGTACCTGTACCAATTCCTATTATTCAGCCAAGCTTTTATTGGCCTGTGATTGATGGAAGGCAGTCAGCTGTGCTATAGACCTCTTGGAAGCTGTTGTGTATGTGATACTGTAAAATAGGAAATGATTACGAGCATAAAATCTATCCGGTTTTACCGACTTAGAAAATCTCGGTATAATTAAATTCTGTTTAAAATCCATTCCCCATCTATGTTAATGTGTAATAAAACTGTGAGGTAAAATTGAAATCTGAAGGGTCATTTTTAGTGTAATTCGGTAAATTTGCACTCAGATTAATTTCCTGTTCTACAGCATCTCTTGGGGTTACTTTGCTTCACCACGGGTAAATCTCATATACCAAAGCTTCCTTGGAGTCCATCTATCATGTATCAGAACACATCTGCTCTCCAGATGTGTGTATTTTATTCAGGAGTTGAGGTCTTCATTATTGCAGATGGTTCTGCGGGATCTGGATAGGAATCCTGAGTTTGTATTTTATTCAGGAGTTGACGTCTTCGTTATTGCAGGTGGTTCTGCAGGATCTGGATAGGAATCCTGAGTTTGTAAATTATTCAGGAGTTGACTTCTTTATTATTGCAGGTGGTTCTGCAGGATTTGGATAGGAATCCTGAGTTTGACTTGTTGCGGACTGAGAACATCCAGGGCACCATCCAGCTGCTCACCATCATGACAGCAGAGCTTCAACAGAGGTAACACAAAGGAATGTGACTGGCTGAACCCCTCCAATGCTGAGGCTACTTTCATTCAAAGCACAAGGATGCAAAGCTCTTTGAAAACCATCTAAAACCTGTCATGTTGGTATTCATTGGATAGCTCTCATTGAGTACTCTCAGATGAGTACCCATATGCCAGGGTTCCTGTCATTTTCAGAGTTTTTTGCATCATTTCGTAATGGCAAAATTAGCCACCACCAGCATAAGGGTTAACCCATTCATGCTTAGCCTTTTCAGTGCTTAGGATACTTTCGTCCAAAGCAGAAGGACGCAAACATTTTTGAAAACCATATACTGTAAAACCCTTTATTACCATGTACACTTTTATTCATGCAACTGCCGTCTAAATCTGATTGCTGCCATTTAATTACACGCATAAACTGTATCACCGCTAGATGGGGTATTGTTATACTATTTTGAACGTTTATCAGCGCTAATTACCAATATTATTTTTAACCCTTCTTTATCCCAACCCAACCTCTGTCTCTCTCTCTCTCTCTCTGTCTCTCTCACTTTTGTTTGTCTGTCTCTGTTTGTCTGTCTGTCTGTCTGTCTCACTGTCTGTCTCTCTGTCTCTGTCTTTCTCTCTCTCTCTCTCTCTCTCTCTCTCCCTCTCTCTCTCTCTCCCTCTCTCCCTCTCTCCCTCTCTCTCTCTCTCTGTCTCTCTGTCTCTCTCTCTCCCTCCCTCCCTCCCTCCCTCCCTCCCTCCCTCTCTCTCTCTCTCTCTCTCTCTCTCTCTCTCTCTCTCTCTCTCTCTCTCTCTCTCTCTCTCTCTCTCTCTCTCTCTCTCTCTCTCTCTCTGTTCCATTTGGCTAAATAAGTGTATAAAAGCAAAACATGAGATCACATTTTCTGCAATTGTATATTGTTTCACCTGTTGCCCAGTGCTCTGCACAATGTGCTTATGTATTCTCTGTACTTTCAGGCTTGAGAATGGAGACTTTGCTGAGCTCCTCACACTAGGTGATATAGGAAATAACGTAGCTTCAACCACGGATGACGAAACATTAGAAGGTAAAAGTGGGAGAACATCGAAAGGTAGAAAAAGACATACATCTCGGAAAGCAGAGAAAGATGAAAGTTTATCCTCTCCAGCGAAAATGCCAGGTGCCCACGACCAAAAAGATGTTGCTGGTATTGTCAGTGGAAATCAGAAAGCATACAAGACATTTGCATCATCTCCAAAGCTAAAACTGAAGGTGTCATGCCCATCACCATCTGAAGAGAATGCAACCATGGTTTCTCCCTATGCACCACAGTTAAAAGGATTACCATCAAAAAGACAGGCGACTGCAGTTGCATCGCACAGATCACCATCTAAAAGCCAGGCAACCACAATTGCTTTGTATGGATCACCATCAAAAAGACAGGCAACTTCAGTTGCTGAGTATGCATCACCATCTAAAAGACCGGCAACCACTGTTGCTGCAGCTTCCAGAGAAAGTAATCGTGGTCACATGGATGTTAATATGTCTTTAGCGCATGACCGTCCATTGGCTCAGTATCATTCCGTTTTTGGGAACTCAGTTGGGCACCCCTCCCCCAGAAAGGGGGGCCAGGAAAGGGGTATCATTATAGAGAAGGGTGTCATACCATGCGTGAACTGTGTGTATAAACCTGAAGCAGACAGTCCACAGAAGAGTGGCCTGACGAGGCAGCAATATCAGTATACAGCAGCACCCCCTGGTGGTGGAAAGACTAACTATGATTTGCCGGCCTCCCATTCTATAGTCATACCTTCTGGGAGTCATCCACTACAAAATCCCTCTAGTGGTAAAAGAATGAACTATATCGCATCTCCCTCAGCCAAGAAAAGTGCATCCTCTGTCATTGATCGGAGTCCCTCATGTGATAATAAGAACAACCATGACTCCATTATGGATGATAGCAACAGCAACCAACGAGGCAGTGTTATACTTTCTAGTCCCTCTGGTGGGGAGGAGAAGAACCAATCCTATCATGGCAAACATATAACCTCTCTGTCATCACTAGAGGACGCCAAGCCAAAGGCGGAAATAAAAGATCATTTCAAGTCAGATTTGGATACTTCTATGTGCCAATTACCAAAATTCAGTCAGGTCAGTCCAAAGTTGAAAATTCCATCAAAATCTACAGGTACAGATACCAGTTCCATGAGTGATCTGTACAATGAAAATAGATGCCGTGAGAGAAAACGCCACAGCCGGTTCTTGCCAGCCTTCGACAGCGATTCTGATGAAGCAGGGACGTCGGCAATAGAATTAAAGATGAATATTGAGAAACATCTCCCAGTAGAATCAAAAACAACCATTCTGTCTGATAGTGATGATTCCCTCCCTGACTTGGATACTGTTACCATGGCAACAGTTACCAAGCAACACCTTCCAAGTTCACCTCATTCTTTCCATACCAACAGCACCCCGTGTAAGTCTACCGACATGAAATATGTACGCGAAATCCTAGAAGTGGATAAGAAAGATGGAGAGAATTTTAGTGTAAAGAGAAAATCTAGTACTCTTTCTCGAGAATCGGAGAAAGTTCAAAGCATCCTAGCCATACTTCCCCATGTGAGTAGGGAAAAGGTTATTGAGACTCTCTCCCTCTGTGACTTTAATGTGGAGTTCACTCTTTCTAGGTTACTTGATACACCACAAAATGAGGAGGGCCAAGACTACATAGATCTGACTGACAGTCAGTAATGATGCGTTTTTCTGACAATAATTTGTGCAAAATAGTACATGATCGGCACGTTCAAAAAGATTTAGTCTATTTAGCCTAGATGTGGCAGAAAAGGTGATGATAGCCATGTCTTCCTTCCAATAATTTGTGCCAAAATTAGTTCATGATCGGCATGTTCACATAGATCTAGTCTGTTTAGCCTAGATATGGCAGAAAAGGTGATGATAGCCATGCCTTCCTACCAATAATTTGTGCCAAAATTAGTTCATGATCCGCATGTTCACATAGATCTAATCACGATTTAGCCTAGATATGGCAGAAAAGGTGATAGCCAGAATTCATTATTCACATAGAAGCCATCTCATAGATTTAACTTACTTTCACTTACTGCATTTTCAATTTGTGGATAAGAAGTTTGACTTAAGGGGTTCGACACATCCCATTTCATGGGTGTCAAAATATTGAAATCCTGGAGCACAGCAAGTTTTTATGGGGGCCGTGCGATAATCAGTTTGAATATTGTCACCAGGTGACACTACCATATCATCCTTTCTAGCAACAACAAAGACCTAGATCAGTCTATGGGCAGTATTAATAGATTGAGTTTACACATTTATTTAATAAAAAATAATATGCATTCCAAAATGCAAGTGAAACATCTAATAGACCTAATTTGTCATGGTTCCTGAGAATTTCCCCAAGTGAATCAATGATAGAAGGTTTTGTCTTGTCGCATGTTTTGAGGCACCTTCTCTCGCACACTAATGTGACACTTGGACACCCCTGTCCCTTTACAATTCTAAATGTTGATTTTCCTGGGAAGAACTGCCATTTGTTTAAACTTTTGCTTGAAACAGAGGAGGTACATCTACTTTTTTGTGTAAAGAAACCCCCCTCATACAGAACAAACCTAAATAGAAATCTTATTTACGCTCCTGTTTTCTGTAATATCGTGGTCGTATTATTCTGAAATAATCAAACTCAAGATTTAACCATTCCAATGTATAGTCTACTTTCATCCAAAGCGCAGGGATGCAAAGATTTTTGATAACAACGTAAACTCTATCATCTTGGTATTCATTAGTTCTCACTCTCAAATTAGTACCCATGTGACAGGGTTTCACTCATATTGAGCTTGTTTGCATCATTTCGCATTGGATAAATTAGCCCCAGCAGCATAAGGGTTAAGATGCCTGGTCACCAATCAAATTTGGAGTTTCATCACTTTCAATTCTGCCAGTATTACAGAAAACAAGACTTCTGTTTCTGGTGGCTTTAAGTGAATATATGAAATGCGGACTCTGGGTTTGTACCTGTACACTGCTGCCACCTATTGTTAGAGTAGTACATTAATCCTTACCATCTCAAATATTTCCATCTATTGGTACATGTGGCTCAAAAATACTCTCTCTCGTCCTAACCATCTCAATCCAACAATGTTTGAAAATGTCGAAGAGAAAAATCTATACTTAGTTGATTTCAATCCCAAATTCTATTCCTTGTGGAGCATCTCAAATTCAACTTTAGTCCCTTTGTCCATTCCATCCTTCCTGCAGCCTCGTGTGTGCAAACGGGGTGTTTTGGGTTTGAAAAAATGTCTTTTACTGTGAAAATAAATACAAAGTAGTACTAAGAATGTCTGACATCTACACATCCTCTGGTAACTTAGAATGCAAGTCATCAAATAGATAAATTAAGACTTCTGAAGAAAGATGTTTAACCCTTCCAATGCTATGGCTACTCTCATCCAAAGCACAAGGACGCAAAGATTTTTCAAAACCATCTAAACCCTGACATATTGGTATTCATTGGATAGCTTTTAAAGTTTTTTTCCATGATTTTCTATTGGCCAAATTAGCCACCAGCAGCATAAGGGTTAAACACAATAAACAAGAGAGAACAACGCCCGGCGTCCTAAGAGAGGTTATCAATGGTTAAATAGTTTTTTTTTTGTTGCGGCAATTGGTTGAGCATCCTAAGCTGTAGCTATAGCTACCTTGTGTGTGTGCCTGCAGTAAGCCCTTCTTGTCTGTATCAATTATGAATAAGTCATGATTGAGGCAGCTTTTGGACCTAAACTCTTGCTGAAAACTAATCAGGAAATTGCTGTTTTGGACAGGTATTACTGAAACGCTGGCTAAGACCCTGCTTCTGGGCAAGTAGAAACCATTACTTATTTGCCTTTCCTGCAAGTTGAAATTCCAAAATCCTATTATGATGAAATTAGTAAGTACACAAAATGCAACTGAAAATATGAATATACCCTTGAACATCGATTTGCTTTATCAAGATTTAAAAGCGGCCTCAGCCTCAGGCAAAGTTGAATTTTTTGCAGGACAGGTAATATCTAGTATTGACCAGGGTTGGGGTAATTTGTAATATAAAAATTAATAGTAATTTGCAATTTTTCAATGTAATAGAAAGTAATCAATTTACTTAGTGGCTTAACTATTACTGTAATAGGTAATAGTAATTAACTAGTCCTAAAAGTAACTGTAATTTCATATTTCTTTCTATTACATCTGTCAAGTTATCACAAGGTATGCATCTGCTATGGGATGCTCAGAGGCAAGCATGAACTGGATATGTACATGTAGTGCATATGTACACACTCTTCACATTGAGACTAATTGCTCAACTGCCACAATATCATGAAGACTATCTGCAATACACAGATGTCACGTCTGCACTAGATTATATGTGGACAGGGGTCATGGATATGGAAACAGGATGCAAATCTATTGTGTTGTTTAACTGGAGGAGACATGCTGAACCTAAGTGAAATCCAATCAGCTTGAAAACAGACACCCCCTTTTGAAAACAGACCCATGATTCTCAGTGGATCAGTATGTCCAAGAGATGTTCCACTGTGCAATGACTTAAGCTGGTGACATGTCTAACCATCTTTGAAATCCCATGTCCCAATTTGGAACTACCTGGCCATACCAGCATACTGCAGTAGAGGGGATATTTAGTATTGCTGGGAACAGTGGGAAGATTTTCTGCCCTGACCGCTGTAACATGAAGGACAGTGCCTTTGAGAAACCAATGTTCTTAACCGTTATGCTGCTGGCAACTAATTTTGCCAATTCAAAATGATGCAAAAAACCTGATAAATTACTGAAACCCTGACACTTGGGTACTCATCTACGATAAGAGTACTCAGCGAGACCTATCTAATGAACACTAACATGCCAGGGTTTACATGGTTTTCAAAAATCTTTGCATCCTTGTGCTTTGGCCGATATGTAGCCTTAGCATTGAAAGTGTTAAAGTGCAACCAACATATTGGAAAATAGTGTACTTTAAGATCAGAAGAATCAGACTACTTAATCTGACAAGTTCTATAGCAGGACTATCAGAAAAAGGCTGCTATCCATGCCAGTTATGAGATCTATACATAAAATACTGTTATGGATGGAGTGTATTCATAAATCATATAATGGAATAGTCAAATCATTAAACCCAGTAAGCTTTGTTCCATCTATTGAAAAGAAATTTGTAATGTAATCAATTAATTTTTTAAATGTAATAGTAATTGTAATTGCTGGATCTAAAAAATGGTGTAATAGTAATAGTAATATAATTGCAAAATACTGAAGTAATAGTAATATAATTGATCACTTATTAAAGTAATTGACCCCAACCCTGGTATTGACTCAGGGTACTACACAGGGGAAAGGCAAAAGCAATGTACGTTGAAACAAGCAGTGAGACAATAATATATTTTAGCATTTTGAGTAATAGAAAGCTGGGGAAAGTATAAACTAAATATAACAATTTGGAGGGAAGGGGTTAACACAGTGGAAGAAAAGACACAGATCAAAGGAAAGGAAATCACCAGCACCCACTAAGTAAACCAGAACTTAAGATAAAGAATCAGCAATAAGGACTTAGCAGGGGTTTCAGCTAATGACCCTCTCAGCTTGTGTCTGAATATATTATGAGGGGCCCTCTCTCCCCATGAACCCTGAATTAGCATAATTACTTAATAGTCACTCAGAACTTTTCCACATTTGGACTTAACACACTGAATTGTCCAGATGCCTAATAGGAAAAAGAATATTTTTAAAACAGGACGTTTCTTCTCACCAGATAGAAAGTTATTGCTAATATAGCCCTAAATAAATCAGGGAAAGGTTCTTACTATGACCAAAGTGGGCTAATGGAGATGGAAACTGTGGCTCAGCCACAAAAATCTGACATTATGAGTGCCTCAGCAAGGGAATTAACCATGTCTGATGCCTGTGAGTCAAGTTCCTCTTATGAAGAAGAGGAAGAATCAGAAGAGATGATGGATCTCTCACCACAGTCCTGTTGTCAGCAGGAGAGTTTGTTGTTGCACTACATTGACCAGCCTAATTTGAAATGGAAATTTATACCAGTACACAGGAGCAGCGCGGACAACAGGCTAAACAAAGGTATGTTAAAACAGTGAAACTTCACTTGTACATTTTATATTGTTATTGTTTCAATAACCACACAGTAAGAGTAGCGATTCTATGGCAAAATTCAGCCAGTTTTACCCAAAGGGGGCTACTAAATCATGCCATATATAGCACAGCTACTGCATGGACACATGGAGGGGACCAATAAAAATGCAGCTAATAAAAATGCCACATATCAAAAGAGCCATGAATCGGACCAATAGAAAAGCAGGTAACTTAAAGTGTACAAACTTTGAAGAATACATCTAATACACACAAATAATACAAATAAAAATTTAAACTTTTAATAGGGTTCAATATAAATTAATAACGAATGCATGTATACTATTTATAAATGGGGAAACTGAGTAAATGATTAGAAAAGAGGGCTCCAAGTCTGAAATTTTCGACCAATAGAAAGGCAGGTACTATAGCAGAAACCAAAATTTTGAAAATGCATTTAAATGACAGAAAATGGTCAAAATATATAAAAAAAAAAAATAGGGTTCAGGTCGATGGTGTAGAGAAGACATCAGTAAGTTAGAAATGGTCATGTAATGAATAGAGAATGAGAAAAATGGGCTCCATGATCATGTAAAAAGGTACTCAATGAACCAATGAAAATCGTTGTTAGAAAAGGGGGGGAAATACATACACATAGACTAATGGATCAGAGAGGGTATCTGTAAGATAACCTCTCTAAAAAGGAGGCTCGGTCAAATATTTCTTCAAATATTGCTTCATTACTAAGATATTTCCATAATGTCAGGCTGTGTGTATGCTGTGGATGTTAATGACTGCAACAAGCAACCTACCTCAATTGTTCTTTCCAGAATTAGGAATGAGATAAAAAAAATGTTCTACAATGAGGTCAGGAAAGACCCCCTATAGAACTGGTTGGTATTACCAGACGAGATTATTTTTTATAGACCATACCTATATAAAAGCTTTATAATATCATTTACAGAGCGCCAGGACCGTCAACTAGATGGGAAAACTTGCTGTACTAAATTTTGGGGTGTTAGAAAGAAACCATACATCTCCAGCTTAAGGCTGTGGTGCTGATGAGGCCTAAAAAAAAGTTGTTTGTTTCCTCTAACCCTACCCTAACTAGTTTTTATTCAAAAAAATCCCTACCTTTAAGTTTTCTCCGCCCTCCCAACTTCCAATCAACCTAAAACATGCATAAAATACACATTTTTGACCAAAAGAATAATGAAAAAAAAATTGACCTACATACCTTATTTTTTTCGGACTGTTACGGGAAACAAACAATTTCTTTTTTTAGGCCTGACACATTCAAAATAACACGACTTATAGTAAAGCACTCTTGTCTATACTATCCAGGTCAGCTCAAGCAGCTAAGTTAAAGAAAACTTCTAGTTGAAACACCAAGATCTCAGGGATTAGATCCTCATTGTTAGAAAGGGGACAAGTATGCTTTACTAGGAGATGTCTTATTTTGAGTGTGTCACCAGCATGACAGCCTTAAGCTATCCTAACTTTAAAACCAAGTGGAAAAAGTGTTTTATATGTTTCAGCCAATTATAATCATTTTATCTTGTGGTTGTTTTCCTTATTCTCAAATGAGAATAAGAAAGGAGAATGTTGAATTGATTTGTTCTAGAACAAAATGTCATGTTTCCATGAATTTGTATATCTTATTGCATATAATTGTGCTATCAGTTTTTCATGTATTACTGTTTACTGAACCAATGGTACAAATTTAAGAAAATAGTTGGAAGAATTTGTCAGTGCTCCTTCTGTTAAGCAGAGATTTTTTGTTGCTTTATAATATGTTTAGAAAACTTTAATCTAGTCAATTTATTACTCCTAGTGATAACTATGCAATATTTTGATAAAACAATAAAAATGTAAAAATATTATGACTATGACTTGTTATTAAATTATTACCTTGTATCCTGTTAATGTATGGCTATGGTAAGTGCTATTGATTTTAAAACACTTATTTCTCTGGAGTGTGCATATGGTCTGCCAACTTAACCCTTCCATTGCTGAGACAACTTTCAACCAAAGCAAAAGGATGCAATTTTTTTGGAAACTATTTAATGAATTTTTTTTTTTCATTTTATTTTTCATTCTAATTTTTTTTAAAAGTTCATTGTTTATCATGACATTTTTACTTATGATTTTTAAAATTTCGTTGCATATTTTCTTAAGTATTAATGTGCAATACATGTTTGTATTCATTGAAAAACCTCTCGCTGAGCACCCATTTCCTAGGGTTTCAGTGATTTTTCAGGTTCTTTGCATTATTTTGTATCGGCTAAATTAGCCACCAGCAGCATAAGGGTTAAAACTCAATAATCAAATCAGGATTACATTCATATAAATAGATTAGAAATGGATTGCTAATCTGAATAGGAATAACCAAAAACTCCTCAAAATATTGTGTTATCAAGTTAACTCTCATCTTTAAGATTATTGTTAAGACCTAATGTGAACATATATCCTGGTCCCATTTGCATCTTATGCACTGCAGCCCCATCTGAGATTTTACTAGATTTCAGATTGTCAGACCATGTGTACCAGATGAGAAGAGGTAAACTCAATGGTTATAAAATCTGCCCAAAAATGGCTTGAGTGATAATTACTACTTTAAAAGTGGGATTATTGTGAAGAAAAATTGAACAGCATTTTTGCCATATTAAGACATTTATATCACACACAAGTAGCTTATTAATTTGATTTGACTGCAAGGCATGGAGGAAACATCAAATTCATGTTGGTATATATATATATATACATACATGTATATATATATACACAAAAAACAAATATATACATATACATTAATACATACAAATATATATAAATACATACATATATATGTATGTATGAATATATATATATATATATTTACATGTCAGCAGACACAAATGTACATTTAAGATCAGTAAGAAAGACAAAAGCAGATGTTTCTTTAAATGTTGAATAATTTTTATTAAGAATGATAGACTACCCTCTAAAATTCTAGCCAAGACATGCATTTAGCTGTAGCATTCAATGCAGTCGACCACGAACATAGCCATGCTTGACGTCATATAAAAATAGTCTATAATATATTTACAATAGGCGGAACCAAAGAAACACAGTAGTAGAAGTAGTAGTAGTGGCAACCGGTGAAAAAAGCAATAATGTTTTGAAACAATGAGGCTGTCACCCTCTCTCTATGTATGAATTATGATAATTAGCTAGATCTCTCATACAATGGGTGAGGGGCAGTCAAATACAGATATGAGTAGTGGTAGGACAAAGACCGTGAATAATCACAAAAAGAACCTAAACGAAACACTTCATACTTGATACAGGGGATTTAGAAGTTCATTTGTAGCCCATATATTACTACCCTTTTTTTATCATCTTTGTCCATAACTGTTATTGAACCATCTACTTAAAGGCTGTTCATATAATAACCCCTCTAACTACCTCTACTAGTTAAACCAATATCAGGAGCGGCTATGATTTGGCGAGCTTTAAGCTCACTCTGTCGTGAAGTAATAATAATGATTGCTCGGCCACTCTCCCAATATCGGATTAAGCTTCTGCGTTACATTGGAGTGGGAGGGGTTAACGGCCAGCTTGAGGGATAGGGAACTGCACTGTACAACATTATAGTATCAACATTATCCACAGCTAGTGGCAGAGTACTCTACAAACTTTACACTTCTCTTAGAAAAAAGATGAAAAAAAAAAATAGAATGACATCCTTAGCCAAGCGATGATTCAAAGCCTGTAGTGATTGTCTCACTTCTTTTTTTGCTACTGCAATTTCCACCCATTGTGCGCTGCTGCTAGAGGTGAAGCAGAGTACCACCACAATACCTTGCTGGCGTCTCTAGCTAGCCCACATGAGCTGGGTAGGGGGCAGGGGACTAGGCTTGTTATTTATACAGCTGGCTAGGCCCAGGGTGATCCTCCCAGACAGGACTACTATGAGTACTAGAAAACCTGATTAGTTTGTGTCCAGACACCAAAGCCAAACATTATTTATATATCTATATATATTTATATTTATATCCATTAAGCTTTCAATTTTCTCCCTGGCCTTTCTGCTGCTACTGTCACTTTAAAAAATGTACACACCATCTACTGCTATACCTTCACTGTGACAGTCCTTACAATAGTGCAGTTAGCTAACTGATAGGTACCCCCTCACAGGGGGGATGGGAGGGGGGCGCTCATTTACTAAGTACATACACAGGACTTATCCACAATGGGAAAAAATCTCACCTTCAACACAAAGTTGGCCACACAAAGCGTGGTCCATAATCATCCTAATAGAAGTCTGGGCCAACGTATGCCCAATAGTATTTCTAACTCTCTGTACAGATATACTAGTAAAATGCAACTCCTAACATTTGCCTCCTTTGTACACAAGTCTGCTTGGCAGCAAGACAGACTAAATAAAATTTAAAGGGATTTTTTTCTTATTCACATATTGTACAAATCCCTGTGGCCGCTGCCTAGGGAGGGGCAGCTCCCTAAAAATGAGACATACAAAACTTAGTTGCCGATCAATTCAAAGAGGAAAAAAAAAATGAAAATCTGCCCGCCCCGAAGCACCAGCGACAGTTACTGATAAATTACTTGTTTTCGACATTATGTTAACTTTGTACAGTAGTGTGACCACTGGCCACTAGGTGTCACTATGGCAAACACCAATGCCATTTGACTTAAATAAAACGTACACTGATGGCACTTAGGTACGTTCCTGAGATCTTTGAAAATAAGACCTCGTTTTTTTCCATATTTTATGGAGTAACAAATGAAAATTGACAATTATACTATTTCAAACTGTCACTTTCGCGAAACCAAAAATATGTGTTACTTTAAACCTATCAGAAAATGGCTGAAACAACCCCAAATTATATCGGGATTCACCACGTCCATTTCCTGACCGACGTTAGATATTGTAATGCATGTAGCAATTGCGACTAAGTTAACCCAGGAATTGAGGTTTAGATTCCTGGCCTACCAGATTTGGCCCTACTCACTCTGATACCGAGTTGAGTTCCAATTCAATACCTAGACTGGGTTGAACATTTCGATAACAAATGTACGTGTCCTGCTTAGCATTTCATTTTGTGAAACTAATCACTATTTTGATATTGTCTGTAAAGCTGGACCAGGTTAGCTGTTCATAATGAGCTGCCCACTAACAGGCTTGCCCACTGATATCATTCCATATCCAGGCTTAGCTAACCATATCTACATTGTTAACATGTTAATATGTCCGGTCTGTTTTGATACAGGTTTGGTTAACCATGTCTAGATGGTTCAAGTGTCTCTTCTATATCCACACATAGTTAACCATGCCTAGATTGTTAGTACATCCAAACTTCTCATATCAAGGCTAGGTTTGTGATGCCAAGATAGTTGATGAATCCAGACTTTTTGCCATACCCAAGCTGAGATATTCATGCCTGGATTGTTGACATGTCAATATCGTTATTCATATCCAGGCTTAGTTCAATGTGCCTAGATTGTTAACATGTCAATATCGTTATCCATATCCAGGCTTAGTTTTTCATGCCCTTATTGTTAACAAGTCGAGACAGGATTCATATCCAGGCTTAGTTCAATGTGCCTAGATACTAGCAAGTCCATATTGTTATCCATATCCAGGCTTAGTTTTTCATGCCCTTATTGTTAATAAGTCGAGACATGATTCATATCCAGGCTTAGTTCAATGTGCCTAGATTGTTAACAAGTCCATATTGTTATCCATATCCAGGTTTAGTTTTTCATGCCCTTATTGTTAATAAGTCGAGACATGATTCATATCCAGGCTTAGTTCAATGTGCCTAGATACTAGCAAGTCCATATTGTTATCCATATCCAGGCTAGGTTTTCCATGCCCTTATTGTTGATAAGTCCAGACATGATTTTATATCCAGGCTAAATTCACTGCGCCTAGATTGTTAATATGTTCAGTTAGTTGTCCACATCCAGGCTAGTTTTATGTTGCCTAGATTGTTAATAGGTCCAGTATGTTTTCTAGATAAGGGTTTGGTTTATCATGCCTAGTTTGTTAATATGTCCAGACAGGTTCTATTTCTAGGCTGGGTTTATGATGCCCATCTTATTAATATGTCCATACAGTTTTCCATATCCATATTCGTTTTATCCTGTCTTGATTTTCTAAACCACATCCACACAACTTGGAACTAGTTCGTAATTTCTGGACAGCCAGAAAAACTTGGATATAGCTTGTCTCAATATATCAGTACCATGACCTGCCATCCAAGAGATTTATCTAAAGGATGACAATATGGGATAATCCAATCTTGAGTAGAGTTTGGTCCATCTCTTTCCCATCAGCATCTTTCAGCGATAGTGTTACTGTCATTAGTGAGAGTAAGGCAGAAGACCTCTGGAGCTCTATGAGAGAATAGTCTTAGACAATTCACATGTTTGTAAGAGGTAATGGGCGTGTTCGCAAACCCTGTTATTGTATTGTGTTGATCCCTCCACAAAGTCTCCAAACCCTAGCTGCCGGCATCACAGATGGGTATCCTTGGGAATAAAATCCTCTTGATACTGCCAGTGATGATGTTGTCAGCCTCTATGGCTGGGCCGTCCATATTTCTCACACCCAAATCCTCTGTAGCTTAAATTGTCTATGTTTTGATATCAATACCACAACATCCACAGCACGCATTTCCGCAGGAACTCAGAGTGGGGACGCACAACGCTGTTCATTTCTAGAGCCTGCTGAAATGATGGCGATCCCCGTGCGTGGCGAGACTGGTGGACAAGTGTTGCGGCGGCCATGTTTCCTGTTGCCGCACGACCAGGCTCCCTGCACAGCAGTGAATACCTTCCCTCTAAATCAGCCTCGCGTCCCGGGAATCCACAACGGTGAAATCCACTGCAGTGTTGTCACTCACACATGAGCAACTATAACGTGGCCTTGGTTATTTTTCATATACACCTTCCAGATTTCTCTTTTCGTGTGATGACCTTGAGTGCCCTTCACTGCTCAGGTGGAGGGTCGTTAGAGTTGAGAACACTAACTGCGTCCTTCACCGCATGGTAGATGATGTTCTTAACCTGAAAGACAAATGAATATATTTGAAAAACACTTATAAAATATGACTTAAATATTATTTTTTCAGTAAGTTTTTACTTTACATGTGTATAAGTATCTTTTTTTAAAAATAAGTTTTTACTTTTTATGTATAAAAGTTTCAAGTTCGATTCAAGATAATTTGACAAAAACTGTACTTCAAACTCTGAATCATGAAATTCAATGTTCATCACTGGTACTATCAATGTATTCAATATTCTTTTTAGAGATCAAGCATAGGAATCTATCACAAACTCTTTCATATACAGACAATATGATGGCAGCACAAAACATGAAGTGATTTGTTATGCTTTACCCTTTTTATATGTCAATTCTCTTTCTGACAAGTTCTGTTTGAAGTTGCCAGATGCAATTAGGTTGACCCATTCTTGCCAGGGGATCTCCTTGACCAGTGTTTATTATAGAAGTAAGATACTTATATAGATAAATTTGAAATGATATGTTCACTAAATATCCTAAACAGAGTTGCGATTAATATTCTGATAAAAAACTTTGAAATATTTACCAAAAAAATCTCAGATCAAAAAAGTATCGCTAAAAATGTCAGGTTTTTTTGGGGTGCAACAGATGGAATTGGTGAATACCGTACCTGCAGTTTGTCCTCATGATTACTGTGCGTGTCCGAGAGATAGCGGAACTCCTGCGTCAGATTGAAGCAGTGATTCAGGTGCTCGGGAGAGACGAAGTCCTCAGCCACCTTGATACAGCTGTTGAGATTCTGGACCTGATGGGGGGCGCCGGCCGGGATGAACACCGCATCGCCAAGACACTGGACGAACCCGTAGCCCTGGACGCCGTACTCCCGGTACAGGCGCTCACGAAGCTCGATGTCAAGGAAGAAACTCTGGTCGTGGATAGGGTCGTGATGGGGTTCGACCGTCTCACCGTTCTCCATGGCGTACTGAAGGAAAAGCAGCGCAAGGATACGTTAGCCTGGTGAGGTACGGACATGCAACACGTGCTGTTTTATGCATAAGACCATGAGACCCTTATGAAAAATATTATTGCTATTGAAATAGGATAATAGTATTAACAGCAGAAGTAACTGACTGCATTAAATGCAAATTCAAAGGCCAAATAATGATTCTATTTATCGAAATAGTGGCATGGAACATTGGAATAAGGAGGTTCACTATTCTCACATATCCATACCATACATCTATACACAACATAACCAATTTCATGCATGTCAATGCATATACTGTAGAACACGAAATTTCCGCGTGTGTTTATATATAGCGTACTTAGCGTGTGGTTCCGCTTCGCTATATATAAAAACGCTGTACATTTTTATTACTGTACTGGCGCTGTCAGCGGCGGCTACCGTCGCTAACATAAAGATACGTTATGATGCAAAACTCCCCAATTCGCTATACTTGGGACACGCGTGAATTTCGTGTTCTACAGTATACAATTGCAATTACACTTACAAGACACTACCGAACAATGGTGTGCAGAACCATGCTGTTATTTTACAGGTTTATCATTTTTCTTGTGCGATAAGAATGCATTGAGAGTAGCAATAATCATATAACTTTTAAATGTTCACCATGACATGTTAACTCAAGCATGTGACTGAATGTTACAACTAAACATGCCCACTATAAGTAAGCTGGGTTATGAGTAGCACAAATGCCAGAAAATGCCTCTACATGTACTAGCTATACCTAGTCACACACATGCCTACAATTATCTACATATGTGTCAGTTAAACCAAGAACAAAATGGCACTCTAAGATTACTATGTAAACATACAATGGTATAGGTATGCACTTCACAGGTATTCAATGAATACAAATCACATTCAGAGTACAATGCAAGCCAACAATGATATAGGTATGCACTTTAACCCTTATGCTGCTGGTGGCTAATTCGGCCATTAAAAAATGATGCACAAAACTTGAAAAAAGAATGAAACCTTGGCATATGGGTACTCATCTGACTGATCTGAGAGTATCCAATCAATATCAATATGACAGATATATATGGTTTCCAAAAGTCTTTTAGGCCTTGTGCTTTGGATGAAAGTAGCCTCAGCAATGAAAGGGTTACAGTATAACTATGAATGCAAATCACACCAGATTATTTCGCAAACCAACAATGAGATGCAGTAATTTGTTTTTCAATAAAACTTAAAAATTATTTTTTTTCTTTCAAAAAGTCATTTTCTAAAATGTTTTCCGAATTTTGATTACCATACAAAAAGCAATGGGTCAAATAGATTCTATACAAAAAGAAGCACTGAATTCTTTTTATCTTTACATTTTTCTCAGAACAATAATAAGCCTTGCAGGCAATTTTACAGCAGCTCCTGTGAGATAACAGTAGCTCTGGCACTTATATCTCATTGCCTGCATCTAGTACAACAGAGATGCTCATAATACACACAGAACCGTGGGGGGTTCAGCTTAGCAACAACCCTAGCACCCTAGCAACAGCCCGGTTACCTAGGTGACAACAAATCACTTCGGACAACTAGATTTCCAACACCAACAAGCCATAAGACCAGAGAATCTTCCAGTCCAGCCATGATTAGGAACTGGAGGTTGCCTTTGAATTCTTATTAATAGATATCTAGTGCCTACTTAGATTAGGTGATTAATATTCAAATTCTAAGGCAACTCTGAGGATCTGATGAGTTTGAACTTTGAAAATATCATAAACGTTTAGTTAGATAATTTCATTTCAAGTAAAATCATTTTGGTATTCTCTTGAACATGAGAAGTTCTATAAGGAACTCAAATTGATATTTTTTTCAAAATAAGCTGATTTTAGGAATACTTTTTTACAAACCGCCAGTATTAAGAAAAGTAAATGGGCACTAGAGGGTTGTAAGGGTTGCTGGTTTAACAGCTATGCTGTACCCCTCCACGAGCTTGACCAATCACTACACACTAGGGTTAGTAGACGATAAGACAGAGAAAAAGAAGCCAACCAGCCTAGCCAATGAGGCGCCAGGAAGGAGCAGCGACGGTACCTGCCTTTACGTCAAAAATCGTTAGTAAAACGCGAGAGTCAGAAAGATACACACTTTTTCTCTCACCTTATTCAGCAAGTCGCGTATCTTATCGGCGTCCTGGGCATCGTAGATGTGCCACAATGCGCCCGGGACCTCCTTGCTCTCCGTGATACGACGCTTCTGAACGACGTCCACACCGGCCTCCTCGATGCATCTCATGACCATTTCCCTGTGGTTGAATTCGTCGTCGTCCTCCGGGATCCCCACGTACACCATCACGTTCACGGCGTCAGACACATCAAGGTGGAGATTGGTCGAACCATCATTCGGGAACGGCGAGGAGCCTGATAACGTAACGCAAATATTGCCGAAATGTTAGAAAAAATGATGACTTACAAGAGAAAATGAAAATAACTCTTATGGATTCCAAAGAAATTTCTTCTTGTTCTTTACTCCATCCCAAGGAGTCTTTTAGTTCTGAAGGCACCATAGTCAGCCCGTCACAACATTGCACATTCATATAGCAACCAAGCCAACCTTTTAATGAGGTACCGGCAGATACTATAACCCCGATCACCTGCTTGAGAGCCATGCTTCATACCAGGCATCGTGGACACCCCAATAACCCCTCATTTTTTTTTGAAGATTCTAAAATTCATTTTATCCTTTTCTAAATCAGAGCGTGCTTCATGTGAAAATGAACACAAATGAAATCATATCTCACCATAGGCACTGTACATCTTAGGACCGAGATCGGGCCGTACAAAGAAGTCGGGCAGGCGCGAGGCCAGGTTGAGCATGCCTGTTCGGTGCGTGTATTCCGGCATGGGCAGCGCCTTCATCAGATCTTGATATCGCGTGGGCAGCAGGTCTGCGAAGTCCTCCGCGGTCGGCCAATCTTTGAGCTTGAGAATCATCGGCTTGTCGTCATCGTCACGAATACGAGCTACAAGACAATAACAAACATGTGAAAATGTCAGGATTCATCTTAATCATATAAAGGTGTTGCTTGCCTTCTTATGGATCAACTTTCTGGTCATATTTTTAATTTAGACATTCACAATTAAAACAGCAGGCACTACAGTAATCAAAATTTGGACATGAATTCTATTTTTTTTTAAATAAATAAATAGAAAAATGAATATAAGATGGAATGTTTCAGAATCTCATACCATCAATAATAATATAATGTGATCAAATTCAATTTATTTTAGTCTGGAAAATGACCGAAGAGAGAGACAATGCTAAGAATCTCAAGATGCATTCTTAATGATGCAAGGAACATCTACTATAAATGCAAAATGCGTGCCTAGAGATTTAGAAATGGTTATAGAAACTACTTCATGTAAATTCAAACACAGTGGTTAAAACATTTTTAGGAAGAAATTGCGGAGTTACATATCAATTAGAATTCAACATTTTTGATACATCTAAATCAATATAATTGGCGAGTAAATGACTAATGGGCACTGGTGATGATTTAAGATGTGTTAAGCTAAAAACCAAAACATCAATATCAATTCAAAATTCACTCAACTGTTAGGTTAGTAAACTCAAAATACATAATGAAATAGAGGAACCAGTTTATCTTGCTTAATTTATTGTTTGCAAAAAAGGGTCTGATTTTAACGTATACATTTTATAATCGGAGTCCATCTGCCTTTTTGCTGTAAAATGAATATTTTCCAATCTACAGCTACTTAATCTGACTCAACACACCCACTTACACATACATAAAACAAGTATCAGTGCTAATTGTTAGGTCCTCCCATGGTTAGGGATACAATTCAATGCAACAAGATTAAGGGTAAATAAGATATCAATCTAGTAGGGATTTAGGATAAATAAGATATCAATCTAGTAAGGATGCAGGATAAATAAGATATCAATCTAGTAAGGATTCAGGATAAATAAGATATCAATCTAGTAAGGGATCAGGATAAATAAGATTTCAATCTAGTACAGATTCAGGAAAAATAAAATATCAATCTAGTTAGGATTCAGGAAAAATAAGATTTCAATCTAGTAAGGATTCAGGATAAATAAGATTTCAATATAGCAAGGATTCAGGGTTTACAAATAAGATATCAATCTAGTAAGGATTCAGGATAAATAAGATATCAATCTAGTAAGGATTTAGAATAAATTAGAGATGAGAGAGGATTTGGTAAGCAGGGGTACATATAGTTTCCTTTTACATGGGCTCCACATAATTCTTCTACATAATTCTCGTTCAATACAACTCAGTTGAGTAGAGAGGAGAGTCACATTGGAATTCTATAAATCAACCCTATCATATTTCGGTCAAATAACATTACCAGTATTCATGGATACCTAAGAAAGTGTGTGAGAAACAACTACCAACATATTTTAAGACTTGCAAGTTGAATTAAGTGGTGACCCTTTCTCCTATGAAACTTTTCCAAAATGTAATTTCGACAGAAAGGTTTCAACAGACACGCCCTTTTTACTACCCACAGGCTTGAATGGGGCAGTACCAAGTTTGAGTTGCAATTAGCTTCAAGGATGGTAGGATATTCATATGCTGACCAGACACTTATTCAAATCCACTATCACACTTCATGTAATTTTTGAATTCATTGAATTCAGAAAGTGCATCACGTTCGCTGCACATTGATGATGCTTAAACAACTCTTTGTATGAGAGATAATGTCTAGCAAAATTTAAAATCAGCTACATAATTGGTACTCCGAATCTGGAACCTAATATTTACAATTGATAAAGCTATTTCAATATTTCATGAGGGTATTGTAATTTCTATTCAGCAGCTAGTCAATATATAATTGTCATGGCTCATGTAAAATCCAAAGAAATTCCATACAAGTTGATTGAACTGCAACTGGTGTGGGGCACACATGTATATATTTGCACAGATATTTCTGTAGAGCACATTTCAAAAATGTCCTCATCCCCTAATCACCCAAAGATAAACACCTTTGACCTTTGATCTTTAATGATCTTTGTTTTTACAAAAATTCCGACAGAAATACAGATCAATAGGAACATCTCGCTGTATGGAAATGTTCCTCTTTGGCAATTCCAAATATACTATAAGTAAGGTATAGTCCTCTTTGAAACTAATTTCATTTAAGTATAATTAAGAAGGAAATATCCAAAGAATAGCCTCATTATTGAATAATAAATGATCTCTTATCAATAAAATTAATACACTATAAGCTCCATAACGCAAGCGAAGCTGTGCACATTCACTTTGACCATAAGCTTGGAAATTTATATCTCTAAAAGCTACATATAGAAGCAGCAACAACATGCCAACATACATATATAGCAAACAGTAATCAAAAGATTAAAATAATCTTGCTAAAATCATAATTTTCCATTTACTTAATTGTTATGCATTCAAGTTATCAGCATTCGGATATGATCAATTATTAGTGAACCAGTACAGTACTTATAAGATCTTTATCTATATGAATGACTTAAATGAATGGATGGACAGACATAAAACTTGGATTTCTTAAAAAGAAAAAGGGGCCATAAAATATGCAAAATGTTTAAAATATGAATTTCAGAATGCATTTAAAACTAATAAGCATTTGGCTTTATCAGCAGTGCAAGCCTGGCATAATTGGTGAGCATGATTGGTAAGCATGATTGGCAATCATAATTGCTAAGCATGATTGGTAAGCATGATTGGCAATCATAATTGCTAAGCATGATTGGTAAGCACAATTAGTGGGTTTACAGATGGATAGAGGTTAGGATGATAGAGAGATCACGGACCAGTCTCAAGCACCTGTCCTTACAGATTGGTATTTCAGTATTATTTCGACATTGCAAGATGACACCAATGCACTAGCTAGTAAAGGAACACAGCAACCAAGTAAGAGCCCGTGTAAGTAAGCGGCAAGGACCTACCTTTGACTGACTCAAAGCCCTCCCAGAAGCTGCTCATCTCGTGCCCGATGATGACCACGTTGGTCAGCGTGTTGACCAGGTCGTTCTGGATGTGGCCAAACTCCTTGGAGAACTTGTCCGGGTGCCACTGCTCCATGCTGAGGCACTTGTCGAGTCCCGAGACCATGACTGGCTGGCCGCGTCGCCATTGCTGCTGGAAGATCTTGAAGTTGTGTTTGTTTTTGGAGTCAAGGAGCCGTAGCAGTTTTCCCTCGCACAGCCAACTGTGGGCCACGTCTGGAAACATCAAGCTAGTCTCGGTGAGCGTATGGACCGGTATGGGCGTCTCACGCCCACTGCCATTGGAGCACCCATTTTTAGGCACATAATGCACCAATTTCATTGGAGGACTGTTAGTTAGCGGAAGGGCCGAAAGTTCGTCATCTTTAGGCAGATTTTTCTCAACGACGGACTGAATGATCTCATCGAGAGTACTGCTGATCGTTTTGGATTTTGACTTTTTGTTATTTTCACCATGACTAGCTTTCTCCAGCTTTTGTTTCTTATCAGAGCTGGGTTTGATTTTACCTGCTTGTTTGGTGAGGAGCTCGCGAAGGGTGGAGCAGTTTGCGGGATTCGCCCGGTCCGGGTCATACTCAATGCTACCAGGAGACAGGGGGGGTTCCTTGTACTTGCCGATGGGGGAGATAGATGTTAGGGGCTGGGACTGTGTGGTCATTGACAGGGCCTTCGTATCCTGAAAGGCATACTCTGCGGCCAGCTTATCTTTTACTTTACGCATGGCTCGCTTGTGGTCAGCCTTGTGGTCACTGCGAGACTTGACCGAGTCCATTGAGGCCACGTCGGCCAGCAAACTCAGCGGAGAGGGAGCGTTTTCTGAGAAGGTGGAATCCTTGACATAGTTGCCAAGATTACCGTTTACGTTCGGCGAACTGTTCATTTTTTTTGCATGTTCGTCGGCCATGCCGTTCACAAGAGGCTTCTTCTCAGCCACTTCATTCACACAGTTGGACATCACAAGCTGCAAGAGAAAGAATGAAATGCATCAGTAATTGTTCTCATTCTAAAACATGTTCTCTTCCTGAAAATCTTTATTCGAAAAACCCTCCCAAGACATTCATTTATTTCATTTTAGATATTAAAAGCTAAATTCTATACTGACTTTTCTGTCCAAAAAAGGCACACAAACTTCCTGAACATTCCTAAAAATAGAACTTAACATCCATATTTACACATTCAAAATATAATAATCAAAGTTAATGAAGAAAGACCATGTTGAATAATTATTTTTCAACAAGAGGAGAAATATTTATATAATTTGAGCTAAATGCTTAAGTATCTGATGCCAGAGCAATATTTTACAGGAATATTAGGTAATAGACCATTTCAGTAATTTAACAAGTGGAAAGTCTAGAAAATTTGATTAACGGACATGAAATAAAATGATTGAGCAGCTTACCCCATTCTTTGGCACCACTATACCCGCCCGACACGGACAATTGGCGTTTATGTTCCATTTGTCCCGGACCTCATGGATAAGGCGACCAACCTCCCAGAGTGCTGCAAAAAAACAAATATTTATCATAAGTCACAGGTCTTATAAATAAATACTTCACAAAAAGAATATTTTCTTGTTAATGATTTGGTGGATGAAGTAGCAACTAGCAGTGGTAATGTCCAGTCAGAAAAAAAAAATTTGACTTTAAATTCTGTCAATCATTAATACAAAACATGAACAAGGAGTCCCCAGGATTCTTTCTGGAATCCTATCCTCTAGTAGTAGGATTACTCACAAAAAGAAAAATCACCAAGAATTCAAATTCTATAGCACCAGGATTAACCAAGAAGGGTAATTCATATCAGAATCAAATCCTTTAGTAGTAAGATTACTCACAAAGAGTAATTCACCTAGAATTCCCTCCCATTCTCTATCACCAGAATTGCTCAGGAAGAAAAATATGCCAGTGAATCTAATGATCTATCATGACTGTTTGCAATGCATTGTGGGTAGTACTCACCACCACTGGGTATGATCTGCGTCAGCATGAGCTTGGCGGGCTCGTGCTGCTGTCTGTTTGCGCTGCAGGTCAGCCACTTGCGGTCGCCATCTTCCTCCTCCTCGTCTTCGTCTTTGAACTCGAGGTCGGCGTCGTTCTGCTCGCGTTTGCTGCGCGTCTTGAAGCAGTCCAGGCAGACGACAAAGCCGCACTTGTGGCAGACCCAGTGCATGTTGAAGAGCGTCGTGTCGCAGACGTCACACATCTCACGCACGCCCTGGACAGCACGCTTCCACGCGATTTTCGCTGAAAGAGAAAGATATAATCATAAATATAACATGCAATAGGTTGATAATGTAACAGACATATAGTTGATTAAATATAAGGGAAATGACAAAAAATATCATTTTTTCTTTTATTTAAAAAGTAGTGCTAGAAATGTTAACACATTCACCCCTGCATCAGCAAGGATGAGCTAGCTAGTAGTTAAGGCCCCCTCATAAGAATGCAGTTTTCTGGTGATTTAAATTTAAGCAGTAACATATTTTGGTATATAATTGAAGAATTTTTCAGTGGGACTATACTTAGAAACTGCCAAATTTCTGTGAAACTGATTAATTTCAGTGGTATTTTCAAAAGCACTTATTAGACTTGTCAAGTTGATCTCAACGAATGATTGATTATCTACGGGTCAGACACTTACAGCTATCGTGCGCCCACGCTATGGCCTCCTTTTCCTGCTCGACCAGCTCACAGAACTTGTCGCCCACGTTGGAGATGATATAGCGGGCCACCTCGATGTCCCAGCGCGGCTCCATGATAGGATGGTGCGGCATCCAGAGCTCGATGTCGTCAATATCCGCGTCAGTGGGCTCCGAGAAGCCTGCGATGGTCAGGAAACCTTTCTGGCTATAACGCAACCTGAAAATGACAATAGAAAATATTTTGACTTACTTTTAATTGTATAACAACTTTATGAAGAGGTGAGTGTACAAATGAAACTCATTTACCTGTTAAACTAATTACATAGAGAAGTATCACATTAAATAGTTTAAACTATCATAACTTACTTTTTAATTGAACTTTCTGAAGAAGCGAGGGTACAGATGTGCTATATCTACATTTTAGAAGAAGCTGGCTTTAATATATTAAGTGAATTTAATCTAAAATTCAGAAGTAACTTATAACCTTAGAAGAAGCTGTCTTTCGTATATATTTGGAGAACTTAGGCAAGATCAGAAGTTACTTTCATAAGTACCATAGATCCCAATTACATTTGGCAAGGAAATCTCCAAGCATAAATGGGTATATTTACGACCTCTATAGTAAAAATACTGGCTAACACCTTCCAATGCTGAGGCTACTTTTGTCCTAAGCACAAGGATATAAAAATTTTTGAAAACCATTTAAACCATGCAGTGTTGGTATTCACTGGATATCTCTCAATGAGTTCTCACAGATGGGTACCCATGTGCCACAGTTTCAGTAATCTTTTCAGTTTTCTTGCATCATTTTGTATTGAACAACCTAGCCCCCAGCAGCATAATGATTAAAATGAATTTGTATATTTCCCCGAATGTTAGGATCTCCTCTCACCTTCTGAATGCATAGAACCTGCAGAAGATGTTGGGCTGGGATGTCTTGTTGCGCTGGGTGGGCGTCATCTTGCACTCCCGGCACTTCATCAGCTTGGGCGTCACCTCGCTGCACGGCCCGTCCTGCAGAAACGGCTCCATCGTCTTCTTCAGCTTCGACACCGACTGCTTCACCAGCGGCTTGTTGTACGAGGCCACTACAATAAAACGAACATAAAACGATATGTAGAGGGATTTCTAGTGAAATATATGTTCCAGAATTCAAATCAAAACAAGCAGTCAAATTCTAATACATCCAGAAAAGCCCATTTCAGAGGTGGTAGTATACTAATCGTGGAGCACAGACCATCAGTCCTGCCTGGCGCACAGCATAAAAATGAATGGGTTATAGTTGAACAGAAGAATTTTGCATATCTTACCATTGGTGGTAGCAAGAATGGGCTTCAGTTAAAGAAAACTTTCAAATCTTACCATTGATGGTAGCTTGAATAGGAAATAGTTGAAATGTTTTTTTGTGAAATCTCACCATTGATGGGAGCATGAATGGGCTTTAGTTTAAGAGAAGAATTTTGCGAATCTTACCATTCATTGGTGGATCATGAATGGGATTTAGTTGAACAGTTTTTGATGTAAATCTTACCATTGGTGGTAGCATAGGCATTGACCTCCTTTGGTTTGCGCCCTCTCTTCCTGCCGGTGACGGCCTCGGCCAGCTTGCTGTTGTCCTCAAAGCTGGAGGGTCTCATCTGGAGCACGCGGAGGGCGTCGTCCTCCTGCGTGAAGCTTTGGTCGTCATCATCCTCCTCATCCTCTTCATGGTCACTGTAGTCCATCGTGTTCTCCTCCTCGTCCTCCTGCTCATCCTCATCGTAATCGTTACCGGACTCCCAGTCTTTTTGGCTGCTTGCTTTGGTCTGGAGAGGAATTCAGGCAATGATTAATTAACTAACTTACTTTAATTGACCCTAATCCTGCTGGTGGCTATTATAACTTGGACAACACAAAATGATACAAAAAACCTGAAAAATGATTGAAACCCTTGCAAACCCTCTCAGCGAGAGCTTTCAAATGAATACCAACATGAAAGGGTTTAGATGGATTTCAAAATGTTTTGCGTTGTTGTGCTTTGGACAAAAGTAGCCTCAGCATTGGAAGGGTTATTAATCTTGACCAATTCATGCCTAGAGCGGTCAAAACTACTTGGGTGATATCTCTCTTACAAAAGTGTATTTCATTAAATATTTGAAGGAGAAAAGTTTATTAGAACCTAACCAACAACTCACCTTCAAATATTTTGTGGATCAGTGCTTCATTTCACATTTAATTAGAAACAATAAGATCATTTTATTACTTTCATGAAGTAACCCTTACGCTGGGTGTCAGAGAATTCGTATGTACACTCCTTGTTTTCATAATATCTGCAAACAGGTATAACATAGCATAGTTTCTACATTGACAGCTGGGAGAGTTTGGAAGTTTCAGATATAAATCCATGTCATGTCACAACCTACCTTAGGTTTTCCATCTTTGTCTTTTTTGCGATGTACCAGTGCTTTCTTTTTGGGTGGTATATCTCGATCAGATGTATCGCTCTTGGGTTTGGATCCCCTCCGTTTTTTCTTAAGTCTTCTTTTGACATTATTAGGATCGGAACCCTAAAAGTAAATAGATATAGACCATATAAGTAAAATGGAAGATGATTTTTCTGATGAATCAATTTTCTATATCATGGTGAATGTAGTAGTAGTAGCTGGAGTAGTAGTAGTAAAAGTAGAAGAAACATTATTATCATTATTATTATTATTATCTTTATTATTATCATTATTATTATCATTATTATTATCTTTATTAGTATCATCATCACTATTACATTTATTATTTCTATTCTAATTACTGCCATTTTCATTCATACTTGTGGTTGTAGTGGTAAGCACCATTATCTATATCATCACTACATGTATAACTATTATCATTTCTATCGTTATTGTTATAGTTATTATTGATAATGTTATTATATTTTTATTATTAATGATATTATTATCATTATAATCATTATTACTATCATTATTAATACAATTATTATCATCATTCTTCTTCTTATATCAAGATTAATGAAGTAGTGATTACTAGTATATATGTTTGGTGCATACCTGTCCTTCGCCTTCAGATGCGGAGGTGGTGGAATCGTCGTCTCGCTGTGCTGCTGCTAATTCTTTGATATTTCCGTGAGGGACGTGCAGCATGCTTATTGGAGACTTGCTTCCACCTTCTTTCGTTGGTGATATGTAAGAACAATTAACGTAACACTCCTTCACGGGCTTCTCGTTTTTTGAACTACTAGAGCCGTTGGATTCCTGACTACTCTCAGATCGATTGTCTTTTTTATCCTCATCGGAATGGCGCTGTAGCCACGCCTTTTTTAAATTGGGATGTTTGCTGGACTTGCTCGGCGAGAAGCCAGCATCGTTGTTGTTTCTGATTGGCGGCGGTGGTGATGGGGCACTTAGCGTATCGGAATCGGTGTCGATCTGTCCGTTGGCTACGCGGTTGATGGTGGCCATGATGGCCTCGGTGCTGCTCACGCTCACCATGCTCCTGGGTCCACCACTGCTCGCCGTGGAGGCGGCGGCCACGTTGGCCTGCGAGAGGAACAATGGCGGTGGGCTCCCAGAGGGCGCCATGGTGGACAGCGACGTGACCGTGGTCTGCGTGAATGGCGTGGACGTTGAGGTGGTTGTCGTCACGGCCTGCTGCAGTGGTGGCGCCACCGGCCCTGAGGACTGCGGGGGCGAGGAATTCGACGAGGAGGAAGAGGTTATAAACTGCGGCCCGTGATGCGGCGAGGGTTTCGACCGATGTTTGGCCTTTTGGTGCCGTAGATCGGAATCCTGGTAAAAGGCGTTTTGCACAGTATTTTCAACAAAGGATTTGAAACTGTCCATAAAACCTGAGCTGACTGATGACGACGGACGTGTTACTGGTGCTGATGGTACAGTGGTGCCCCCTGCTGTGGTATACGGTGATGAATTAGACGTAACATGGGGTGCCGAGCCTGATTGCGAGACTCCGCTCGATAGCTTGGTCTCTGCCTCAGTCTTCACCTTCTTTCGTTGTGCTGCATCTTTTTGCTGCTTTCGCTTCGCATTTGCCATGTTGGCAATGGCGTTGCTGGCGCTACTCCCTTGCGTCATTGGGTACTGGGACTCCATGGAGGTCCGCACCATGGTGGCGCCACTGCTGCTGCTACTCGGGTCTGTCGGAGCCGAGCTGGAGCGAGGATGCTGCTGATGTTGTTGATGAGGATGTTGACTCTGATGATGGTGACTTTGAGGATGTTGATTCTGAGGATGTTGATTTTGATGATGCGGATTCTGAGGATGCTGACTTTGAGGATGTTGATTCTGATGATGGTGACTTTGAGGATGTTGATTTTGATGATGCGGATTCTGAGGATGCTGACTTTGAGGATGTTGATTCTGATGATGGTGACTTTGATGCTGCGGATTCTGAGGATGTTGATTCTGATGATGCGGATTCTGAGGATGTTGATTCTGAGGATGTTGACTTTGAGGATGTTGATTCTGAGGATGATGTGGATGCTGATGCGGATGATGCTGCTGCTGCTGATGTTTCTGATGCTGCTGCTGCTGCTGTGGTGGCTGCTGATGAGTGTCGTTCACTTTGGCAGTGTGTATCGAGGAACTTTGGCTGTAGATGGGGTTGGGGATCAGGCCCTGCTGGATGAGAGTGTAGGAGTACGACGGCGAAGACGCTGATAATGAAACGGGAGGCTGAGCGATGGTTGGTGCAAAACCGCCCCTAGAGGGCGCCCCTGTGGTGGGAGGGGCGCCACCTACATGGTGGTGACTGCTGGCAGGGTGCTGTTGTGACACAGGCCCGTGACTGCCACTAGATTGTGAATGTCCAGATATACTACCGTGACTGCTCGCCGATGAGGGCCTGTCACCTACTGACTTGGGTGACAGGGCAGGCTGCTTCGAAGGGACTTTCTTTAGATCTAAAGGCTGCATCATGGCCTGGGAGAGCTGCTGAGGGCTGGCTACCTGTAGAGGACTCTGCAGGGGAGGTTTCTGGTCGCCCATCATCTTACGATCCATGGGGTGGTGGGCACCGTGAGAGTTCATGTGCGGGTCGTGGCCCGCTGATTGCGGGCGACCACCTTGATGCTTCTGCCCGTGCAAATATTTGTATTGTTGCCTCGGTGACATTGAGCGCATCATCTGCGCATGTCCGTCGTGCGGACTGGCGTTACGACTGGTCTTATTCTCAACAATCACAGAACTTGCGCCCTTATTGTCTCTTATTAGCGGAGGCGGAGTCGTGAGCTTCCGACATTTCTCAGCAGGGGGCGAATGATTCCGCACTGCACCACCTTTTGATTGGTCCATATTGGGCTTCTCTTCCTTAATCTTGGTTGAGTCGCTGCTTAGACTAACTGGCAGTTTATCCTGAGAGATATAAGTATGGAGGAATGGTTGGTAGCCGTACAGACTAAGATAGGGCTCCTGTTTCACATGTTCCTGCGACGATGATGATGATGACGTCGAAGAAGATGCCGACGCAGACACGGACGTACTCGGCTTACCGTACCCCTGCTGCGGTTGCCCGCTTTTCGTAAACGCCGAATGCTGGGAATACGAGGACTGCTGTTGTTGTTGTTGTTGTTGTGGGGAGACCTTTGGGCTGTTAGCAGGGTAGGTTTTCAGGTCGTGCGGCTTGTTGGGGTCGTTCTTGAGGAGCCTCATCTGCGCGTCGTGCTGCTCCTGCAGGCGCTTGATCATCTGGTTCTGCTGCATGGTCAGCTTCTGCTTCTCCTCCTGCTGCTTGTAGATGAGGTCGCGGTGCTGGTGCTCGATGAGCAGCTTGCGCTCGTACTCGCGGCGGCGCGCCTCGTGGTGGTGGCGACGCTGCTCTTCCGCACGATCCTGCTCCTGAAGAAAAGACAAGCATAGGCCGATAAATAACAAGTTGAATGAAAATACTCAATTGAAAATAATACACGTTCCTGCTCCTGAAGAAAAGACAAGCATAGGCCGATAAATAACAAGTTGAATAAAAAAATACTCAATTGAAAATAATGCACGTTCCTGCTCCTGCAAAGAAAACAAGCATAGGACAGTGAATAACACGTTGAGATAAAAATACTTAAATAAAAATCCTGCTACAGAACTGATGACAAGAACAGGCCTACAATAATGTTAACTCCAAGAAACAGACATATTAAAACCTGCCACCGATAGTTATAAGACCACATGTGCCCTCGAGTGAGGTCATACAAGCCGAATTTGTCACTACAATATAAGTCCAAGTATGTAGACAAGTAGTTTCAGGGGGAAAGTTCAAAGCTTGTGTTTACATCTTTCCATGACATACAAGAAAGAAAAAAATGCTGTTCCCCTTGAAAAAGAAACAGAAAAAATCAAGGTAAATGCTGTACCTGTTTTATTCTGTCTCCCATTATTTTCCTCTCATCCTTTTGGTCCCTGTGTTTGTTATCATGTGGTGAGAAGTGTTGAGGCGGTTGCGGTTGCGGTTGCTGCTGCTGCTGCTGGGGCGGCAGGGATTGAGGCGGAGGAGGAGGCGGACCCTGTCTCTGGTCTCCACCACCACCCGCTGGACCTGAGGGAGGGTACTTAGGGATACCCTTGCCAATGGCGCCCCAACCGGCACGGTCGTTGATCTTATACTGAAAACAAAGCAGAGAGAATCATGAGAAATAGTAACCTACACTGTTAATAACTTTTAAGGTAACAAGTATACCTGTAGCTGTGTGATCTTGTTAGTATGTATGAATATGGATTAGGGTGTCTTTGTGTGTATCTGTTTTAGTAGGTGTGTGTGTGTGTCAGTTTGTGTGTGTGTGTGTCTAACGGTGAATGTATGATGTGTCTTAGTGCAACTCTCTCTCTCTCTCTCTCTCTCTCTCTCTCTCTCTCTCTCTCTCTCTCTCTCTCTCTCCACCAGCATACATTTCAAAATCACTATAATAAAACACACATAGTGACCTATAAACCCTAGAGCAGCTGATGCTGAACCACCTAAATCACAGAAACGCAAGAACTGGCTTCCTCTACCATCAGGAAACTTTCCTCTCAATCCCCGACCATGGCATCACTGATGATCAGCAGCAGGTTAAGCACAGCATACCTACCTGAATATTCCTACTTGCAGGAAGAAGCCATTGGTGAAGCCTGAGCTCTCAGTTCAACCTGTCAGTACATACACTGCTCACCCATCCATTATCCCATGTGGGAAGAACCTTTGGCCTTAGTGGGGATTTCTATGCATAATTTATGCGAAGGCAGTGATGCAGCCAGCAGTGAGTGACCTACTTATCAGCTACTGCAGTTACTGCTTCTGCTGCTTGGGGCCATAATGAGAACTGCTCTCCTAGCAATCAACCAGGTGCAGTCAGCTGCAGCAGGCTCAGGAGGCCAGATTAACTCTTTCATATCCGAGACATGCACACGATCTGACATGTATGAAAATATCTCCTTAACAAAGCAATATTGTGGGAAATATTTCACTGAGAGTTGTAGTTCCTGTTGCATTATACAATCCCTCTTCAAATAATACTTATCAGATCCCAAATGCACTCAAGAGTCAAATGGGATAGCAGATAAAAGTACAAACACTTATCCCATGAAAGATTTGAGAAGATAAGAAAGTATGTAACAATTAAGTGGGCAGTGTGTAGATACAGATAAAGGTTCCACGAACCACACTGAAACTCAACAGATGGATCTACAATTATCCAAAATCGAATTTTTGGGGAGAAATATCATAACTGCCCACGTTAACAAGTCATATGAAGTCTGGTTGAAAGTATGGTCTAACAACATTTCAAGGGAAGACTCTTGATCAACAGCCCTTGGATGTACCTGTTTATAAACAGTCCATGTCAGGGCAGAAGAGCATAGAAAGGGCTCTGGTTATGCACTACAGCTAATGTATAACTAATCATAGCTGGGCTTTTACCATTTACCATTACCACTCAATTTCTGCCTGATTATTTTGGAAAATAATTGAAGAAGAAATGTTCCCCAAGAATTAACTAACAAATCCCCTTCAAATATTTCACCAAATTGTGTTTAATTCTGAAGTTATTTTCAAAAGTGCCATAGATCCAGACGACACTAATATCTCCAGCCGTGAATGGGTTCTGTGTTCCACATGCCTGAACAGGGTCACAGATTTTCTTCTACTTCTCTCGGCATCCCAGGTGCTGGAGGCAGTGGTGGAGTATGACAAAGGCATTCTTCTACTACCTAGCATAGAGTTTCTTGACAAGCTTCGTCTGGACCTAGGATATTTATGAAAATATCTTTGGAAGCAAGCATAAATTCAAATAATATTTGAAGGAGAATTGTAGATGGAGTTCTCACCACAGTTCCTCCTTGAAATATTTTACGAAAAAATGCTTTAGTTTGTGAGATATCACGAAAATAATCTGGCGGTAATGGGTTACAATTTAATAGCCGTTAGACTAGGAGTGGGGGAGCCCATTGAAATGCTACAGCCAGCTTCCTTTGTTGCTCGGCTACCAGGTATTCCTGGCTTTTCAGCACGAGGCTGACCCTGAGCAAAATCTTGACACCAACCTCCCATCCCCCCCCCCCTACCCCCCTTCCTCCTTGACAGAGCTAACACAAGCAGGGGCCTTTAGGAAAACTGGTTGCCCAAAATGTGATATCATAATTTTTTTGAGCCCTTACGTTGCCAGTGGCTAATTGTGCCATCACAAAATGATGCATAAAAACTTGAGAAATGACAGAAACCATGGGACATACTCATATAAGAGTACTCAGTAAGCGCTATCCAATGAATGCCAACATGAAAGGGTAGTTGATTTTCAAAAATCTTTGCATCCTTGCGCTTTGGATGAAAGTAACCTCAGCTTGAGAAGGGTTAATGGAGACCACAACTCTGTGTGTTTTATACTATGGCAGCTGATCTATATTATAGCTGTAGTAGAGAGCATGTGTCGCTGTGTTTGGGAGCGCTAGGGTCAGGCAGCTGCAGGTCGCTCGCTGGCAGTCTGCATACATGTACAATACACACTTGCTATGGAGATTCCAACATCAGACTACTGCTGCTGCTACTGCTGCCAACTGCCCACTTTTCAACCCTGCCATCTGCTAGTCCCGTTGGATGCTACTCATCCCATCGGGACCTCAACATTAATATTGAATCAATGCAGTCTAAGTGCACTGCACACTTTGCTTGCACAATCATTTACATTCATTTCCTTAGACAGACTGTTCATGGAGTACTTGCCATAGAATCTCAACATAAATATTGGGTCTATACAGTTGTCCTACTGTACACCATAATCACTTGTATACTTTACCATCATTCATTCCCTGTTCATAGGCGAACCATCAACTCCCTGGGGAAGCATCCAAAACAGCTTGCGACATTCGGTAAAATATTTCAGCTTTAAGTATATTTGAAGAAATTTTTGAAGGTAAAATGTTCATCAGATCGTAAGCAAGAATTTATCATTTAATATTTTGCGAAATCATTCTGAATTCTAAATTATTATCAAAAATATCAGAGATCCAAACAACAATTCCAGAGTAACTCTTAAGCATAGCTGGGTAAATTAATACTTCCTGATATTGATGTCAACGCTAAACACCCACACACGCTTAGTAGCTAACCTCGACACATTTCCTGTGTGTAATGAATTACTTCAGGTCACTACCTCTATAAACAACCAACAGTCCACATACATACCCCTGCACTCAGAACAAAGCAAATCAATACTCTCAAGTAACCCATTCTACCCCGCATCATTCAATACCACATCCTCACCCTTTGCTGACATGTTTTTGGTCAGAGTATTTGGAGGAAAATATCTGAGGGAAAATGTTGATCAGAACCCTACAAATAAATCTCCTTTGAATATTTTGTGTATTTGTGCGTAATCCTGAAAACATTATTTTTTGAGACAACAATTGTTCAGGCAATATCCATAGAAGAATGGGTCCAGGTATAAGAGCCTGTTCACTATGTCCAGTAGAAAGAGTGGGGTATGTGGAGAGCAGAAGAGCAGGAGGAAAAGGAGGGGAATTGAGAAGAGGAGATGAGAAAGGAAGGAAAAGGGTGTAGAGGAGGAGAAGAGTAGGGGGAGACGTAGGAGGAGGAGAGGGGAGGGAAAGAAGGGGGAGGGAAAGGAGGGTGATGAGCCTGAGGGGATGAGGAAGGAAGGAGGGGAAGAAGGGGAAGGGAAGGGTCTAAAGGAGAAAGGGGAGAGGAGGAGGGGAAAATTGAGAAAAGGAGGAAGAGGAGGATCGGAGGTCACAAATACCATCAAAGTACTGCAACAAACATTGACACATACTAACTAGTTGCTCCCAGCATTATATGGAATCTCCCTCTCTAGTCTTTGTTGCTTTGATTTGCAGGTGTTGTATTTTACATCCTGGAGGGGGGATTTGTATAAAGTACTCTAGGGAAGGGGTCAATCTCATTAGACTGACCACCATTGTGTAGACCACATGGTGATGATGTAAGAGAGAATCAATTAGTGGATAACATCATTAACATGCATACCAATGCAGGAAGTATCAATTTCTGGATTTGCTAACTAGTGCGTAATGGGCTAAGGGTAATTAGTGATTTCTCCAACTGTTCATGTAGCATTTTTTTTGTCTTTCTTCTCTGTGGTAGCTTGAGAGATCTGGCGGATAGACTGATCATGTATAAATTACCCAAAATAGTTTGAATCATCATGCCTTGTATGAGTAACCTATATAATTATACTGCCCTGAATTCATTAGGCACAGTCACTATCAATAAACACAGCATATGCATGTATAAGGGACAGAAGGCTTGTACTATTTGACACCCTTGACCCTGATTACCTCTAGCAACCAGCAGCACAACAGGGTATGGGAACTGGGAAATCTAAACCTGCTGATTTCATGACATTTTCAGGTGAAAACCTATTAAATTAGCATAATCCTGCATATTTTATGAAGTCTGCAGAAAACTGTGAGATAAGTGTAGAGATGGGAGCTAAAGGGTTTATGTAAGGTAGGGTTGGGAGGGAAGGGGTCGGGTGCTGTCCGTCCATTGTGGTGGTAGGAGTGTTGGGTAACACAACTCAACACATAGGAGGTCAAGCTAGCGCTGCTGGCCCATGTGGCAGATGTCACGTCTGAACTCACACACACAAAATGGTGGAGCTCTGTCTTCCTTGCACAACCACCAGGCAGTGGAACGCAGTACACAATCTAACCAACGGCTAGCCACCTTAAGATATCAAAATAAATGGGAAGGATCTATAATTGAAGAGAATATTACGTATGTAAGATATGCTGGAAGAAAATTCAGGAAGTAGGTCAAATTGTTTTACCTTTTGATGTGCCAACCGCAAGGATTCACTGAAGTGTTGGTCTACGGCGACGGCTGCAGCTGACTCTTTGAGAATCACAGCTCGCTCCCGCCGTTCGTTTTCTATCCTTTCCTGTTCTTCACGTTCCTTTCTCTCGCGATCCTGCCTCTCGAGCTCGGCGCGTTCCCGTTGCTCCCTCTCCGCCCGTTCTCGCTCGGCTCTCTCGCGTTCGGCACGTTCTCTTTCAGCTCGCTCTCTCTCCACCTTCTCTCTCTCCTTACGCTCCCTAGAAATAACCACACAATCCTGTTTTGGTGATATCCCAAACACACACACACACACGCGGCAAGTACAAGTATCCTAGAAATGTCTCACTGTATCCTGATAGCAAAACGAGAGCACAGTGATGATGATGATGGCGTCAAAGCAAAAGAAAAACTAAGCAGAACTAAAGCACGCCACAGCGCTAGCAGGCGAGACACATGTAGTGTGACCTTCCATTGCTGTGCCGACTGGGTGAGTGATTGGCAAACGATGTGCCTGTTCTCAACCACAAAGAGAGGAGTAGAGCTTGCTGCCTGCTGGCTGCTGGCTGCTGGCTGGCTGACCTGGTTCTGAGCAGCCCCTTCAAGCACCGGCTCACTCACTATACACACATGGGGGGTCCCAGCTAGCGGCCAGGAGAACATACACAAAGCAGCCACAGCCACTGTACATCCAATCAAATCACAGTGATCCCTGTTCAGGTGCAAGGGAGACAGCACAGTGGCCTTGCTTCCTGCATGGTGTCCCTGTTGCTATTGTTTCTCTGAGTCCACCTTTAGCATACACAATATGGCCTCCACTCCCAACTAACCACCACTCTAGAAGATCTATGGTGGTATCAAGTACACTTATGTAGGTGTCACATTCTTAGTGCGAAGAAATCTATTGGCCAGCCATGATAATCCTCCTTTCCCTATACCTCTCTGTCAATCTCTCTCTCTCTCCGAGATGAATAATACTGCACTGATCTCATTCACACTGCAGCAAAATAACTGCAGTAAAATGGCTGCCCCTTTACTGGCTAATGTTTTATTCACCGGGAGAAAATACACGTGATAATAGATTAGCTCAACCTCTCTAGCTTCATACGCAGCAGGCCAGTATAGTATACATTAGTCTGGATGGCCTACGTGACAGAACCAGCCCCACATAAATTACACAACCCTCTCTCCCCTCAGAACCTATCTCCCCACTCTCTCAGCACCTTCTGCTCATACATCACCCATGCTGGTTACGGGGCCCAACTGCAAATAGAGCACGCTGGGAACATGGATATGTAGGCTTTGGCCTGTAATTCATTCCTAGTGTTGCTAAGGGTCAGTCATTATAGAAATGGAGGGAGATTCAAGCAGCTGAGAGAGAGGGAGGGAGGGCAACAGACTGGTGCAGGGTACAACAACTGTCTAGTTGCCCGCTCAGGTTATTAACCCATATGTTACTGAAATGCACAAAATAAAAAATAATGCACAGAATCAACTCTGGAAAAAGGGTATTTTAGAGTGCTACAGCAACACAACTTTCACACCAATATCTCTCCATATGTTGCTTGGTGATCGAGATATTTCCAGACCATGTGTAAGCACCAGGTGTGAGTGGCTTAACTCTTTCACACCCAAAGTGGCCTAATGCTCTGATAATATACAAACATCTCGAATACCAAAGTAATTAACAATCAAGTACTCCTGCATACCTGGAGTATACAGGATGCGCTGTAAAAACTACTTGGACATTTTTTTTTGTTGCTTTTCTTAGAAATTAACTTCTATAGGTTGAGTGTGGCCCATGTTTTATGAAAATACTGACAAAGCAGAGTAATAGTTGTCCATGTCCATGTGAAATAGCTAACAAGCAATATTTCAAGGGTGGTTCATATTTCCCAATAATTGTTTTGCAAAATAAATATAGCCGCCCAAATTCCTAGGGTGGTCTAAATTTCCAAGAATTTACTTTATATTGGAAATATTGCTTTCACTCTTCGGTTCAAAATATCTCAGGGTGCTTTCTCACCGAAGCATGAGAGAGGGTGCTGTGGGGCTAAATGGGTGTACCCACTGGCAGGCAAATAGCACAGCTATAAGTGGAAGGAAGCACTAGGCCACTGGAGTTTTTTTGGTACATACTTGGCCTTTGCAGCCAGCGATCTAGGTCAGAACACCTCCCAACAATGATAAAGATCATTTCTGCACTTGGGCAGGAATAGACACTTGTCACTGTATTTTTTTCCTCAGGTTAAAATGTTACACATACAGTTGCTGATACAGAAGGAGTTTGGGGTTCCACAAACTCCCCTTTTAATTTCAAAATTTCAATATATATATATATATATATATATATATATATATATATATATATATATATATATATATATATATATATATATATATATATATATATATATATATATTATATATATATATATATATGATAAAACTGAGATTTATAATGTTGTATTCATAGTCCAGGGCATAAGTACATGACCTAATACGATAGGAACATGCATATGATCCTAAGTTGGTGCATTCAGCAGTGTATTTCCTAATGAGTTATATTTCCCAATGGTAGTACTAGTGCGTACCTGAGTCAGGTATTCAATAGTATACACGTCCTGTGCTCTCTCAGGATTAGACTAGGGCTGAACAGGCTTTGATTGAGGATTAACAATGCAATGGCTCTCAGGAGGTAATGAAGGGAACAAACCAGATGTGGCTGGTTGAAATGGTAAGCCTCATCATAACCTACTCTGCTGAAAGACTGAAATACATCATATAATCCATATCAACTTATAAGCCATACAAGATGCCCATATATTCAAACTCCAACATATAACAATATTGAAGTACACAATCTATTCATAATCCATATTCATGATCTATTCATAATCCATACAACGCATAGAGATATTCTAAAAAATGAGCCTAAAATTGGCAGAAACTAAGAGATCTTTCCCAATGAAATTGTGATATTGTATTACATTTTAATATGTCAAGTGAGCAAAAACTGACAACTGATTTAAAAACAAATTATGTAGCAGTTTTCGGCAAAAATTAGTAGAACAATTACGTAATGCAAAGCTTTTTTAGACTATAATGATGTAAACCAAAACCATGACTCACTATTTTGGTTACATCAGTTTTATAAGTGTGATTTTCAAAATATATTTGAAAGAGAAGAGTTGATCAGAAAGTTACTAAAAATATCCTTGAAATACATTCCGATTTATGATTAATCTCAGAAACCATTTTCAAAAGACGAGACTTGATATGGACAATTAAAGGTATGAATGTGTTTATGCTTCATTCTATAAACATATTTTTCAGAGATATTACATAACAATAAAAGATGTACTAGTATACCTGAGGTCACATCTGAAACGTGAGAGGTGACAATGAGAAAAGAACACATCATATTTGGTTAGAGAACAGAGATGAATGACAGAGAAAAAGACAAAGGTATATTAGAAACCTGCAGAGAAGATATACGGTTTTAGAACACCTGAAAAGAAATAGAAGAGTTGAGATACTGTACCATATGCAGAATTGCAGAGACATACATCAACTGAGAGAGCAGTTCAATCAATGGATACTACAAGTATTAACCCTTATGCTGCTGGTGACTAATTTGGCCAATACAAAATGATGCAAATAACCCTGAGAAATGACTGAAACCTTGGCATATGGTACTCATCTGAGAGTACTCAGAGAGAGCTTTCCAATGAATACCAACATGACAGGGTTTAGAAAGGTTTCGGAAATCTTTGGGTCCTTCTGCTTTGGATGAAAGTAGCCTCCGCATTAAAAGGGTTAATATTGAATGTTAAGATAGAAGAATAGAAAAGGTGGTGACAATGTCTTACCTGTCCTGCCGTTCACGTTCCACTCGCTCCCGCTCCGCCCGTTCTATTCGCTCCCGTTCGATGACGATTTCTCGCTCCCGCAGCGCGCTGACGTCGCGTAGGAGCTCGTCCTGGTACTGCGTGAGCATCCAGGCCGGCGGGACCGGGATGGAGGGGAACTTGCGCTGCCAGAGGACCTCGAGCTGCGCCGGGGAGACGTTGCCGTGCGGGAGGTACGTTGAGAGGAGCGACTGCTGTTGCTGCTGTAGGAGCTGCCCGTAGTGGATCTGGAGGTGCGCCTGCTGCTGCTGCGTCAGCGAGCCCAGGGTGGCCGCCCGCGAGTCCAGCTGCGAACCCACCAGGTGATGGGGCATCATGTGGGGGTTGATGGAGGCCAGGGTGCCCATGTGGGGCTGACTGTAATGTAAGGGGGTTAAGAGGGAACCCGTGTGAGGGGGTGCTGCCAGGGAGGGGTGGGCCTGCAGGGGACTGTGATGAGTCGGGATGGGGGTCCGTACCTGCGGCGGGTAGTTCCCGCTTTGAGGTGGGGGCGGTGGCGCCACCGGTGTGACTCGATGGATGCTATGCCCATGCTGGCTATGGAGATGGTGCATGGTGCTTAGCTGCCGAATCTCACTGTCTTTTTTAATAAGTTCAGGATCCCTGTACACCTTGACAGGTTCGTTTTTATCGAAGATTAGAGGACTGGAGGCAGGGCTGTTTCTTTCCTTCGATCTCCGTAATTCTTCTACCCGTGACGCTGGTCTTCGCTCGTTATCACTTGAGCGAGACCCTACCGAGCTAGCCCTCTCGTCCATGAGCCTCACATCGGAGCAGCTTGACCGCGACTCGCTCAGTCGTGCCGCGTCCATGCAAGCCTCCATGTGAGAATCATAGTGAGAGCGCACCTCGCGACTGTGCGGTCGTTCTTCAGTCCGTATCATATCTGGCCGTTCATAGGTGCTGCTCACCGTGGCCGTGTCCGTACTGGAAGATATACTAACATGATTGGTCGTACTGACACCACCACCACCACCACCACTGGTGCTGCTACTGACACCACCACTGCTGGAGGTGCCGTTTGAGTCCTTGCCGCTCCAGGGAGAGAGCTGCTGCTCTTTGTGCTGCAACTTCTCCTTCTCCTTCTCTTTGACGCTGGAGAGTTTGGCGATCTGGTCGGTGACGGGCCGGTTGACGTTGATGGCGGCCGAGAGGCTGTCCCGCTCGAGTTTCTCCTTCTTGACGCTGTCCAGGAGATGGATCTTTTTGTAGTGCATCGTTGGCTCTCCGTCCTCTGGTTTGAGAGTCTTTGGGGTGGAGGTGCGGGACCTGCTGCTGGAGGCCGCCGCCTCGTTGTTGTCCCGCGATGATGACAGGGACGAGAGCGAGGATGACGACGATGACGAGGAACAGCCACCAGAGGGCGCTGCTTCGGGGCGAGGCGACTCCTCTACCTTGGGAGCTCTCGCTCTTTCCTCATCCCTGATGACGTTGGTGTTGGTTACAGGTGAAGGCGATTTTTCTTTCCTCACAGGTGGCGCTGCTGGTGCTGTTGCAGGGGCTGAGGTCGCTGGCTTCTCACAGACCTTTTCGCTACCACTAGGAGCAGCCACCTCCTCGACCAACACATTAGGACTCTCCTCCTTTTTCACTTCCTTAGCGTCCTTTTCGCGAGGTTTTCGCTTTTTACCCTCAGCGCGCTGCTTCGGTTTCCCTTTCCGCGTTTTTTCCTGAACTGTGTCCTCCTTTTTCTGAGGTAAATCCTGAACAGGGGGCTCCTTGGCTTTGAGAACCTCCACAGGTTGGACTGGCTCTGGTTTTGGGGTAGAGGGTTTCTCGATCGGTTTCTCTTTCACAATTTCAGCTTTTGCGGCCCTTGTGATTGGCTCCGGTCTGGCCTTAGCCTTCTTCTCCTCCTTTTCTTTGGTCTCGGGAACTTTGACCTTATCGAACCTGGGCGACTTCTGCTTGATCAGTTTCACCACAGGTTTTTTCAGTTCGATTTTTGACACCTTGTTTTTCTCGGCTAATTTACATAATTCCTGTTGCAGCTTCTGCTCCTCTTTCTGTCGCTCTTTCTCGCGTTCCTTTTCTTCGATCTCCTGCCGTCGACGGCTCCGTGAGCGCTCCCGTGCCTTGGTCTCTTTTTCCTTCGGCTCAGCCTTGGCAGTCGAGTCGACAGATTGCGTACGATTTGGCGCTGGTTCTTGCTGCTGTCTGTTGGCTCTCTCCTGTGCCCTCGCCCGTTTATTCGGTGAGGGTGCCTTTTTCTCTTCAACTATGGCAGGAGGCTCCTCGGTTTTACGCTTCCTATCTGGTTTTTGTGCAGAACGCTTTGGAGTTGGCTTCTCAGGTGATTTTTCTGGAACAAGAAAATGCAGAGATATTTAGAAAGAAGTAGCATCTTAGGAAACGACTCTTGTTTCTTTAACACATTGGATTTTCCATAAACATGAAAACCCCTTCACTCAATTCGACTGATGCATAATTGAGCACATTTTCAAATTTGGTGGAATCCCCATACACAGAACAATGTCGGATTGGCAAAAATGCTCAATGTAGGCAGGCTTCACAATGATACAGAATCAGGCAAACAGCAGTCCAAAGTCTGCTTGCTATCATCAAAAGATTGATTTCACCTACATATTAACGTATAGCCTTTCTATCTAGCCAACATATTGTAGTACAAGTACATCAGAGGAAAGTCAACACGATCAGACACGAGTCCTTCATAAATGAGCAAAGTTCAAAAACCATTGGACAACAAGTTTATCACATTCATACCTTGATCAAACAGAGCACAGATGGACAATTGAAATTGAAAGCGAGTGAAATCATGAAAAATATTTCATTTGGGTGAAATTTCCTGAAAATATTTCAGAAGTTTTACTTATGTCTTAATAAATTTGATGAAAATGTATTCAACCACCTTGAAGTTATGATACAAGAGCTGCAGTTGTTTAGTGTCTCAAATGTGCAATAGGTGGCAGCACCACCTGATTATCTCCATAGAGACCAAGGAGAGCACTCAGCACAGGCTTGACCTACTTATGGGCTTGCCCTAAAAGACAGGCATGCTTGCTGTTGACATTTCTGGATCATACAGCACACATTCATCTGACTCTCAAATGCCTTACTGGCAATGGGGTGCAACTCGATACTCCTCTGTTTATTTAGTTCACACGGTCAGGACTAAAAGGAAAGGAAAAAAACTAGGCTTTTATTTAACTACTTGGAACTTGTTGATTCACAGTGTAAACATGTCTTATCCGTCTAGCTGCGCAAAAACTATAATGGCCTCCTAAACCTGAGCTGGCTGCAAAAAGATATGAACAAAGTACGGCTTCTTGATTTGACATTCCAGCATGTCCTACCCTGACCCAGCCTCCCCGGTATCAACTAAACATTCCGCTCAGAGGAGGCTGTCAAAGATATTACAGCTCTCTCAGATAAATGGCCGTCTTACATCAAGTAACTCGAAGCACATGACTTAACCACTCACTCCTCGCGGTCGCATGAATAAAACTGAGGCAAAAATGCAAAGCAGCAGAGATCTCATGGTACAAGAAAGAGTATTAATATTGCTTTTATTCATTATTATTATTATTATTATTATTATTATTATCATTATATCATTATTGTCATTGTTACTATTATTATTATCATTATGATTATAACTATTATCATCATCATTATTAAGTGCAACTTTAATCAGATAATTCCTTATATTCACCAGAAATATTCAGCAATTTTGAAACAATTGAGATGTATGGCACTAAAATCTGTCCGAGTCATTGAATAAATCATTCCCAGTGACCTTGACCTACTTTCCAAAGAATTCATGTTGATGTTAGAAAATCAGTTCAGATAGGGGAAGATACTTTTCTAATCACTTTAAGATATCATACTCCTGTGATCAGACTATCTGAGCCGTATTGAAATTTTAATTCTGCATTATTTATATGCTAGATTGACCCATTTCCGAGGTCATACTGATGCCTAAAAAAATCACTGTTATAATGAAACAATCCTCTTTCAACTGCTTTTTGTAACCAGCCCAGCAGAAATCTCTGAGGAGGACTATATTGAACTGATGGTTTATTGTTCAACTAATTCTGCCAATAAATATGTGACCACAGGGGAGTTTCTGGGAAGACGAGTGCACTTAGGAGTGTGAAACCAGGGTCCCATGTGCTCAATGATATTTTCCTAGAATACATTATCATTATTTATTTCTCACTCTGATGGATGGTGCATCAGCAAGGTCAAGGTACTGTCAGTGTGAATACCGATCTAATATACATGTTTCCTGACAACACTCCTCATCATCTATGAAGGTAACCTGGATATCTTAACTGAAATAATAACAGGTCCTCCAGCACAAACATTTGATCCTACTCTCATTATTATGTATGGAAAAGGCCTCCTTTATATAGCTGTGGTTATGTGTCAACCCTTTCTGTTGGTTATGAACTATATGTGTGTGTGATATGAGGGTGTGGTACCTGACCTAGTGGCTGCCTCTTATAGAGAAGGACTAGCAACACATTTGCCTAGATTTCTAGGCTGTCATATGTATGTTCATGTCAAGTTTTTTTTTCTGTTACCATAGACCAAATAGGCTAGGTGGCCACAATGGTTAATTTAGTTTAGTTTCATCTCACCAGGGGAATAGAGGGGAATATCAGGAGCAAACTATAAATAAAACTGGAAACCTTTCAATGCACTGGCCTATCATTTTGGTGAGTACGGCAAAAAGCGTGGCTCCTGATCGTCTTGGTCTAGTTCTCTTTGACAGGAATTATACCATTGTGGTTGAGGAGGATGTGTGAGTGAGAGTCAGAGTTCAGTCCATTTCCTGTGTGTTTTTTGCCTCAACCCAAGGGGACTCCTAAGAGGCTCAGCCAAGCATGGCAGAGGACATGAATATACGACTATGTATCTTTTTGACAGGCTTCAATCCCCACCCTGCTCAAACTCTTAGTATGATCCTAACATCGAGTTATTCACCTTGATAGTCTATAAACAAGGTACGCCAGCTTTCATCCAAAGCATGAGAACGCAAAGATTTTTGAAAAACATTTAAACCATGTCATGCTGGTATTGATTTAAAAGTTCTCCCTGAGTACTCTCAAATGAGTACCCATGTGCCAGGTTTTCAGTAAATATTTTTCCAGGTTTTTTTGCATCATTTTGTATTGGGAAAATTAGCCACCAGCAGCATAAGGGTTAATCTTAGCCAGTGGAGTACAGTTCAGTGGCCTTCATGCTGCAGTCACATCCCGCCTCTAAATCCTCATAAAGTGTGCCATTACTGAACTAGGCAGGTTTTATGGCCCCAGCCAATCACAAGAGCCACAATAAAACAGCACTTATTCTCTGGCTAATGTCCAAGCCGCCAAAGAGGACAGGCCATCTACTCCGCTAAGCTGTGACAAGACCACAAAAATGCCCCACTCTCTTTTTGTCTATTTTCCCTTTGGTCGGCTTACAGTTTAATATAAGGGTATTTCAGGGTGATTATCATCATGGGAGGCCATAGTGTTGTTGATAAGAAGGTGGTATCATTCATTATAAGGGGGTATCATTACTTTACTTGAAAGGGTATTCAGGTATGTATTGACATGGGACATCATATTTTGGTAATAAGAGGGAGATATCACTATATTAAGGAACTTAATATCTATTAAGTATCAGGGTATAAATATTGAAATAGGAAATCATATCTTTGGTAATAGAAGGAAGTCATGATTATACAGGGGATATGAAAATCCTGAAGGAGTAAAGGTGTAAAATGAAATGGGACTGCATGTTCTGGGTTAAAAGATAGTGGTTTGGTTATACAGCAACATCTTTAAATGTTGTTCCTAATTCTGACTTCTTTCAATTTGTGGTTTAACTATTTATATTTAGGTCCTATGTATTACCAAAGCACTGTGTATGTGTACTCAGAGAGTGCTTAACCAGCTAATCAAACAACCCTCTTCTAAATGCTCTGGGTTCATTTCATTCTGGCATTTCATCAAATTAACCTTATGAAAAGAATCAGTCATTTTTATTGAGGGCAACCACATACTCGTGATTAATGAACCAAGTCAAAACCACAGAGCTGGAAAAATCCCAGAAAAATCAATCTTACCATTCTGACTATAGGATAAGTCATTTAAGTGTGCTACAGGCATAAATAGTTTAACTTGTTTGAGTTACAAATTCTTCATTTGTTGAATATGCCTTTGGCATATGATGAATATTCCCTTTAAATAAGTGTTAAAGTGGTAGAAATTTTGTTAACCTTTACTTTTTCAGCCATCCTAAAGTTTAATTGTACCAATTAGTTCACAGAGCAGGACACCCCTGAGTTATACCCCATTCATACAGAGGGGGGTACAGAGGGGGGTTCAAGGGGTTAGACATACCACTTTTCCAATCCAAATTGTCATTATACTTAGTGAGAATTGTTGCCCTTCTTCAGTTTCACTTAAAACAAGTTAGGTAGATCTATCTCCCTCATATAGACCCCCCCCCCCATGCGCCCATGTTAGGAGCAGAGTCTACACTAGCCTAGCTACGAGGCTCTGTTATGATTTTACATTATTATAAATAGAAGCCTGCACCTATACTGGATAGGGACCTGTGGCCTACTGTTGGCCATTTAGTTCACACAATTGCCACAAGAGGGAGATTAGTGTTAATATTTCCAACTGAGCTCCTTGTATACCGCAGTGCCATCTACCCACAATGGAAGACATTTAAACATGGCCTGGGAGGCAGGCTAAGTCTACACATGGTAAGGCCAGTTATTTGATTGACAGATGATGGTCATTTATGGACAAGTGACCGTTTGACCAGTGTGATCAGATAGCCTGCGTTGACCCTAGGACCTTATCTAACCCTCAGTCCATTCTGCTTGGTATGTCATCAACCTAAAATCAATACTCATAGGAAATGCTCATGGCCTGCTCCACATCAAATAAAAATCTCTCCTGTAAATATCAACCTGGGAGATTGCCAGGGGATAGCTACACAAATACACTTGTATACAAATAGAAAGAATGCGCCTTCAAAAATGCCCGCCCGCTGCGAGTCTCTTTAACTAATGCTCAAAACAACAGGTGACAGTTCCAAAGCATATACTATAGAAGTATGAAAGGATTTTGTTTTAAGTATCAAACTGATCGTACTTGCTGAATTCGACGTAGTGTTAAACATAATGCTAGAACAAGCTATAGTATCAAAAGCAGTGCAATATGGTAGCAATAGTAGTGCCCATGGCAATCATAAAGCATGCTTAACACACACACACACACACAATTATATATATATATATATATATATATATATATATATATATATATATATATATATATATATACATACATACATACATATATATATATACACATACATACATACATACATATAAACACACATACAAATACACAAGATACCTGTATATCTTGATTGAAGCTGTGCTCTCTATGAATAAAAAAATTCCTATGAATAGTACTCTAGTCGTTCATTTACTATCAAGTTTAGAAAACAAGGTCGCACAGACAATATTCTCCTGATTTGCCTCAAGTGGCATTCCTGCTTCTAGGAGACAAGTAGACCCCCCCCCCCATCACACACTCTGAAAACTCATAGCAAATCAAATGTGCTAATTAGACATATGAAAGGTAACTGAGTCAGAATAGAAGTGATGACAGTTATGAACAAGTACAGATTGTTTTCAAGGCCACACTAAGAATATTATCCTAATTTCCCATGGCATTCTTGCTTCTAGGAGAGGAGTAGACACTTCCCAACATTGAAAACTTTTAACAAATCAAATGTGCTAATTAGAAGAAATGAAAGATTATTATTTCGGAAGAGAAGTGATGACAATTATGACGTAACAGCTACAATTGTTTAAGGCCACACTAAGAATATTCTCCTAATTTGCCTTTAAATTTTACCCCCCAATTTGCCGTGGCATTCTTGCTTCTAGGAGAGGAGCAGACACTTCCCAACATTGACAACTCATAACAAATCAAATGTGCTAATTAAAGATGTGAACAATTATTATGCCAGGAATAGAAGTGATGAAGCTTATGACGTAATAGCTACAGGTTGTTTTCACAAACCCTTTTTTTTTTGCTATATACAGTTGAAGATAGAAAAAAATATAGACATTTCTAATAAGAGCTTCCTAGTTCGAGAAAATATAACTTGGATGATGTAAAGATAATTCCTCACAATATCTGGTGAACATTCAAGGTATCAGAGTACAGTCTTTCTCTACATAATAAATACACTCTAGTTGATGTTTGTCAAAAGCACACTGAATGTTAGCGATCAAATTCTTAGCGTGTCCCCTAGAACTTAAAATACCTCCTTACAATAACATGGTTGTCACGACTAGGTGTAGCTGTGGTGACACTCCAAGGCACCTCATAAAAAGTAACCAGGCCCTTAACAGTATCCAGGGCAGTATGCCACTCCTCTCCTCCTCTAATGTAGGCACGAAAAACATACCCCAGGCAATAAACACTGAAGAACTCAAGTAATGGTAGTAGTAGTGGTAGTGGCAGTAGTAGTAGTAGTAACAGTAATAGTAAAAGCAGCAGCAGCAGCAGCAGTAGTAGTAGTAGTAGTAGTAGTAGTAGTAGTAGTAGTAGTAGTAGTAGTAGTAGTAGTAGTAGTAGTAGTAACAGTAATAGTAGTAGAAGTAGTAGTAACAGTAATAGTAGTAGAAGTAGTAGTAACAGTAATAGAAATAGCAGCAGCAGCAGTAGTAGAGGCAGTAGTAGTAGAAGAAGTAGAAGTAGTAGAAGTAGTAGTAGTAGTAGTAGTAGTAGTAATAGTAGTAGTAGTAGTAGTAATAGTAATAGCGGCAGCCACAGCAGCAAAATACCATAATTTGTGGCTCAGCAACACTGACCTGAAATGACTGCTGTAGTGGAAATGACAAGCTACATTAAGGCACTTGTCTGACAGCCATGCATACAGGTGCAGGAGGCGGCTCATCATAATGGGAACATGAAAAGAGGTACCATTAACAAGTCTAGTATTGCACTTTCCTCCCCGGGGCCTGCTCTCAGCTGAAAGACTCACATAGGCCACTGCTGCTGCTCTGAATACAGCAGCAGCAGAAAGGCAGAATCTTTTCATGCCGTACCCAGTCCCAGCGACGACGACCACAATCAATATTGCCGCCGCCGCCGCCGCAGAGGTGAGGAATTCAATAGCGGGATATTAATAGCACATGCTCACAGAGATGGAGCGCCCAAGAGAAATGTCAAGCCAAGATATTAAATCAAAGCTTTTCGGTTATTTCTATAGGTCGTCATGCAATTATTGGTGATTAAAATAGGATCCATTCTGGTGCACTTTCCTGTTCTGTTTAAAAACCGATACGTAATAAAACCTATCAAGCAGTGGCAGCCCACGCCTTGATTTAAATGATTCCTATTCTTTTTTCTTATATGTTGCACTGAAATCAAAACCATGACCAATCTTCTGGCATTGCTTGATTCTAAATCTTAACACAACTACTACTACTACTACTATTACTACTACTACTACTACTACTACTACTACTACTACTACTACTACTACTACTACTACTACTACTACTACTACTACAACAATACCTACTACTATTATTTTTATTATTCCTGAAACTCCTACCTCCTTTACCCCCCCTCAATGTTACCTTGATGTACCGATGAGTTAACCCTTTTACGCTCAGGGGAAATTAGTCATGTGACAGTATGTTTGATAATAGAGAGGAAATGAAGGCACACTTGTAGAAATTCGAAAGATCTCCCTTTGGCCACCTGATGAGCAAGTTTCAAACTTAAGCCGGGTTCACTCAATTTTGAGGTGGTATTGGTATACTTTTCAGGTTAGATAAAGGAGAGATGAAACAAAAATTGTTTAGCCTTTAAGGCTGGGCTAGGCTAGTGAGCACTCTGGGTGTTAAAAGGTTAAGAGGATGAAAGGATTATCTATTTCTCGTCTAATCTTGGAGGTGTCATGAGCCCTTCCGGGTAGTGTGTCTCACGTAGCAACACAATTAGTTACAAATCTCCATCACGTAACTACAACTCACACTGGCAGGTTTCCATGCCGACTGACTGTTTCCATGGCAACACATAAAGTTGCAAATTCCACAGTGACAGCTCAGTTTGTGTCACCATAAATCACCCTCGGCTCATCTTACACTTCTCAAAGAAAAGCAAAAAAAACTAGACAAAAATACTGAAGTGAAAGAGGGAATTTCCTTTTTTTATGTATAACTTATCTTTTTGACTTATGACTAAGCAAAACATGTTAGTATCCTTAACCCTTATATGCAAGTAGGGCCAAAAAAAAACCTCCTGGCTAACTTTGGTGACTTTTTCACTATCAGGGTATAGAAAATATTTTGTGAATTTGTGATTAATTCATTAATTTGTTATTTTCTTGTACAGAAGACCCTCTTCCAGGAGGTATCCAGGCATGAATGGGTTCAAGATGTAGAAGACTGGGGTGTTAAAAGATAGACTATCTATCTTTAGATGCATCTGACTCCACCCCTTTAACAAGATATCAAGGACTCTTTGAGATTCACCTTTTTCAACTCCACAAAAAGCTTGCTATCGAGGCGTCTTAACCCATTCATGCCTGTGGTGCAATAAAAGGGACTGGCTTCTTTGGAGATATCTCTCCAACAAAAGAAACTTTTGGAAAGTGTTCAAAAGGGTAATGCTGATCCCAACGGATCTATCAACCGTCCATAAAACTTATTGTGAATTTTATTTTTCTAATTTTAAGTTATTGTCAACCCTATCATAGATCCAGACAACACTTTTCATAGGGGACTCTGGGCTTTTATGGGTTAAGCAAAATGGGGAGGGGGGGGGGGGGGGTCAAATCTCGCTGTGGTGCTTGTGGCTTAACAGAAATAGGACACCTGCAGAAAAAGCGGCATCATGGCGATGAATGCTTTATAAATAACCAGGCAAATGCTTAGTGCAAAACCGCTGAGTGTTTTTCGTCAACACGTGAGTGAGTATTTGGACAGTGGCCAAGTAACACTAGTTGCCGAACCTGCCTCGGTGACCTTGGGACACCAGGCAATAAGGACGTCTACTTTTTGGCAGGTTCTTTTCTGTCTCATTACAGGAACGTGATATTTCTGCTATCAGTGGATAGATAACCATGGTTCCTCTTGCTCTATTTAGGATTATTCAATCATAGGTAAGGTCTTAGCCCATGTAAAACATACCAGTCAATAAATCTAAATATCTCATGGCAAACCAGTCAACATGCCATAGCTATTGCATGAAAGTCCTATAATATAGCAAATCAGTCAATAATAGGTAAAATCTTCTCACAGAAAAACAGTCAATATCAAACCAGCATTAATGCATGAAAATCCTGAGGACTATTTCATGGCAAACCAGTCAATAATTCAAATAAATCCCATCAAAAAACTTTGCAGAAGATCCAACACAGATCTATTCATACTGAAAAAGAATCCATTAACTTCCAAAGCCACCTGATAAAACTATTTTCAAAATGTACACTACCTTTCCAATGTTAATAAACTAAAGTGATTCATTTGCCCTATATGTAAAGCTTGTCAGACTTCTTAGTAAGAGACAGAGAAAGCAGGTAGATAAGTTCCTAGAACAGTTCCTAGAAACACCCAGCAGTACTCAATGGGGCCACACAAGCAGAAAAAAGTGGGGTTTTAGTTAGAGTAGGTTTCCTGGAAAACCCTGGGTTGGTGGTTTGTGGGCAATAGAGGCGTCCCCCTGACCACAGGATTTGGGTCGTCAATGACTTGACCACAACTTCCTCCCTGAACCACAACAAGTGTGACTCAGAGCCCTGGCATCTCGATGGCTACCATCTCACCCCTACTTCTGTTTGCAGTAGCCAAACATCTCCACATGTTCCTGGCCCAGCCAGAGAGAGCCCTCCTGAAATACGGGTCAGACCCCTTGCGCCCCACAAATACAACTGTCTGACTATTTCGATGATATCTCTCCAACAAAAGCATTTTTTACAAAATATTTGAAGGAAAAATGTTGATCAAAATCTAACAATATTCTTTAAAATATTTTGTGAATCTATCACTGATTCAAAAGTTATTTTCAAAAGAATAAACGGTCCAGACGACACTTGTCAAGGAGACCTCCAGGCATGAATAGGTTAATCCACATTCCCCTTCAAAAATAAACTAGGGCAAATTTAAGGATCACCATATTTCGCATCATTTCTAGTATATAATGTTTACTCTGGCCACACTAGGCTGTGATAAATATTTTTCAACCGTCCACAATATTTACTCTGCCCAGGCGGCAATAATCTCAAGAGTGATCAGGTTTGTTTACATTTATCTCACCAGGTGACTAGGACATCCTGCGCCATCTATAGGTGATTTGTGGTACCACAATATGCTATCAACAATTCTACGTTAGGTCAAATTAAAGATTTGTTCAAGGAGAATACAAGGCATAAATGGGTTGACTAATCAGAGATTTTAACAAGGACTAGAATTAGGTTAGTTACATGTAGGATGTACATGACATGCAATACCTTCTTTCTCCTTATTGGATGTAGGAGCGCCATCTATAGGTCATCCTTGACACTAGGTCAACTTGGAAGAGAGGATTTTAACAGTGACAAGAATCAGGTTGATTACATCATACATTGAGTCTCCATCCTCCTTCAAGGACCATCCCCTATTCCTGGTATGCTTACTGTATACTTGCACCTTGAAAGCAGGCCACATATGTAAGTACTTTACCCTCATGACTCATCGGTTGTGTACTAAACATTCAGCGGGACTAGGGCGAGCTTTCACCACTCCACACTCAAACTTGACTTGTTGTTTACCCAGAACTCTACCCAGGAGGGCCAGAGTCCAGGGGGCATCGCTCGCTCAGAATAGAACACTTGTTACTCCCGTCTCCAGTGCTTTGTTAGCAAGCTGGAGAATAATGATGACCTATTTCAGATAACCTGGACTGACAGGCGCCTTATTAATCATGTTTCTTCTTTCATAAATCGAGGTTCCTAAATTAGCATTTTAAAGGAATGATATTTTCAGCACGAGGTGTAACCAGACCTGACAGTTGATTAATTACTCACTTTTGTCTCTTCTTTTGTATATAACAGTTCCTAACTAAGCATGTTAAAGGAATGATATTTCTGACATGAGCTATAACCTAGCATGACAGTTTACTAATTAATCACACATGCATAGTCTCCATAGAAGAAATGGTTAAAAATGGTTCAATGAAAGTAAATGAATATATGTCAATAACCCAATTTATTTTATCCAATTAAACAAAATGATTAACTTCTCTAGTTCAAACCTTATATAAATGCATTTAAACCATGCTACCTATAGAAGAACAATGGACAATAGCTCTGTTGTTACCACCAGCCCTGAGGGTGCGAAGAGACCTTCTCCCCTGAATCCTAAGAAGTAGTAGTTTTCACCAAGCTCTATATTTTGCTAGCTCACACTTGCTGGTTTGACCTCTCTGTGACCTCTATGGCTAAGGAGCATCCCTCACCCTGGGGTGAAAAATAACCAGCGAAGGCAACCTGAAGGAAAGCACCTTCCCTGCCCCCTCAATCACTGCCCACTGTGCTGCCCTCTGCCCAACACCATCATCAGTCACAACACCACGACCTTCACCTTCCTAGCCGACCTATGACCCTCTCACTAAATGAAATATGGAACAGCCCTAGTCCATTCTTACATTTCACCATGTACATCTTATTTTGGGTCGTTTTAGGAATCATTCATTTATGTAAATAGAAATAAATGAATAAATTTACTAATGAAATAGGTAAATATATGATAAATGAATTAATAAATGAGAGATAATGAATGAAAAATTAAAGAATTTGATTAATGGACTAGCTTTAACAAATTATAATGAAGATATTTCTTTTTAATTTGCTTCCTTTTTGATTAATCTGTTTGAAATGCCACCTTAACGCATGGATATACAGATTACAACCTAATTTCAAGATTTGGCCACTTGGGTTCCCTGAAACCCAAACTAAGAGGGTCTGTAGGCCAGACAGGTCATATCTGACATCTGGTATCACTCATACCTAACAGCACATAGATATATCCTCTGGGGGAAACACGATACATGGTGATACATTATCTCTTCACCACAGGTCAAGCCCCACAGTATCCCACGAGATTTCAATTAATATCATATTGGCCGCTAAAGATGTATATTCAGCAATTTAAGCATTCTTAAAGAAAGATAACAGTGAACATGAAAGAGATACTGGTATCCTTCATCATCTTGTAGCTATCAAAAAAGTGGTGGTATCTTCTTCACTAAAGCACTTTCAAGAAAATATTTCATGAAGAACTGCTTACAAAAACTGCACTAGAAAATCCTCTGATTTTTATTTTGAGCAAACTGGTTTCATGAAGTTATTTTCAAAGGTTTCCAAATTCCATTATTTTTTCTAGAAATTCAAGCATGGGTAATCAAACCAGTCTTTTCTAGAAGCAATCCTTAAATAGCTATCCATAGGGGATGATATGATTGAATCTGGCAGGCCAATCCCTGACTTACATGACATAAACACAGATAAAGATGATTACGGTAGGACTTAAAGTTCTTACCTTTTTCTGGTTGCTCTGTAACTGTGCTGTGAACTTGAGTAGTAGAAGTAGTGTTGGTTGTAGAATTAGTTGATGCTGTTGTGGATGTGGTTTCGGTATTGCGCTGTTGTCGCGCTCGCACACGGGCAGTGGTGACTCGCGTAGGGACCGGTGAATGGCTTGGACTTTGGCTACGGGTCCGTGTGTAGTGCCCCTGGAAAGAAGAGAGATACACGATAAGGAGACGTGTCTTCACATACAAGTTTTCATATTGTGATAGTACTGCAAAATAACCCCAACCTCATTACTGATCATACAGGGAACAACTGAATTCTAGACCTTCAGATGTTTTATGTAATCAGGCCCAGACACTATCAATGGTGTCATTAATTACGTAGAAGATAGACCATATTTGCAAGGAGTTGACGCCACATAATCACAAGTCTATTGTTCGAGCTGTTAGCGGAGAATAATGGCGACATGATAGTTTAATCTGCATTTGACAAGGCTTGAAATCCACCTTAGAATGAACGATCCTGTCACAATTTTAATAAGTTTCCTTGGTGACTAGTAAGTAGGTCACAAATGCTGAAATTCCACAAAGACAGCATGGAGACGACCAACAAGTATGATTCTAAGATCTAAAATAACTCAATGAATTGCATCTTACACTCACTCTTGTTATGTACCCCAGACTTCTCAGAAAATCCTGGCATTTTTTGGAGTATTATCCTAGTATTCAATGGATGTCCTTACTCAATGTAGCAAAGAAATCCTTGAAATTGTCTAGTATTGTCCTAGCATTCAATGTTTGCCCTTTCTCAAAGTAGCTAAGAAATCCTGGAATTTTCCTAGAAAAATCCTAGGTATGTGGTGAGGGTAGGGTTTCAAATTGATTGTGCGATTGTTATCCTTTTGTACGATCACATCACGATTCTATTGTCTTTTGGCAAACATGGTATCTCCCTTATCACATGTCACCACTCTATCAATTACATACATATAAATATCTCAGGGTGACCCAGGGCAAACACTCCATGTCAAACATGTGACGCATTGAGAAAAACACCACACAGCAGAGAACAACCTTGTGATATACTGACGTAGCAAACAGCATGAACCTCTTATACAGTACAGCTGGAATCCAGTGCACTTCGTGTTAGAAAATATGCTTTGGAATTAAAATAGAATTTATGATGAACCAGTGGTGTACAATTAACCCTTTCATCCCTGATTTATAAAGGCAGGATCCAACAGTCACGGTGCTAATGCTGAGTGGGTTTCAAACGTTGAGGGAGCCCCTAGCCCCCCACCCCCATACAATTCAAAGTTATTATTTTCTTGCTAGGAATTGTCACTACTTTTCTTCATTTATGCTAATCTCCAATGAGGCATATCTACCTCTTTGTCAAAATGATCCCCCCCTCCCTTCATACAGAGTGAATCCCTATATGTAGAAATCCTGGATACGAGCCTGTAGTATGTCACAAACAAGCATGTCAAGTTCAGAAGGGCAGCCAACTTGCCGCGTGACCTGTTCCTAACACCACAGGCCTAACCAACCCAATACTTGAACCCTTTCTAGTGCACAACAAAGGCCTCCTCCTCCTCGCTCTCTTGTGACCGTTTTAAACCTAATAGGCATGAACCCCCCAGGCTGTGTACCTCAGATTATAACAGAGGAGTCCTGGTTAATACATGTTCCCTGGATGAAAATTCTTTAAGTTTCTAAAAAGGCAATGGTAACATGGACTTTGTTCTCGGATCTTTTGGTTATAAACCAAGCTCAACAAGTTAGCTATAATTACCGAGCCTAAACTAAGTCAAATAAAGTGGCTTGAATCATTGATACACAGATTATAAAGTTATATTCAGATATTACAACTTTCAAATATAGTGTAAAATCAGGACAAACCCCAAACCTGCCAACACAATTTAGCTGCAGAGTCCCTGTTATTCTTGCCGGTGAATGTTACAATTCTAAGTGCAAAACAGCTAAATCATTGATATACAGATTGAGATATTTATAAATACAAATGTTAACAAACTTAATCAAGTTGACCCACCCCACAATTTTTTTTTTAGAAGCGATGGCATTAGGATTCCTGCAAGTTTGTATTTTCTTTTATATGGTTTACAAACATAACGCTATGCCTTTTCTTAGATCTAACTACTGAGGGGGTCATCATACCATGGATGTATATCTATCCCTGACCAACCAAACCTATATCAGTAGGTCCCTAGCAACACCCCCTACTCCACCTGTGAAAAGATCCTATTAGGGGTAGGAAGTGACCTACCTCCTCTCATGTGTCAGAGTGGGCACATACCATACCCACCCCCAAGGGTGCCCCTGACCCACATAGGCCTAAGCAGCAGTTAGGATAAGCTGGGAAGTCCACTATTGTTATTGTTAACGGCTAATGATGACCAGCCCACTTACAGTGGTGTGTCTACGTAATCAGCTGATTACCCAACAGTGTACGCTACACACTTGCTTATTTAGGGATGCCGCTCATCCCACATAGTTCAAATAGATCTCGAGTGAAGTTAAATAGAGTGAATCAGGACCAGAACGGTTGTCTGCAGAGCCTAAAACAGGATGTTGCTGTGCTTTGTATATTTTTGTGTTTGTGTGAATATATATATATATATATATATATATATATATATATATATATATATATATATATATATATATATATATATATATATATACACACACACATATATATATATATATATATATGTATATATATATATATATATATATATATATATATATATATAAATATATATATAATATATATATATATATATATATATATATATATATATATATATATAAATATATATATATAATATATATATATATATATATATATATATATATATATATATATATATATATATATATATATATATATATATATATATATATATATATATATATACACACACACACTCATACACACACATCATTTCTAGTAGTTAATCCATTCATGCATGGAGATGGACCTATGATGTTTTAACAAACAACTGTTGAATTAGGCATAAATACACGCAATTGAAGGAGAGTTATTGGTTTAGATCTGATCAAAATTTCCCCCAAAATACCCAGGCCAATTACATATTAATGAAATAGTCTGAGCACTACAGGCATGATGAATGGGTTGAAAGCCAGGCTAAGCCAACTGCAGAAAATTCAAACCAGCATCTGTCAACATTCTAATTGCAACCAATCAGTGGTGTCATTCCAAGAGATTACTGAGATTGCCGTCCTAACTTCCTGGGCTCTTTAGCCCAGCAGGGAGACCGCGGCTCCTCTGAATGGCTTCCCCCAGCCTCCCAATGCCACTATTGACACACGATAATGCTGTTACTACTCCTACTCAGGAATGCCAATCCATTCTTACCACCACTTACAGCATGTGCAGTCAAGTGCGCTGGCAGAATCCAATATCACTCCTAGTAACGTTAGAGTCTTATCCAAGATAGCAGTGGGTAGACAATTAACCCATTCATGACTAAAGTGGCCCACAATGTCTGGACTATTTTGTTGAATAACAAAATATTTGTATTGAAAACAAGAATGTGGATACAAAAATCCCTGTTAGTATATATATGGGACCAGAGCATTATCCATAAGAAAACCAATGATTTTTTTTTCTTCTTTTTTTGGAAAAGTCATCCAAGACTATATATATATATATATAGTAGTATATATAGTAGTATATATAGCACAAACTGGATAAAAACTAAGACACTAAAAACACTTTCCATAAAAAGTGGGGCACCACCATGTGTTGCTGGCTGTGTGTGTGTAATATGGATGACTATGTGTACACGTAGGGGGCCCAGCCAGTCGGAATGATTACAAATGGCACCAGGTTAGGAGGCCCACAAAAGCACACGTGTTTTGCACATTGTCAGGCAGCTAGGCGCATCGGAATGCCTCCAAACACAGACGGGGGAATGTCTTGCGCATAGTTCACACATTGAATGCATACTGCTCAATACACGCTTTTCTACAAGGGTCACAGAATTGGGGTCAAGTTGCGGCCCGTCAGTCACGCAGACTCACCCATCCCCACTAACATACATGACCCGCAAACAAAGGGGGTAGCCAGCCTCTCTACCCACCCCCTTCCTATACACCCTTCTTTCCCACCAGGACCCTGTGGCACACTCACCCGGTACCCTACCCCATGGTACCCAAACCCCTCTACCCTGCTCAGATACCACCAAGACCCGCCGAAACTCATCAGACCCCCAAAACACCCCTAACCACCCTAACCCTCTCTCTGTTCCCACCAAGCGACACATAGACCATACCCAGAAACACTACCCCCTCGTGTTCCACCAAGATGTACCCACACACACATCCACCCCCCAACACCCACACTAACCTTTTTCCCTCTTGGTTCCCACAAACACCCTTCCACCCCTCATGTGGTTGACCTGCATATACTTCAGACTGTTAGCCTCATGGCATTCATATCTGATATTATAATCACATTGTACATTACAGGTTGAATATGTAGTGTTTTTTTTTCCTCAGCAGACAGAGATCCCTGAAGTAGCATCTGATTGGTTTACGAGGCAGGAAGAATTGCGCAGTAGAGCTAGTATCTCCTCTAGGCAACACTGATTGGTCTCTTCTAGATCACTATTAAAACAATACAGACAGCACATAGGTGCCATAGACATAGGAAATTAGAGAATTCAGAGTGACCCCTTTCCTTAGCGAAACAAAATATCAATAATAAATTTAACACTGATCAACTATTTGGGCAGAGAAAGACCACCCCTCCCATCCTTTCTTTTCTCATTTAAAATCCAGCGTATGCTTTGACAGTACCTAATGACCGGGTAATGATCCTATAAGAATGAACCACATGCTACATCCCCACTACCAATATTATAAGGAGTAACCATTGCACCGGTGCTATTATAACAATGGCGCAGCCAGCGGGTCCGAGTTTCTGGCACGGTTTCTCTAGGTCTCTGGCACACTCCCAGATGTCTCATGTCAAAATTAATTTACATTTGATTGGTTGTACTTCCTGTTATTGATTAAATCCCGCCAGAAATAGCGTACGTTCATTGCTCTGGCGAGTTATGCACTATACATTATGAGCCTCCACCTCTTGACACCACAACCAGATATTGACAACCCCGTCGTCGTTGTTGTGGCAGCGGCGCGTAATCCGCGGATTGGTTTCATGGCAAGAATGTTTGCTACTGATCCACACGGAGGTTTCTAGATCCCTTGCTGCACTTGATGGATGAGATTATTTACTCGCTGCCGGCCTGAGTGGATCGGAGAAAGAGCGCTGGCTGGCTGCGTGGCCCCCATGTGCTCAGCTGCCTGCCTGCCTGACTGATTCATTATACACCATCTCTCTTTTTCTTACGCTGCTCTATGAAAAACCACTACTACCACCGGTACACATGTACTGATTTAGCTCCAAAAACAACATCCATGATCATAGATAAAAGATACTCTTCAATTACGTACCTCTTAAAACCCTAGGCAATGAATGAATTATGACTAAGCCTTCCTAAGATTTACACCAACCTCATGTTAGCACCCTGGCTATATTGTATATACATAGAAACCCTCCATGGAGTGTCTTGTTATCCTATAGTGTATGTATTAGTATTTACCTTGTAAGAATAAGTGTGTCCTGTGTGCTACATATGCTGCTATTCCATGTGTTAATCCAATAATAGTATGAGATCCATTCTATGGTCCATATTGAATGTGTGTATGGTGCTGTGAGGCTACTGCTGCCTCTCCCTTAGTCTTCCTGCCCCTGCTGCCACTATAAGGTTACTGCTGTGGCTGTGCCGCTGCTCCTCGCTGGCGTATGATATGAGTGTGTGTGTCGCCTTGCTGCGTGTACTATGACAGCCAGCGCCCTACGACCTCCTCCTTCTCCTGCTAATACTACTGCTGCTGCGTTGTAGCTCGCCTCCTTCTCCTCCTAGGGGCCCCTGCTGCCTGCTGCCTGCCTGCTGCTGGCTCCAAAGGTCAGGAGATAGGAGAGAGAGTAATCACGCTCTGTTACTACACACTGGAGGCGGGCAATCTGCAGGCGACGGCGGGCGGGCGGGCGGGCGGGCAGCGGTGTGTGCAGGCTACTAGCACCACTGACTGACTGACTAGCTCACTCACTCACTCACAGCTCTGTAGCCTGGCTGGCGTGGTGCTGGTGGTGGTGGCTCTCTACCTCTCAACACTGAGGAAGCTCTTCCTCCTCCTCTTGGCTCTCCCAGGGCCACAAATAGGTCATGTTGCACACCAGGGCATATCAAGTTGTGTTGATAGCTATCTGCTGGCCAGCCTGCCTGCCTTGCCTGACAGCCAGTGCTATGCTGATACCACCTCTGCTTTATACTGACAACAGTTCCTAGTGATAAGTAGTAGCATATTCTACAAAACGTAACTCAGACTCCCTCAGGAAATCTTAGCATTTTTCTAGCATTATCCTACAATACCTGGGTATTTGGAGATGAATTTCGTCTAGGCTTCACATGAAATCCTGGCTTTCTTTAGGGCCTGTTAGATCGATATGATTAACAGCTCTAAGGGTGGGGAGGTGGGGGCTTCAAGTAGCCTTGCCATATTTGCCTGATGACCCTGAGCCAAGCAATTCATTTTTTCACTTCTATTACACCTGACATAAATACCATGCCAACTTAATAGTAAGCAACCACAATAATAAGTGTACCCAAATTTGATTTAATACTTGCTCACCAGGTGGCCAACACAATTTCTTTTCTATCTAGTATGTTATTAGCTAGTGGTAGTGGTGGATATCCCCCACAGGATATGGGTGTGAGCCCCACTGGTGAGGCTCAGGGCACCATATGGTTAAGCAAAGCCTCTCATCTTCCTTGGGGAGTCAGGAACTATGATAGAGAGATGAAAGACTCTATACCAGCTCACTCCTTGTTAACACTCTCCTCCCCAGACTACCACTCATTGCTTCTACTGCTCAGACTCATATGCAAATTTCCCCCCTTCTAAGATTAACAGCAGGAAAATCATAAATAGAATAAATAATCTACCTTTAATTCTTGTTAGGTCAGACTGTCTTGGGCTTAGTTGGAAAAGATGAGTGGGGATTAACCCTCTTCTCTTCATAATGTACAAGTAGCACCAGGATACTCAGACCCATGTGCTAATTCCTAATTTAATCCTATTAGTTATAACAGTCAGAAAATTGGTATTAGGAAAATTAATTTAGAGGCATTTATATTTAGGTCAGGATGCCTTTGGCTGTAAGTTGGAGAAGAGTGCCATTTTTGAGTCAATTAACTCTCTCCTTCCCAAGGGGGTGCTATTATGGAGGGGCATCCACAGTGTGTTGGTGGGGAGGGGGGGGGGGGGGGGGGGGTTACAGGATGTTCCTTATTTGTCAAGAACAGCATGTGATGTAACAAGTCTAGGATCAATATTGACAATTAGATCATCTTACATCACAGAAAGGATCTGTTTCAGCTATCTAGGTTAATCACATTAAGGTCATCATAACATCTATCATAGGATGGTGGGTATCAAATCACCCTACATGGCACAGAGCGATGGCATGCCCTCTCTTGATCTTACCCAATTGCCCCATGCTGAATTCATTGACTCTCCTTCAGTCTTGGTTAAAACCAAAGAGGTAGATTCATCTCTCTGCTAAAAAATACCTCACATGCAGAATGAAACCCCCAAGACAGAAATCCTGGATCTGCCCCAGAAGAGCTTATACTAATTCACTATGTAATTACTGAAATAATTGTAGCAGGACCCTGGTCGTGAGGGTAGCTGTGTAAATGCAATTAGAGTGGAGAGGAATCTGAGAGGTAATCTTCCTGGTTGCAATCAGTACCGTCTCCTGGGAGACAGATCCATCAGCATCAGCAGCAGCAGCAAGTGTTCACCATGAGTGCTAATTACCACTGACAACACACTGGAGCCCGTAATACCCTCATAATAGGGGCGGCATGAGAATATATATATATATATATATATATATATATATATATATATATATATATATATATATATATATATGTGCACTGGATCACATTGTATACACCTAACCAAATACTACATATCTAGGAACTGCTAAGCTAAAAGATAAAATAAAAAGAAAGAAAAGATACATATTTTTCCTGATACGCAATGGATATTCTATTCATACCATACTTGCCCCCCCCCCCCCCTCCCCCCCTTAACTAGAACACAAGACATACCTTGATACAAGACGAAGCCTAGCCCACGCATGAAAAGGTACTGGAGATAACCTGCCAAGTTTTTGTAGCTAGACATGGGGTGGCTGACTTGCACACAATGTAAACCAGTTCTTTAAGTCCTCAAGCATGGTTAAGTATAGATACTCGGGTTACATTGATGGCCAATCTGGCGAGGAGGGAGTAGTTATGATACTTGTTCTGGGTGCACTGAGTGTGAGAGGCCGCTGATGACCCTGCTGTGATTGAAGTGGCTGTGCAGTTGGCAGGTGTATTTCTTATATCATAAAGATTCATAACGGTGGCACTGAGGATCATTTCAGGGGTACTAAATGCCCCCAGGATCTCTTAACCCTTATGCTGCAAGTGGCTAACTTGGCCAATACAAAAAGATGCAAAAAACCTGAACAATGAATGAAACCTTGGCAAATGGGTACTCATCTGAGAGTGCTCAGTGAGAGCTATCCAATGAATACCAACATGACAGGTTTACAATGGTTTTCAAAAATCTTTGCATCATTTTGTGGTTTGGATGAAAGTAGCCTCAGCATTGGAAGTGTTAAGACGATGGTAGTGGAGGTGGCGATGAGCCAGAATCCCACTACCGATAATGGCCTCTCTACCTTTCCTGCTTATGACACAACATCAGCACACAACCCACACAAGGCACCTTTTAACCCATCCAATGCTAAGGCTACTTTCATCCAAAGCACAAGGAGGCAAAGATTATTGAAAACTGTCTAAACCCTGTCATGTTGGTATTCATTGGATAGCTCTCGCTGAGCTCTCTCATATGAGTACCCATTTGGCAGGGTTTCAGTCATTTTTCAGGTTTTTTGCATCATTTTGTAATGGCTGAATTGGCCACCAGCAGCATAAGGGTTAAGCCAATAAACCCATTACAAAATCTATCGCCTACTAGGTCTATGATATAAATGGACATTGCTTGGGAAAAACTGCATAAGCTCTCAGGCTACTAGAAGCAGGAAGCTTGTAGGTTGAAATCTAATGACTAATGAGCATTTCTCCTTCAAATACTCGCCATGCAATGTTTTTGTTCGATAGATAATGCCTAATTGCTCAGAACCTCATTGCGTGGAGCAGCACACTAAGTGGGTTAATCCCATTCAGCGTGTTCCTCCAAGTGGAATCAGTCTTCACACATGAGCCTCTTAGGCTCTGATGTAAACGCCAACGTAAGTGCAACCACTGCACGATTTTGTAATACAAAAATACAAATCCCTTTCAAAAGCAATCCAGGTTAATCCCTACCCCCGTAATAGTAGTTTTGAATGGGCTCTAAGAGCTTTGTGATTCAGCTAGTGGATGAATACTATTGTTTATTTGACAATTTATTTTTTGATCACCCTGTCTACCTACGTAATGGCATTCTGAAAAATACAGCCATTGTCTTCGCTCAGCTAGTCCTGCAACCTTGAACCTTTCATTCTCCGGAGATCTCCTTGACAACTATCTGGACCTATGATACACATGATAATAACCTTCTACCTACACCTTGTATTGAACACTTATTTTCTTGCTCCCCTTAAAATGAAAAATGTTGAATGAACTTTAAAATCATGACTGATTTACATGATATATGTATCTTTTGAGACCAAAAGATAGACTTACTAGGATTTATGAAAGCAGGTACCAATAAAACCTAGGTATATTCATCTCTGATGAAAACTAGTGTTGATATGGTATCTATTTTTTCAATACATTTCAGGAGAATTCATACAAGTCCTGTATTCCAACAAGTTCATGTAACTACATCACACCAGGCTTAGGTGACATCATTAATTACATAATATTAACTGTCATTCTTTCTAGGAAGCATGGGTACAAATCAAGCGCATTTAAAGGAACATTTCCTAGGGCTGTAGTGAATGACCTACTTAGAAACCCGCCTTTCTATTCCGTCACCTTCCTGCTCTCAAGACCGTGATTGTCGAGAGGTGATCGGTGCGATGTCGTCTAGCAACCAAGGGCGTCATTGGGCAGAATCCTGTAGCTAAACAGGGTACATACACATGACATTTTCGGGTTCAGACACTTTCAAGACACCCTCCTCTACCCCTCCCCCTCTTTGTTGGCGATCCGTTCAAATATAGCAGGGTTATGTTTAGACAGTTGGGTGTTTTCTGATCGCATGCGGGCAAAATAAACACGGAGGAAAGCTGGAAGATGTCCAAAACCCCGCCAGATTTAGACGTTGGCACAATGGAGTTCTTGGGAAGCTGGGAGGACAACTAGTGGATGTTTGCGACGTTGTTAATACGAACACCACCACCATGCTCAAGAGGCCAAGAATAAATCAGTCTGAAACATGGCGTGACACGGCCTGCTTTCTCTTGCTTGTACGCCGCACAGCCCGGCCCGCCACTGCACACACAAAGACAGCGAGAGACCGTGCAGGGTTCCTGACCTATGTTAAACACTACACTCCAGTCGGCCCCACCACAATGGAACAATTCAAGTCTCTTTGCTCAATAATGACACTACGACTATCCCAATTTCTGGTGATACTTGTTCTTCTTTAACTTGATCCTTTTTAAGATCGCGATGACCCCCTTTGTTATGAATTTTTTTTTTTAAATATCTGGATTGAGTTCAACACCCCACTCACGAGACCTCCTACTGTACAAAGATTTTTTTTCTTTTGTATTATTTTTTCTTACATTGCAAAAAATCTGAATAGAATAAAAAAGTTTAAATTTGAGGGTTTGGGTCAGTTTTCAAAAGAGTAGATAAGAAGAAAACTAATGCTCAAATAAATTCACAACTACCTGCCATCGGTTATTACCATCCCTAAAAATTAAATTTACAGTCAGGAGATTGTTTAGAATTCATAGCTCTAAATATCAGAAATAGAATGACTGGATGTCTTTGAACCCTATGTCTAATCAAACTTTCGAAAGCTGAGCTGCTATTCATATCTTAATAAACCTGTCGTTTTCATTTCTCCTGACCGAGGAAAACATTGAGCTAATTTCCTATAGATCGTCCTCAAGCTATTACGGGTCCTTCTAATTCTCTTACGGTAGGTACCCAACAGACATTTGACTTACCCGATGCCCTCCTACAAATATGACCTGAAACTGACTAGCTTCCTACAATATCTCTGGCAACGGTTGGCCTGGCAACTGATACAGGCCTCTCATAATGACACTTCCCCTGCATTGTGTGAACACACAAGGTTCAAATTTCAAATCCTCAATGAATGCAGTCAGCTGTTTTTTTTTTGTCGTGAGAGGCTGGTGCAACGATCGCACAGTCAGGGCAAAGGTAGACTGCATTAAATAACACTGATACCTCAACCATGTTGATTGATAACACAAGTTCATACAGGATAAGCGTATTATATAGACCTATTATATAAATATAGTTCAAGGTGAAAGACGTAGGTACATATACCAGGTAAAGTGACTTCTCATTAAAACTTCATCCCGGGAGCACCTGAGAATTCCCACAACAAAGGGTGATGTAAGACCTACCTGTACTAATGACTAGATCAATGACTAGAAGTCCATAATCCATACAAATAGGGAGATATATTCCTATTCTAGCTGCGACTATAATCCTTGCTGCATGGTGTAGTATTCCAGACCCGTTACTACGCAGACTGTCCCGTGCGTCCGTCCGTCTATGCGGGAGTCTGCCGTGCCGTACTGTGTGGGTAGCAACTCTGACCTCAAAGCACACTCTGTGAGAAGTCTGGGGGAACCCACATGGGAAAGGCTGCCCTCAGGCAGTCAGCGACATTTTCATGTTAATTTCAGCTATTAAATGTGGCCCATTAACATAACAACATCCAGCCTCTGCTGCGGCTGCTACGGCTGTGGCTGCTGCCAGTGCTATACATATACACACACAACACGAGGTCTGACAGCAACCCTGAATAGCAACCCTGAATACCTGCCTGCAACCAACCAACCAATCAACCACAACCCCTCCTCAGCGCCCTGGAAAAGCTGAATAGCCCCTCAAGGTGCAGCGAAGCATCTAAGCCCCTTTCTTCTCCCCTCCTCTGAGCTAAGATCAAGACCCCCATACAACAAATACAGCTTAACCCCTCAGCCCCAGGATTACAAGTATTTAGGTCAAACTTGTGATTCCCTGAAAATACACTTCAAGGGAAATAAATGCAATATCAATTTTTTTTTTTAAAGATTTAAAGGATCTTTGGCATTGTGTTAAACACTAAATCCATTTTGGAGTTGCTATCTTTACTTAAGTCAAATCTATAAAGTTTTCTTTGAGATGCGAGTTAAATGATACCTCTGGCCTAAAGGCACCTGATATTACATAATATAGTGTTTTTTTTGAAAAGTAAAAGTACTTGAGCTCAGGTGATATACCAGAAAACAAGATAAATTGTTCCAACACAAAAGATGAAAAACTTCATTCATTCATATGACCTACTTATCTATACTCCAAGTCATGACCAGTCTTATGACAAGCTTTTTTATTACACCACAGCATATGAATATATTATAATAATGGTTTGATACCACAAACCAACCAACTGAACAGTGCAGCTTAGCATTTTCATGGTTAACAACTTAGGTTGAAAACAAGCCCTTACTCAAATATATCAAAAGAGAAGAAGATTTAAAACAAGAAAACAACAACAACATCGTAAATTCACATTCTGTACTTGCCTCTGATCTACAATTTCTTTCTAAATATTGAGAAGAAATTTAAGATAATGAAGACTTCAAACTGAGAGTGTTGTCCTTAAATAACATATCCTTTATGCCTGTCATGCTTCTCTACCTACTCATTGTGTAGTATTACGGGCAAGAAGGAATAACACGCTCCCAGGGGAGATTATTCTCTTACCTAAGAATGGGCGAGGTGCCTTATTCTATTCTCCTGCCCTTCCTTGAGATTCAGTACTGGCTGCAGAGAGCAGCCCTGTTGCCAAGGGCAGCATTCAGAAGCTGTCTCCAAGGTGACCTAATCATACATCAAATTAGGAAGGAGTGTGGCAATGACATCACCACACCTGCCTCTCTTTAGTGATGCAATGGTATTACTGCGGCAAGGTGAAGGACTACATAATATAATAACCAGAGCTAAAGGTGTAGGAAGGTTGCACTTGTGCTGCAAACACGCAGTCAATATATATATATATATATATATATATATATATATATATATATATATATATATATATATATATATATATATATATATATATATATATATAAATATAAATATATATATATATATATATATAAATATATATATATATACAAAGTAGCTCAGTTGGTTAGGAGTCGGACTAGTAATCAGAGGGTCGCTGGTTCGAATCCCGGCCACTCCGGGCACTTTGGTCGTTCTTGGGCAAAACAGTTTATTCCATATTGCTTCAGTCTACCCAGCTGCAAAATGGGTACCTAGCATAAATAAGGCAGTGCTTAGAGTGTGTGCGCTATATGCTGCCAGTTGCTCTGGAATATCCCCCGGGGGATTGAAATGGTTTCTGTATGTACAGTGCCTGCTAGGGGAGGAAGGTCGTGTGAGCACTTCGGTGGATACAAGACTATAAACCGAATACCTTTACCTTTACCTTATATATATATATATATATATATATATATATATATATATATATATATATATATATATATATATATATATATATATATATATATATATATATATATACATTCTTTTGGCCACTGAAAGTTATTAGGTTAACAGACTACCTAGTCCATTCAGAACAGAGCAAGAAAAAGATAGTGAGGATTCTTGACGTCAGCAGCATCTAGGACTGCACCAGTCTGAACCAAGCAAAACCCCTCTGCCGCAGCCTGCGTGTGACTGTCTGGTACCCAAATAGCACCATTTAATATAACCCATACAAGATCAAAGAGATCTACCTAGCACACCGCCAGTGGAAGGGGTGGATGGAGAGGGGGTCAGGGGTTCACATGCACCTTTTCAATCAATTAACATAGGGAAAATACATGTTTATTATGCTTTGCCCATATCTCACCTGTCAGCATAGGTATTGTACACCTCTCTGTACATCTACTACACATTAAATGCAATAACAACTTGCAGGGCATATTACTCAACAATCATCAGGGTATCCACCACCCACATGTTTTCCCCACTTCTTCACTTGGCAAGGGCACATTTATCCTGCAGGGTTTATTTCTCTCACTAGGCAAAGCGTTCACTGACCAGCCATTATCGACCATGTTGTTGACCCTGGTAGACGTCATAAGCGCTGCCTCGAGGGCTTGCTGTGGACTTCCCCTGTCTCTCCACCAACACCATCTCCTGCTCCGACCTGCCTGGCACCGGTCCATGTACACACTTACACACACCGGCCCACTTATCTCTGCTTCATTAGCAATGCTATTGCTGGAATTACATCTGGTCAGGAGAGCAGCGCCAGCCCAGGTTAGCCACAATAACACCAACCTTTAGACTCACTACACATCTGTGTTAATTACCTCAAGTCTCCATAAATAAAGGGTAATATCTTTCACAACTCAGCTGTTGGGGTAGTCAGAGGCACCACCTTAGACGACTCTGCTCTCGGGGTGGACCCTGCGTGAGGGGAGAGCAGGTCCCTATACTGAGGGTATGGTGTCTAAGTGACATGTTTAGATGCTGCCTCCATTAGTAGCAAGAGTGGATGGATTGAGAGGCTGGCAGCAGCAGCAAGGATTTATGTTTGGTGGAGCGCCAACATCAGGCTATAATTGTCTCCATTCCCAAACTTGACACTTGTGCTCCCAGGCCTAGCGCTACTATGGCTGGGGTACATTCCTCTCAAAACCCGACTCAGACAAACACCAGACATGTGGTCCAGTTCCTTCACTCAATCACACACATCTCTCAATGCCTCTCATTTCAACCAGCAAGGACCGACATAGTCACAGGCTCAGAGAGGACATCATATGCTAATAACAACATAGGGAGAACATTGGATAAGAATGGGAAAATGCATCTTGTGACTTAGTAAAATGTAAATGTAAATGTAATCTTTATTTTAAGTCGGTATATAAATTACAAGAAACACAAGCTACTAAGGCTCTTGGCCGACTGGACCGACGGCTTACAGTGCCCTCCGAAGCACTGGAAAGCAGCAAGGAAATAAATTTTTCTTTTTCTGCGCCCCCACCGGGATTTGAACCCCGGATCGTCTGCGCCGAAGGGACGCGTGCTAACCACTTGACCAACACAACTGCTTAAGTGATATAACAAATCTATTAAAAAGCAAGAGTAGAAGTAGTAGTAGTAGTAGTAGTAGTAGTAGTAGTAGTAGTAGTAGTAGTAGTAGTAGTAGTAGTAGTAGTAGGAGTAGAAGTAGTAGTAGTAGCAGTAGTAGTAGCAGTAGTAGTAGTAAGGATCTGTATATGACAGAAGTCCCTGATAGTACCAAGAACACGTTGCAAGACCATATGTACGTTTGAAAGATGATGATTTTAGAGATCAGACCCTGTCAGCAGCAGGCTGCTGAGGATGTCACCATGGCAACAGCAGCATCTCCCTGGAGCCAGGAAGAGGATGCTGAGAGGATGAGGAGGAAGGCAGATGAAGCAGCAGCAGGTAGAGACTCAGAGAGAAGGTGGTAAGTGAAAGATGAGCAAGAGGAAGGAAGGAAGGAAATGCCTCCTGCATGTTGACAGTAAAATGCTAGGGTGTCATGCCCAGAACATGGCGATGTTAATAACTTGTTTCTGGCAGATAAGATACCTTCTTCTTCTGTCTGTAATGTGCAATATTGTCTTCTTGCATCTGTGATCATTGTTTTTATCACTGATACTAAAATAGTTATAAGCATTGTAGATAGTATTATTACTATTACGATTATTATTATTATTATCATTATTATCATCCTCATCATCATTGTTATATTATTATTATTATCATTATTATTATTATTATTATTATTATTATTATTATCATTATTATTATTACTATTATTATTATTATTATTATTATTATTATTATTATTATTAATATCATTATTATTATTATTATTATTATCATTATCATTATAATTATCATTATTATTATTATTATTATTATTATTATTATTATTATCATTATTATTATTACTATTATTATTATTATTATTATTATTATTATTATTATTATTAATATCATTATTATTATTATTATTATTATCATTATCATTATAATTATCATTATTATTATTATTATTATCATTATTATTATTGTTATGATTATTGATACTAACATCATCATCATTATTACTGCTATCAATATTAGGGGGTTTTGGTGCTAGTAGTATATTATTAAGCAGGTGAGTGTTACGGTTCAGTTAGTGTGTGTGCTTGGATAAGATGATAGCTGGATGGATGAGAGGATGACAGTGACATAGCACAGGAGTGGGAGGGTCTGGTGTTGGCTGCCTGGTATATCATAGAGCAGGGGAGATAGGATGAGTGCAATGTTTATGGGCAGCTGCTCTCCTCACCATCCAACCCTGACAGGAGATTTGTCACACCTCTCTATTATATACACCCATCCAGGGTCCTCAAGATCCTCCAGGCCCCAAAATGAGAACCTACGGTGACATATCATTTAGTGCCTGTGCTCCAAAACTATAGAATCAGCTCCCAAATAATATTCGGGCAAATAGTACGCTAAGGCTACATTCATCAAAAGCACAAGGATGCAAAGATTCTTGAAAATTATCTAAACCCTGTCATGTTGGTATTCATTGGATAGTTCTTGCTGAGTACTGAGGTTTTTTTGCATCATTTTTTTAATGGCCAAATTACCCACCAGCAGCATAAGGGTTAGCATATTTCTGCAGAAACAAACCCAGACTATTTTTGTCATACCATTTTCATATCATTATAGAGATATTTGATGTCATCATATGATATTTTCATTATCAGAACTGAACCCTCCTGAGTTTAAGTGTTGGATTATTGTTTAAAGTTATATTCAGAAGTATGATAGAGGGGTAAAAGTCCAGTGGACATGTGTCATTAAGGAGGTCTGCAGGCAGTATGTGACATTCAGTATCCAGGGTATGACTCATGCCAGAGTGAGCAAGTTGGTCAGTCCTAAATCAGAATGAAGGCCCCCTTTCTCGGTGTGGTAATATCAATCCTCTCAGTGGGGTCACCCAGTCCTGCCAGCGCTGTCCTGCACCACTACTGTGCACAGTGATCAATGAATGCCAAATGATGATGATGATGATGCACCCCAAATACCAGGGCACACACCATGCACAACCAGGGTACCCAGAGACCCTGTGCCAAGGTACCATGCCTAATATACCCCACTGGGTGCATACCTTTCACAACAAGGGTATCTGGAGACCCCTCCAAGGGACCATGCCTAATATACCCCATTGGGTGCACACCTTTCACAACAAGGGTATCTGGTCCAAGGGACCATGCCTAATATAACCCATTGGGTGCACACCTTTTACAACAAGGGTATCCAGCGCCCAATCCAAGGGACCATGCCTAATATACCCCACCGGGTGCACACCTCTCACAACAAGGGTATCTGGAGACCCCTCCAAGGGACCATGCCTAATACCTCACCTGGGTACACGCACGGGTACCCCTGACACCCTAAGGGTACCCTTGACATTCTCCACCTGCGTCAGGGGGTCACACTGGTAAACCTGTTACGCCTGGAGAATTCCTCCTAACCACTGACACTTATAATAAAAAATAAAAAAAAATTAAGCATATGTTCGAAACATTCACAGAAGTCTGACCACAGCATTGAAATTGCATGCACTTATAAGCCTCTGCTGGATCCTCATTAAAATGTTGGCCTGGTTGCTATATAAATGTGCGGTGTTTTAGACGGCTTTCTGTGATGTCTTTGCAACTGAAAGACCCCCTGGAGCTATCAAAGGAATTTCTTTTCCAATTCATGGATTTCTACCTAGTGGTAATATGACATGAGGTGTTGAAAGAGATGTCAATTCAAAACCAGACCCAAGACCTCCATACATATCATATGAAAATGTGTGCGGCATACTAGGGCTCTGGCTGCACTGATCTCTTCATATTCCTCCACCACCCCTCCAATGATAAAATGGACACCAGCTTCCACAGCTGTCTTCTATCATATCACTGGCCATCAGCACAGCCCTCATCTGGCTCCATTCCCTCAGGAAAACTGACCGCTTGCCTAAAGCGGGTCTCTGTCGGTCTTTGTGCCTCTGCACTCACACAAAGGCCTTCTGGTGGTCAGAGTGACCCGTTGACCTTTGACCCCTGTCCAGGAATGAGGATATCCTATCACGGCCTGGCCAAACCAAATAGAGTGCCACCTCACTCATGTAATTGTCCTGATAATTCCAAACAAGTGCAGAATGAAATTAAGCGCATGTCAGTAGGAGATAGCTGCCGCTGACCCCTGACCTCTACATTGCTAGCCCTGCAGCAGTGTGCTGCTTGTTTACTTTCTAAGAAGATAAACATAGAGGGATGGGAAGACCAGTGTCTGCTCCACCAGAGATAAGGGATTCCTTCCGTCTGGACAACAGCCTCTTACCTCTCACAACTACTTGCCAAAGCTATTCCAAACTCTTCCACAATTCTTAACCCTTCCATTGCTGAGGCGAATTTCGTCCAAAGCACAAAGTGGCAAAGATTTTTGAAAAAACAATCTATACCCTGTCATGCTGGTATTCCTTGAATAGCTCTCACCAAGTACTCTCAGATGAGTACCTGTGTGCCAGGGTTTCAGTCATTTTTAAAGTGTTTTGGGCATTGTTTAGTAAAGCCCAAATTAGCCACCACCAGCATTATAAAGGGCTAACATTGGCCTGAGTGCTACGCAATAACCCATTCATACCGAGAGCAGTCAGGATGCTTTCACCAAAAAATTATAATAGCTTTGTGAGTATGGCACAAACAAGTAATTGGTAACTCTCTCACATGCCCAAGCCATGACTGGAACCAGGGCAGTGGCGAGAGACAGCAACAAGCAGTCAGTGGCAACATTGATAATGAATCTATTGTAAGAGAGGGAAATCAAACCAATGCTTTCTCACTTAGGTCAAAATTGACTCAATCCTACCAGTCTCTCCAAAAATCAGCAAGACAGTCAGCATAGATGGTGGATAGTGCATGTATATATTAGATCAAAATAGACTCATCCACCAGTTCATCTTGGTCTGGCAGATTTGGGGGCATGTAAGGGTAAAATGAGGTCAAAATAGACTCATTCTTTAAAATCCTTCTAATTGGATTGAAAAATATAAAATCAGGTCAAAATGGAATCAAACCTGCGTAAACAGTCTTTCCATATTATACTCATTATGACGGAGAGGGAGAGCGACAGGGGAGAGATTTACCGCAGCAAAGAAGCTTACATTTATCCTCAAGATTTCCTGGAAGGATCAAAAATGGATTACAGGCAATTAGTGGTTATCTAGAGAGGAGAGCTGCTGGCCTATTATTGAGCATTATTAGGTATTAGCAATTGCTATTTATAGTGGATTACAATGCCTACTGCATGAGGAGAGAACTCACAGAGTGTGGCAGGAAGGAATCAGAGAACTTTGGCCTGCTTCCACTTCACTTCACACTTTTTTGCCACATTATCACTATTACGGTCAAGTCATGACAAGCCTGTTGGAGGAAACCGGAGTACCCGACGAAAACTTCCACACATGTCCCGGGGGTATTCAAACCTGGACAGTGGTGAGAGACAGCTAGCAGTCAATGGCAACACATTAGACCACACAGCCATCAGGGCAGGCCCTCCTATCTCTGATCTCTGTATCTCAGTGGGTCTCAGCATGTTCATGCAAGGAAATGAATGGCAAACTACCCCTAACCCCAAGTCACTGGCCACTTCCACACGTCCCGGGGTTATTCAAACCTGGACAGTGGTGAGAGACAGCTAGCAGTCAGTGGCAACGGCTTAGAATGAAAAACTACCCTGATGTCAGTCTCACCTCTCATGCAGTGTCTATAAGTCTCATGTCTCTGCAGGTTTTAGCATGTGCATGCAAGGAAACACATGAAAAAATGCCTTGCCTCCCAATATCATGTTCACCTCTCATACGGTGAGTGTAGGTAGGTGTCTCTGTGGTTGGGTGCATTTATTATGTGTTTCATGCATGATGTAGGCAGCAGGTATTTGAGGGGGACAGCCACCCAGCCAGCTGGTTGGGGTGACCTAATTCCACAGTAGGCTGCTGGTGACCTAGGGGGCTTGGTGTAAATTTAATGCCCTGTGTCAGACTGAGATAGATGAATGCCTTGTTAACCCATGGTGACTGAGAATGCTGAACGGGCTTGCAGGGATGGAAAGGAACTATGAAGTTTTTCACAAAAAAAAATTAAATGTAATTGTTAATTTCACAACCCCTACCCCCCCCCCCCCTCTCATTAACCTGTTTGATTAAAGGCCTCTCATGGCAAAGGGGCAAACCACAAATATTGGGCCAGTGGTAGTCAATGAACATTTTAATCACAAAATAATAAATGCAATCCTTCATTTCAACCCCCTCCCTCTGATATTTATACACAGGTATAATGTAGGCCTCACCACAATTTCTGTATATATGAAAACAAAAGTGCAGTTCTTGATAAATAATTTTTCTTCACCTTTAACATATTTAATAATATTGTGGTTGTTGATGTTATAATTGTTTTTTATTATCTTGTTTATTATTACTATTATTATTATTATTATTATCATTATTATTATTATAACTATTATTATTATTATTATTATTATTATCATTATTATTATTATTATTGTTATTATTAATATTATTATTATAACTATTATTATTATTATTATTATTATTATTATTATTATTATTACCATTGTTATTGTTATTATTATTATCATTATTATCATTATAATAATAATTATAACCATTATCATCATCATCATCATTATTATTATTATTATTATTATTATTATCATTATTATTATTGTTATTAATATCACTATTATTATCATCATTATTATGATTATCATTATTATTACTATCATAATGGATATTAATATTATCATTATTATTATCATAATCATTAATATCATTATGATTAATATCATTATCATCATCGTCATCATCATCACCACCATCATTATAAGTAGTGTAGGGAATTATATAGTCCCATACAACAGCATGAAACAACAGTAAGTGTCAAACAAATTCAATCTCTGTTATGTCTACTAGGCTAGACTGGTGATACAAAAACTGATTCAAGCCTTTACTGGTGGAAACAAAAGCGGACACCTTGGCTTGTCTCATCATCATGAGAGCAGTGTGTGTGAGTGCTCTCCGGGCCAGCCAGGGAGATATTATGGAAATTGCTGGAGCTGATCACTCATGCTATCAGACACATGTACCCAGCGAACCTAGTTTATCATCATAAAATCTTGTTAGCAGCTCTTCCCAAGGCATTTCCATGCTCATCAAATTTTCAAAACTTGCTTGAGTAGAAGCTGCTGTATATTTCTAGCAGCTAATGTGCACGAGAGGCGGTCTATTTTTTCTCCTTGACAATTATGTGCAGGACTTTTCTCAGCGATGGATGCTGGAGAGAAAGTAAGGGCATAGAAAGGCATATCCACTTAGACAAGGAAGCAAAGATTTTTGAAAACGATCTAAACCCTGTCATGTTGGTATTCATTGGAAAGCTCTTGCCAGGTACTTTCAGATGAGTACCCGTTCGCCAGGGTTTTAGTCATTTTTCAGGTTTTTAGCATCATTTTGTATTGGCTAAATTAGCCACCAGCAGCATAAGGGTTGAGTGGAGTAACTGGAGTACCCAGGAGAAACCACCACCTCACCCCAAGTCACTGGCAATGGTATCACATACCCCAAGGTAAATTTAAACTTGGGATTTTCAGAGTCAGGGAGTAGTGAGTGGCAGTACCCTAGACCATTCACCTATTGGGGCCACCCCCCTCACAATGGCAAATGAGCTAGGCTTATCTAGAGTTGATGGAAGGTGGGCTGTCTCTTTTATTCTGCTGAAAATCGCTGGATAGCTCTTACTGAGCACTCTTAGATAAGTACATATGTGCCTGGGTTTCAGTCATTTCTCAGCTTTTTTGCACCATTTTGCATTGTAAAATTAGTAGCCAGCAGCATAAGGGTTAAGCTTCTGCATGGCTTCACCAAGTGATGATCAGAGTAATCTCTCTGGCTCCCGATTGATGTGTGCCATTCCCTGTCATCTACCGCTACATCTATAGCGCCAGTCAGCCTTTGAACTACCTCAGCATCAGGCATCATTTAAAGGCCTTTTAGCTTTGAAGTTACTACAATATGTGCCAATCAGACAAGACTCACCTAAAAACCTCATGCCAGTTATAATAGGAGATAAAGTTCATCAGACATGCAGCGATGTGATGGAGCTCATTTTTTTTTTTTTTTTTTTTCAGGGCGCATCTCCAAAAATGTGAGGGGGCGGGGCGTTTTCAGAAAAACAAGATCATTTCAGAGAAAACCTACATCCCAATCTTTAGAATTTCTCCAATACCAGCATTTGTATTTTGAAGAATGTTATACTGTGGTGTGTCCCTGGGTCAACCGGTCAATTATCGTGGACCCATCTTTCTCCGGCTAATTGTCCTGTTTACTGGCCAGTATTTCATGGCTGCCCCAGCCTGAACCAATATAGCCTCAGTTGCCCCCTTAATCTTCCTCTTCCCATCCTACTGATGGGCCAGCCAAGGCCAGAGCACCTCTTTATGCTGAGTTTTATAGCCTAACAGGCAGACACACTGTGCACAGATTACCATAATCTCTTAGGGGGATGGATATGGAGGAGTAGCCTAGATTCTAGGCTGTTAAGCTGGCTTTTATAGCCCAACAGACAGACACACTGTGCACAGATTACCATAATCTCTTAGGGGAATGAATATGGAGGAGTAGCCTAGATTCTAGGCTGTTACACTGGCTTTTATAGCCTAACAGGCAGACACTGTGCATTGATTACCATAATCTTGTCTTAGTGGCAGTGCCAAACTAACAATATGTCGAGAGTACAACCTGCAATCGGAATTAAGAATTTTGATCGTTGTCACTTTTTCTGCCATATTCAGGCTAAAACATGACAAGCCATTTGGAAATGGTGGAGGCACAAGTGAACCACTGCTCAACCTAAGTCACTGGCAACTTTCTCACACATCCTCCCCAGGATATGTACCCTGGGTACTGCAGTTTCATATGCAACTTAGATCATTTCAATAACCTTTTTAAGCAACATTGAAGTTCCTTGTAAAAAAGATATCCTAGAATTAATAAAACATTTCTATGAAATAGGATTTTTAGAAGCTAACACAAATTTACCAGTAACCTTAACATGTTAACCTTCACACTATTTAATAGAGAATGAACGTCAAAAAAACACTTCAAATAAAAAACGGCTATGTTTTTGAAAATAAACTAGTTAGCTCATCATAAATTCCAAAGGCCTAATAACTACAGACTAAACAAGACACACAGTGACATTTGCGTTGTCTCTTGAGATTCCAAACGCCTTGACATTTTCCTGTGTGTGACCTTTACATATGACCTTGAGAACAAACATGCCAATGACATTCCAGGAGCAGACGAACAGACAGACACGGTGGATTCCGGCTAATGTGTTATTACACTTTTTTCTTTCAACTTGACAGATAGTTGGAAGATATCCAATAAGGTGTACATTTCAAGATGGTCCTAAATAAATAGATATATAGTTGACCCATTCACGCCTGAAGTGCCCAAAAAGTGCCTGACAATTTCTTTAATTTCTTTGTAACCAGAGAATTACTAAAATAAAAAGTTAATTATAATCAGGGAAAATCGGAACAAAATTCAATTTTCCATCTATTATTTTCAAAAAATCGATAAATTTTCTAGTTACTTCAAAACTAACATCTGTGAAGTCAACACTTGTCAAAGAGGTCTCAAGGCATGAAAGGGTTAAAGAAAGGGAGGAGCTGGGAGTATGTTGTACACTTTTATCAAACCAAATTGTCACTGTCTCATTCCTGAGTTGCCAAAATGAACAATAATCTAAAATAGTCCTTATACAAAGACTCAGTGCAGTATCTATTTGCACATAGACTCATTCTATGCTTCAGCTTCCTAAATATATTGTCATCTGAAACTGATACTTTAAATTTGGAACAGAAAAAAATTCTATGAAATATTTGAACATAAGTTGTTGATGTTCTGAATTACAAATCTCCTTATTTTCTAAAGTATGCCTTCGTCTGAAATACTTTGTCAAAATTGTCAGGCTGCTTTTGCTGCTGTGAGCATTATTAGGTTAAACCCTTAGATCATTCTACAAGCACAACTGGGTAACTATATCACATGGTTCATTGAAAATAAATAAAGCTCAATTATCTTATCTTTGAACTTCATACAAGAAAAACAGCAAGAAATCAGTTCATTAAAAGTGACCTTCTTATCTTAATGACTGCACAACATGAATCGCATGTTACCAGATACCAAGTACATATCTTTTTCAAGTTCGGAATTTTGGATTTGTAGCCAAGAAGTTCATTTGTTATTCTGAAAAAACCAAATTAACCCATTAACTAACAGAGTGCAAAGAAATTATCAGATATTGTTTGTTTTACTGGATTAAAATAGGCCTCACATTTTCGAACAGCCCATTATTCATCAATATCAAAATGCACTTAATATAAAATGCCCTACATATTCTGCGAATGAATGGAAGTCATGTTCTCATTGGTATAATACAACTGATTAAATCTCATTCCCATGATCACAACTTTTTCACAATACAGTTAAATGTATCTGTTACTGAATATATCTCATGGTATGAATGAGTTAAGTTCCTTTCTAGACTACACGATTCATGACTCATCCATCTCTTTTACCAGTCAGATGTTTTTATGTGGTTATTTCACCTATGAAACCTTGTATGACTAACGATCAGTGCACAGACATTCAACATACTCACTGAATAACTACCTACCAGCAGGGCACCTTGTCTCTTTAATCTATACATACATTAACTCAACATAAAGCAGTTGGAAAAATATCCAATAGGCAGCCCCAGTTCTTCAGGCAGGTGCTCGTAATTTAAGCAAACAACACCTTCAGGTATGCTATTGTTCTGGAAATGGTTTCTATAGATCTAGCTGTTGCTGTGGCCTTGTCGTGATATAGCCGCCTGACTACTAGAACTATTCAAAAGACGCCAGCAACCATTTAGTGCCAACAGGAGATACTCAACCCTAGAAAAAACTAATCCATAGCTTCGACCATTACTAACACTACCGAGTGAGGAAGATCTCTCAAAAAAGGTAAAGCATCAGTTTTTTTAAACCAAACCCTACACAGTTGGATAGACTTTTTGCGCAAATATTTTACAACCTGCACTGTGTAGTGAAGTAACCCGGGGTGAAAAAGGTGTCCCACAGATTCCAGATTGATGATAGGTAATCACAAAATGAATATAGATTATTCAAATTCAGAACTGTTCTTAAAACTCCTAGATTTCTTTAAGTTACCTAGTAATTGAACCAATATATATGTTATAAACATTTTTAAACTTAATAAGTTGGCTAGATTTATTTAATTGACCAACCAGCTAGGCAGAAAGAATTATAAATTTATTCAAATTCAGATCTTTTCTTGAAATTCCTTAATTTCAGTAATTTGATATATTTCTCTACTTTGAGAAAAAACGTTGGCTGTATTTATTTGATTGGCCTCATGGGCAGTGCTGTGGTGGGCCTAATCTTACTGCTATAACTCACTGGGCCAAGTGGCGTGTCAGTGGCACAGCGGCCCACAAAGCCGGATACGGACCCGGAAGATGTCAAACTACAAATGATTACAGACCACAAACATTGTAACGAGCGCACACAACATGGAGTAAGATTTCCTGGAAGCATTTTTCATGCAGAATGGGTGTAATTACCTATTAGGGGATAGCTGTAAGCCTCAAGCTGAAATGTGATTCCTGCATCTGGTAAACAGGAGCTTGTTCAGTCATGTTCTACCTGCCTTTTTTAAGAGGCAAATCCTTGAGGTGGTCATTATCGGGAAATGAACACAGAGGCTTCAATATAAGGCGCAATTAGTCCTAATGTATTTAGAATTAAAGATAAGTCCCATTCCCTAGTATCATAAATCCCTAACTGGTACAGATAAAAAAGCTAGAACAGTTTATTGAATTTGATAATGTGGTATTTACAATGTAGGTAGGTAGTTAATATTCAGTCAGTAGGTACAGTGCAAATATACATCAATTTTTGATGAGTGGATACAGATATCCTTTTGAATCAATTATTTCTTGCAATATTGATGTAGTGGGGTTTTAAACAAATCAGTGCTGAACTAGGCTTCTATCATTGATGTGGTTAATTTTTCCATGAAATTGGGCCTTGTTTTTTTCGAGGTTAATCTCGCTGAAATGTCAACCAGTACGAGAGATCACTCCAATAACCAAGTCACAGTTCTCCGTGGAGCCCTATTTTAGATCCAGGATGTGAGCAAGATTATGAGATCACAAAATAAATTGGCTCCCTCAAATGCTTCATGTGGAGAGCACTTACATCAAATTGACTGAGGATCGATAATGACCCGGCCACAAAACCGTCAAATCAACTCCGCAGATCCCCTCTACTACTACTACCACCACGGACTAAATGGCAAGCAGTTCGCAGCACAATCAAAATTAGCAGGAAATCTTACACTGAAACGAGTCCAATAAGCAAAAATTGGATTGGAAGGAAAAAAGGAAAAAAAAATCCATTTGAGGTACCTGCAGGGGATCTGATGATTGAGTTTGTTGAGGTAATGAAAAAAGGTAATAGTGGCCTGGTTGGGTGGGACTCGCAAGGAAATGCAGGGCTAGTTGTCACCTGACCAAGGAGAGAATACAAATATTCTTAACTCAATAAAACAGAGAGAGGACTAGGCTCCTATTCCCACACAGAGAAGTTGGCATTCCCTCCTGAGTTGACCAACCATCAAGGTCTAGTACCAACATTGAAAGATAATGGCAAAATACAGTTATCCTATCTCTAGTTGCGTCTTACTCAAACTGACAACTCTATCCACCTGGTGAGATTCATGTAAACTAATTTGTCCACCCTGACCACCTTGACCACCTAGTTCAACCAGGACTTCAAACCATGTGTACTTTCAAGAGCAACCTGCGCCATCTATAGGTGATCCATGGAACTAAACCTAGTCAACAACTACAAGGCTGGGACTGGTACCGTCTGTATTAACAAGAGCAACCTGTTACACAGATAGTAGGCCTTGAGTGAAATGATTCAGTAGAAGCACCTGCACGCTGTAGCTCTCAGCCGCCCTATGGGACTGAAGAGTGACAGCTCACAGGGAAATGAAATAATCAATGCTGGCAGGCCAGAGAGTAATCCGAGCCTGATAGTGGTGTATTGATCAGGGTTGAGGCCCATTGACCTGGAATTAACCTATACAGCCAATGTGCTCACATAGAAATAGAATAATGCCCTACCTACTACCTAGCTGCAATGGTACATTGACAGCACTTTCAGATATGCTGTAACACTAATAGAGGGGCAACAATAGTATTAATTGTATATGATTTGTTATTATTGTAATGTGGCAGCAGCAACAGAAGTACTATTTATACCATAGAGTAGTAATAGTAGTAGCAGTGGTAGTAGTAGCAGTAGTAGTAGTAGTAGTAGTAGTAGTAGTAGTAGTAGTAGTAGTAGTAGTAGTAGTAGTAGTAGTAATAGTAGTAGCAGCAGTAGCAGCAGTAGCAGCAGTAGTAGTAGTAGTAGTAGTAGTAGTAGTAGCAGCAGCAGCAGCAGCAGCAGCAGCAGCAGCAGCAGCAGCAGTAGTAGCAGTAGTAGTAGTAGCAGCAGCAGCAGCAGCAGCAGCAGCAGCAGTAGTAGCAGCAGTAGTAGCAGCAGTAGTAATAGCAGTAGCAGTAGTATTCATGGTAGTAGCGGTAGTAATAGCAGTCACAGCCGCAGCTGTTGTGACAGAATAAATAGACAATGCTGATGATAGTGGCTGAGATGATAGTATTAAGAGCTGGGATTGGTAGCTGTAAATCTAGAAGCAATATTATCTGTACACAAAGTGGCCAGTCTTTCCCAGTTGAATACCAACAGTAGCTCCCTATCCCTACAGAGGAACCCTATACCCTCTTATCTCCCCGCAGCTGGGGTGTCTGTCAGGTGGACAAACCAGGAAACAAGTACACATACATCACATGCCAACAATAACAATCACAACTACAGTGCTCCCTCAAAAAACCTGTCTGTATCAGCAACGGTTCCCCTAGTAAATTCCTACTCCAGCATGTGTAATTATCAGTTGTTGACTGAACCAGGAAACTGATATCTCAAGCCTAGAGCATGGGAGAGGATCTTAGTGCCTTATAAATATTACATATCAGTGACTTACCGCTCCTAGTCGAGTCGGAGGGGTGGTAGGTCCACAAACAAAAATGGAGTTTCCAGTAATCACTGGTATGACTCAGAGGGAAACTGCTAGAAGTGTGTGTGTTAGGGGAGGGGGGGGGGGGGGGGGGGGGACACTTGTGTGTCTTGCTGCCTGCTGCGTTAATCGCGATTGAGTTAGAGATTAAATCTGACACAAATAGGGCAGAGAAATCAACACTAACTCCCTGAGAATATCGGGAGGAGGATCGTGTGTCTCAGACAAACACATGTGGCAAGCACATAGCCAGCCTAGTATATGGAGTGAGAGCAAGATATGAGAAAAGTTACATAATAACACAAGTGGGGATGTTTGATACCAACAAATATTCTTTTTTTTGGGGTGGGGGGGGTTGTTGTTTTATATTAACTAGAATTTTGGTTTTCGTCACTATTTCTGCCATATTGTGGTTAATTTGTGACTAAATATGTGGTGGAAGAAACCTGTAGTACTTCCTCAAGGGTTCACTTCATATAACCGTTTACATTGCTATGCAATTGCTGATATCACTGATATCATGGTTTTTCAAGCTCCCTTTTGTACAGGGGAGAGTGAATTCACAGGCGGACATGAGGTGAATTGCAGGCAACAGGTGTTTACTGTGTACTGGCACTTCATTTTTTATTAAGAAGCAAAGACATTTTTCTGTTTTTCCCCCAAAGAAACATGACAACAACATAACAGTCCAGCTATTAAGTAAGTCATATGGAATAGATATAAGATTCTAGCCTAGGTTCCTTTGATAATGAAATTGGGACAAAAAGTGTGACAAATCAGATTTCATTATCATCAACATAATCATGACAAATGACTCACACTCTACACAACCCTAAATTGAAAGCTTTTCTAGAATTTTAAAAAGGTACAACAAAAAAGTTTCTCCATCTATCTGAAACCCTGTAACCCCTGAATTTGTTTATTACTTTCCAACCACAATGTCATACCACAGGTCACAGGAAAAGACCAGTTTCACTGTAATCAAATAAGATAAGGGTCTAGGCTATGAATAATTTAAGCCCCTTTTTCATGCCCTCCTTTTGGTCACCGAGCACTTTCCCCCATAGTCATGATAGTAGCTTTAACACTGTTGATATCACCATGATAGACACACAACTACATAAAAACATCAACAACATACCTTAGGCACCCACTCAACCACAATGACAAAGGGAAAATCAAACTTGGCATCTTTCCAACTTCCTTCATTCTTAACCCACTTGTCCCAAGAATGAAATCTTACACACATGGAATTTGATCAGATATCCTCATATTTGGATAACATACTGTAAGGACTTTTCAATTGATTGTAAGGGATGACATGTCCTGATAATACAACTTCATAAAATGAAACTCTTTTATCATGTCAAAAGGTTAATAAACTTGATAAACCTTTTCACAGAAAAAGGTAATGACTTATGTGACCTAATTTACATACTATCTTCATACATGTCAAACAATCAGTTCACTCAGATGATAAATGGTTAAAAATGAATTAGAAGGTCATACAAGTCTTCACACATTAAAACCCATCACAAGTGGTCCAAGAATAACTAATGGACATAACTCAAAAACATTAATACATTTTGTCAAACCCAACTGGATCTACAGATCTCAGTGAAATGAAACTAACTTTTTATGATTGTCAGTTGGAGCAATTGGCATCACAAGCTTTTCGATATGAATAGGTAACATATTTTAATAGTAATATTCTTTAATGAACTGCTCGACAATCAAGATATTTCCTGGTGTGTTACACCATGTGTATGCTCTGATGTGAATGGGTTAAAAAAATCATGTTTTTCTCACTGGAGAATGGGTATAGTTTGAAAAGATACATTATATATAAGAACATCAACACAACAAAATATAAGTGGTACTCACAGAATTTGAGAGTGGTTCCTTTTCTTTTATTGAAGAACACTGTCTCCGCCTTGGTCCGATTCCAACATCGACTCCCCTTAGTATAGAATCCACGACTGAAATGCAAGCAAAGCTACTGGTTAGATCTCTCACTTGGCTGGACATGATGACTTTCCCAAAAAGGGTTGCTCCGGTAGGGTGCTGGGGTGCGGGTACAGATTAAATGACAATTTCATCCATGGATGGATCCTTGAGAGCTCTTCTTGGGAAGAGATAGAAGTGTGTGTTTTCGTAGGTGCTGAACAAAGACATGTGACCTGGTAACTGTTACGCTAAGTTCCGTCAGCCGAGAGAGAGACGAGAGTTGTGTGTGTGCCGGCCCGCCTAGGAGCCAGCCAATCGTGACTCACTCCCCACCCAACTATCCATCATAGGGCCATAAGTATAGAGATGAATCAGCCTGAACCCAGCCACCAGCTACCAGCTAGTCATCATCAACATTAACCACTACATAAACATTAACATCAATCTCCCAGACCAACGACCGACCAACCAACCAGTGGGACAAACAGACAGACGGACGCGGAATAGAGAATGTTTGTTGTCCCCTGATCCTGATCGTGCCCAGGAGGTGCAGGGAATTACTTGTATTACTTGAGATTACTTGAGCAGAGAGGATTATTGGTCCACACAGTTATCTGGCCCGACAAACTGGTTTGGGGGCAGGCCGAGCGCCATAGCTTATTTAGCTGTCAAGATACAATCACCATTACTACGTGACCAGCCTCTAGCTACTATTACTACCACTGCTAGCACTTAACAGTTCAATCTGGTGCAGCACTGGCTGGAAAGCCGTCAGCGTAAGCCGAGTGCTGAGAGCGAACACACAATTGCCTTGTTAGCTGCTATGTGAGTGTAAATAAATAATAGCTCCGCTTCCAGAGGACATGTGGATTCCATTTATATTGATATCACATGCTTCCCAATACATGATATCACCAAGGGCAAGCATATGGCCATGGTAATGATAATGATGATGATAAAGATGATGATGATGATGATGATGATAATAATAATAATAATAATAACAATAATGAATAATGATAATAACTAATGATAATGAAAATAACCATAATGTTAATAATACTGATAATAATAACAATAATAATAATAATAATAATAATAATAATAATAATAATAATAATAATAATAATAATAATAATAATAATAATAAAAATAATAATAATGATAATAATAATAATAATGAAAATAATAATGTTCAAAAGCGCTAGGTACCCATTTTGCAGCTGGGTAGACTAAGGCAATTAGAAATAAACTGTCTTGCCCAAGAACAGACCTAAGGGCCCCACTATCACTATCAGTTGACACTGCCATTGAAAAAATAGTTAAATTAATTTCATTCAAGTCATCAAAGCAACAGCAAAGGCGATGGATTTGCCATCAGTTTTGATATTAAAAAGGCGTGTCTCCGTAGCAACTCGTCATTTTTGAAAGATGCAATGCTTTTCCCTGAGGAAGCATTCCGAATCATGCATATTGAATCATTCATGAGAATAAATAAGGAAGCAAAATCAAGGGGATGGTTTTTTCTCCTTTCCTGGAGCCTCTCTGCTCGTGTATCAATGAAAGAGCTTCGGGAGTACCCGAGAGCTTTGATGATAAGAGACGCGCTGAATCATCTCGGAGGCGGGACAGAATACACAGATCCCTGGAGGAGGCAGAGAGGCAGGCAGATGTATCTTGCTGCGTCTCTGTCATCGCAATATCCCAATCATGCAGAGCGCGCTCTGGTGAGTTGTCTAACAGAGATGCAACAATGCATTGCAACAATGTATTACAACAATGCAGCTGTTTTTCTTCTGCCTCCACAATATCCCAATCATGCCCAGAGAGCTTTGGTAACTTGTCTCACAGAGATGCAACAATGCATTGCAACAATTCAGCTGTATTTTTTTTTATTGCATTTCTGACATTGCAATATCAGAAGATATTGAAAGAGAAATGTTGCGCGCAATGCAATTAATAATAACAATAATAATAATAATAATAATAATAATAATAATAATAATAATAATATGCAATTACTGATTTAATTAATCAAACTCCATCATCTTAATGTTTATCAAAGGCAACAGCCGACGTATTCCATTCAATTCTTTCTCTAAGAAAACTCCTGTTTGAACACTCGCACGTCAAATTCCACCTGTTCCCCCTAGATAACAAGAAAGAATGGGTCTAAGTCGGCTAAACTACTCCTCGCCAATTCTTTCCTATTAGGCTGAAGGCGGCTGCAATCAAGATGTCTTTTTTATTTTATTTTGCAGCGTAATACGCGTCCCTGGGAGCGGGTGTCCTTCAGCCTGTATCATTAGAGCTATTATAGTAACAGGGGAGATAGAGGAAAAGACATCTTGCATCTGCATCCTAGACATCAGCTTACCGCTAAAAGCCAAGTCGGCAATAATCTCATTTCCTTGCTAGGCACCACACCCTGGAGGCCGTGCAGGGGTGTATCCAAATTACTATTTAGGTGCAAAATGGGTTGAAATATCATTACTTTTTGGACAATCTCTTTGCAGACAGAGCATTTTGCTAGGATGAAATGCCAATCGAACGTTATCCGAGAACAACAATTTATGTGCATTTCTTTTTTAAATCCTAATACTAAGCTTCAAATCCACAAGGAAATTTTCAAAGAAAAACAACAAGGATGAATATATTAACCAATTGGTACTTAGGCTCCACACATCAAATGTATTCTATTCATGGCAGATTTCAAGGAAAAATTAGAAACTCTTAGAATGTACTTAAATAAGCAAACCTGAATGGATAGATTCATACCTGATGAAAGTGATGAATTAATTTTGTATGTGACTCTGATTGCGCTGAATCACGCTGATGGTCAGAGAAAGTGTCTGACTTCATCCTTGCTCAGTCACAGCTAGCGTGGCGCAGCGGGATAATCCTGATTCTCAAAGCCCACTCTTAGTCACTCTTAGCACTGAGTAATACACCACTGTATATGCAGACCAGAATAATTGCAGTCGCAAATAGAAGTTCCATAAGCTTGGAGGGGTGGGGGATTTTATATTATGATAAGTGCAACACTAGTAATGTATGGTGATCAAAACAGAGATTCCCATGAAATACCCAAATAATGATTCTTTTGAAAAGCATTCAGGGTATTGCCCCCACCCTACCCTACACACACATCACAAACAATATTTCTTTTGTAAAAATGCCATTTTCTGTGGTTTACCTCAAAAATAAACCTGTACTACAGAATCCTGCTTAAAATTAGGCTTGCACCCGTGATATCAATTTCTTCCACAATGTACTTATTTCAAAAGACCAGGGTAGCCAGACACTAATGAAATATTCCTAAACATAAAAGAATTCAGAGAAATATCCATCTTAAGCAGTGTTTTCCTGAGAAAAAAATCTTCCCTCCATTTTTTTTAAAATATTGCCTTTTTAAGTTATTTGATTGTTGTTGTGCAAGCACCACCTGGGTGCTTATGTGCATTATGAGTGGGTCACAGACGATCCAATAAATCACACTAATAACAATACATGATAGAGGCATGTGGGTAGTTAGCCTAATTGGCCAGTAGTCCCAGATCTGGGCCAGGGCATTGTGAAGTATGGCGCTCTATTACAGCAGAACGTAGCTAAAACGTTGACAGCTGAATCATGCTGAGGATGTGTGGGCTTCGTAATTAGGCAAACAGATGACTATAACTAATAATCACACTGACAGCTACAGTCTCACTTGCATTCATTAGGCCTAGCAAATATCATTTCTGTTGAAAGTTTCGTTACTGACCCAGTTTCTGAAAGAACTCCCATTCCTTTTGTTTTAGTCTTATCATACAATTAACCTCTCTGCATAACCATCCTGAAATATTTGTTCCCTTAATTTCTTTAATTTGAATTGTGAGATGCATGAATAACAAGAATATGCAAAGAAAAATTGTTTGTATCGTTTCTGAATATTCAATGCGATATTCTCAAGAGAAAACAATCCACCTACATACCTTTCCTCTTTTCCTGTTTTTTTATATTTTTTATTCAAATTGGAACTTATTTTTTTTGGCCTTACTACATATTGGCTGCTCTCTAACTATTTAAATAAATCACTATGAACACAATGAGTAAGCCGCAGGAATTCATCCTGTTCCAGTTGTGCTCTCATCCTGTTGTGATACTTCCTGGTTCATCCATCATCTCCACTTAAACCTAACACTGCTGACCTTCCCGAGTCTATCTGTGAAATGATGCGGTATATTATCACGGATACACTGATGCATTGCAACATAGTGGATCAATAGAATTATTGAAGGTCTTAGCCAGCAGGATCAAATAATAAACATGTATAAAAAGGCCAAGGATGCAGTTTGTGGGGATTTGATTCGTAGTATAACATAATGGTATTTAGACCAACTGTGAACCTCTCAGAAAAAAAAAATAAACAAATAATGAAATAATTGAATAAACAAATAAATAATCAAACAAATAAATAATCAAACAAATAAATTAATAAATAATATGATGCTCTCAATATCCCACAGAACTTTCTGTGCCACGGTTTCAGTCACTTTTCAGGATTTTTTGCATCATTTTGTATGGGCCAAATTAGCCATCACCAACCAGCATTTATAAGCGTTATTAGGCGAAAGGACAAGTGCTTTAAGATCTGTGACCTGAGACTGCTCAGGCCCAGGTTGCTGCTCATTGGTCCACCTCTTTCCCTCACAGAGCTGCTGGAGAATAACCTAGCGGTGCTGCCAAGTGATGCATTCGCCATTTCTGGGCTAAATGGATTTCCCCCTGCCTGTCTATTCCCCATGTACATGTCTTCACTGCCAATTCCAGCACTAATGAACTCCGGCACACGTAGCCCCGTAGAATCCCAAATTAGCCCTCACCATGAAAAAAACAGACGCAGGTCAGATACCCGCAGAGTGCTCGCTAGCTTCATTCATTGCCTTCCATCGGCGGCCATCTTGGCTCTCGGCCAGGTGAGCTTGTTTGGAATACCATCCTCCGTTACCCTATTAACCCTTATGCTGCTGGTGGCTTATTTGGCCAATACAAAATGATGCAAAAACCCAGAAAAATAACTGGAACACTGGCACATCAGGCACTCATCTGAAAGTACTCAGCAAGAGCTATCCAATGAATACCCACATAATGGGGTTTAGATGTTTTTCGAAAAATCTTTGCGTCCTTGTGCTTTGGACGAAAGTAGCCTCAGCATTGGAAGGGTTTATCTGGCTAACTAGATGAATGCTTGCTAAATCTACAGCAGATGTTCTCATTTCCAAACTTACGAGAACAAATTTCATCAAACGTATTTGTGAGGGAATCAAGTTTGGTTTAATGGCTATAAGGACTGATTTGGATTCAAGTCTTCACTTAGTTATCATCAGCAGGTCACCTAAAAATGTGTGCCATTGTGAAGTGCTTCCATTTGTACCTTTGCAACTGAAAGATCTCTTGGGACCATTAGTAAAAAGAAGGTAATTTCATTCCAGTTCTGGGCTTCTATCTTGTTTACTCTTGAATTATTTTCCAACAGAAGACATCTATTAGTAAGGTATTACCAAATAAGTGTGGGTTTTTGAGCCTTTTCGGGCATGAATGGTCTGAATAAAAGTTAACAGCAAACCATCCAACCCGTGAACTCTGAGAGACAAAGGATGTGGTTTGACCATTTTCTTCTCTTTATGAATAGTCCTGAGGGATCTTTCAGTTGCAGAAGAAGCATAGACAGTCCTCCACAATGCCGCACATTTAAACGGTGACTAGGTTCACTTGCTATTGGAGATCCAACCTGCTACCTCACATTTGGAAGCCAAGTGTCCGAAACACTCCCCTGAACGCATGCTCTAAAATTTGTTTCTTTAAAAGTAAACTTACCTCCATCGCCAAGTAGGTTCATCTGAATAAGACTCGGGTCTTCATTGTGTTCCTCAAGAACTGTGTCATCGGTTACTGTCAACTGCAAAACAAAATAACAAAAACATCAACAAAAATCCTTTTTCTGAAAAGATGATTTTTCGTCACGTTCAAGGAAACTAAGATTTATTTATAAATTTTGTTGTTGTTTGTTGATAAGGTAGTTTCCCTTACTGAATGAAGCTGGGAATGCCAAGGATTTCCTGGGACTTTCCGGAGATAATTATATAATTCATAAGGAGTTCTATTCCATACATTAACATTCTATCAAAACAAACAGAGATTACTTATAGAGGTAGGATACCAATACCTTTAACCTAAAGAGAGGATTCCAAGTATTTCCAAGATATTATCAGAAACAATAATAGTCCTCATGATTCGCATCAGTTTCTCCAATCCAGTCAAGATTCATGTTTACAATATATTCCCTATGTGCGTCATATATTTTTCTGGAAACAACCACACTGTCTTATACAACCTAATAGCAAGAGATCTTACTACCAAATGACAGGACCCCATGTATTACCTATACTCATCAATTAATTGCTTGTCATACCATATAAGGTTAATTGAGAAAAGTCTCTTCCTACCTGGAGGTTTTCCAGGGGTCTGAGAATTGCCATGGTAAAATTGGGTGGATAGGCATTATAGTAACTAAGCATTGGGAATGCAACACACATATTGTTTTCTTGAGGTTTCCTACACTCCCGACTATCAAAAGGCAACCAGGTTATTACAGCATGAGGAAAAGAGTCAACTTCTCTAGATAGCCTGCCCAATTAGAGTTTTTCTGAGTAAAACACTTAGACTAGTCCTACAAGATCTGAAAATGGAATCAATAAAAAATTGTCTAGTAGGTGGGTGTCACACACACACACATACACACACAGAGTGAACCCCCCACACTCCCCCCCCCCCCCCCCCCCCAAGATTCTTGATTCCTTAGTTATTTACTAGCAACACACCTTGTGTAATATACCTGCGCAGAAAGCCATGTAATACACAGACATACACAGAGTGCCTCCCATGAGCGAGCCCCACCCCCCCTCCCCCCTGACAAGATTCCTGATTCCTTAGTTATTTACTAGCAACACACACCTGTGTAATATACCTGCGCAGGCAGAAAGCCGAGAAGCCAATTATCAGGTGAATGAGAGAGGATGGAAGCATCCTCTTACCTGTATCAGAGAGCTGCCACTCACAGCCTTGCTCCCCACTAATTGCTAATTAGGCCGACACTCGTGAGGGACAGGTAGGACAAAGGCTCGGAACCAGGTTAATGAGTATTTCCAGGTAACATGATTACTTATATCTATGGTATTTGGAATGTGGAGTTTCATGTTGTTGTCATTTTTCTGCCATACTAAGTGTGACTGGCCATTTATGAATGGTGGAGGAATCACCTGACAATTCAGGTGGAAATAGAAATTTGAAGTTCCGTTTTATTATCACATTTCTGACATAAAATACTACCATAGTTCATAAATGGTGGAGGAATCACCTGAAAATTCAGGTGGAATTAGAAATTTGAAGTTCCGTTTTATCATCACTTTTCTGACATATTATTATATCGTAGCCACTTACGAATGGTGGAGGAATCACCTGAAACTTCAGGTGGGAATTTGAAATTTGAAGTTCTATTTCATGAACTTTTTTCTGAAGTATTATCATATCAGAGCCAATTGGCAATGGCAGAGGAATCATCTGAACATCCAGGTACCTGCATTATTTCAAGGTTGCACACCACAGCGAGGTGAAGTGAGATATCATAGAAATCTTTGCGGCCTTGTGCTTTGGGCGAAAGTAGCCTCAGCATTGGAAGGGTTAATAAATTCTTTGTGGCTATTGGAAGGACAACTGAACTAAGATACACGGCTGGACATGTTTGCCACATTTCCCAGGGAATACAGGGATACAACATTGAGCTCAAGTTTGCCCTTCCAGTAGTTAGTGGGTTAAGCTATAAAGAGGGAGGCAGACTGTTAGGGGTAAGAGATATGTGCACAGAGGGAGCTATATATCTCTATTATCTCTCCATCAGCCCAGGCAGGTTCCCATTTCTCTGGCATTATGCAGGGATTTGCTCCCTGATCACCATGCTACAAGTGCTGCCACAGTCTACATGGAATCAAATTACCCCAGGCACAGTACTCCAAGAGGCCACTGGCCAAATTCAACGTCTCTGTCTCCCAGTTTCTCTCTCGCTCAGGTGGTGCCTTAACTGCCAGTCTTCATGGAATCAAATTACCCCAGGCACAGTCCTCCAAGAGGCCACTGGCCAAATTCCATGCCTGTCTCTCTCTCAGGTGGTGCTTTAACTGCCACAGTCTTCATGGAATCAAATTACCCCAGGCACAGTCCTCCAAGAGGCCACTGGCCAAATTCCATGCCTGTCTCTCTCTCAGGTGGTGCCTTAACTGCCACAGTCTATATGGAATCAAATTACCCCAGGCAGAGTCCTCCAAGAGGCCACTGGCCAAATTCCATGCCTGTCTCTCTCTCAGGTGGTGCCTTAACTGCCACAGTCTTCATGGAATCAAATTACCCAAGGCACAGTACTCCAAGAGGCCACTGGCCAAATTCCATGCCTGTCTCTCTCTCTCTCTCAGGTGGTGCCTTAACTGCCACAGTCTTCATGGAATCAAATTACCCAAGGCACAGTACTCCAAGAGGCCACTGGCCAAATTCCATGCCTGTCTCTCTCTCAGGTGGTGCCTTAACTGCCACAGTCTTCATGGAATCAAATTACCCAAGGCACAGCCCTCCAAGAGGCCACTGGCCAAATTCCATGCCTGTCTCTCTCTCAGGTGGTGCTTTAACTGCCACAGTCTTCATGGAATCAAATTACCCAAGGCACAGTACTCCAAGAGGCCACTGGCCAAATTCCATGCCTGTCTCTCTCTCTCTCTCAGGTGGTGCCTTAACTGCCACAGTCTTCATGGAATCAAATTACCCAAGGCACAGTACTCCAAGAGGCCACTGGCCAAATTCCATGCCTGTCTCTCTCTCAGGTGGTGCCTTAACTGCCACAGTCTTCATGGAATCAAATTACCCAAGGCACAGCCCTCCAAGAGGCCACTGGCCAAATTCCATGCCTGTCTCTCTCTCAGGTGGTGTTTAACTGCCACAGTCTTCATGGAATCAAATTACCCAAGGCACAGTACTCCAAGAGGCCACTGGCCAAATTCCATGCCTGTCTCTCTCTCTCAGGTGGTGCCTTAACTGCCACAGTCTTCATGGAATCAAATTACCCCAGGCACAGCCCTCCAAGAGGCCACTGGCCAAATTCCATGCCTGTCTCTCTCTCAGGTGGTGCTTTAACTGCCACAGTCTTCATGGAATCAAATTACCCCAGGCACAGTCCTCCAAGAGGCCACTGGCCAAATTCCATGCCTGTCTCTCTCTCAGGTGGTGCTTTAACTGCCACAGTCTACATGGAATCAAATTACCCCAGGCAGAGTCCTCCAAGAGGCCACTGGCCAAATTCCATGCCTGTCTCTCTCTCAGGTGGTGCTTTAACTGCCACAGTCTTCATGGAATCAAATTACCCCAGGCAGAGTCCTCCAAGAGGCCACTGGCCAAATTCCATGCCTGTCTCTTTCTCAGGTGGTGCTTTAACTGCCACAGTCTTCATGGAATCATATTACCCCAGGCACAGTACTCCGAGAGGCCACTGGCCAAATTCCATGCCTGTCTCTTTCTCAGGTGGTGCTTTAACTGCCACAGTCTTCATGGAATCAAATTACCCCAGGCAGAGTACTCCAAGAGGCCACTGGCCAAATTCCATGCCTGTCTCTTTCTCAGGTGGTGCTTTAACTGCCACAGTCTTCATGGAATCAAATTACCCCAGGCAGAGTACTCCAAGAGGCCACTGGCCAAATTCCAAGCCTGTCTCTTTCTCAGGTGGTGCTTTAACTGCCACAGTCTTCATGGAATCAAATTACCCCAGACAGAGTCCTCCAAGAAGCCACTGGCCAAATTCCACATCTCTGTCTCTCAGTTTCTCTCTCACTCAGGTGGTGCCTTAACTGCCAGTCTTCACGGAATCAAATTAGCCCAGGTCTTGCACAGACAAAACTTACCTAAGCACCTGTTTAACATCATGATAGCCCTATTGGTCAATCATTTAGCATTTAGCCCTCAAATTCCTCTTTAACATCATGATAGCCCAATTGGTCAGTAGTCTAGCACTTAACACTCAACTTCCCTAAACACCCATTCACGTCATGATGGACTTTTTGGTCAAGCGATAAACACCTAACTTCACAAAACACCCATTTAATATCAAATGCCTTTTGAATCCTACTTTCAGAATTGTAGCTCAAACTTTCAAAAGCTCCTTGGAATTCAACCTCCATAAGTGTTTATGATAATATCTTGATAACTTTAGGAATTCTACCTCACAAATAAAAGCTGAAAACGCCTTTTTACCAAAGTAGCTTACCTTTAATAACTACAGCTGACAATTCTTCTGGAACCCTTAATGCGTTTTTCTTACCGAGAACCTCAAATTTTACAATTCTACAAACCAGTGTCTTAGCCAGGATTAAGAAAATGAGTGTCTAAAATTGGCAGTTGTAAAATTTTTGTGCGTCCAAATTTTTAAGGGAGATCACAATATACTCATATTTCAACCATAAACATGTATAAATTCATTAAAATAAGGCATGACATCATTAACCAATGTCATGGGAATTATAAGGAGATAAAAAAATTCAATTATAAGCTTGAGATTGAGATTTTTAGAAATTCTACAAAAGAAATTTGGGTGTCCTGAGGGGTTCTTTTTTAGGGTTTGGTTGTCCAAAAAGGCACCCAGACGCCCTGCTGGCTAAGACCATGCTACAAACTATAAAGCTAATAAGAATCTTTTTGAAAATTTCCCTTTTATCAAAAGTTGTATGAAGAATATCAAGTCGTCTCGTCTGGGTTAATTTGGAGTTTTTTATTTTCGTCCCATTCTGGGGAATCTGGGAGCATGAATGCGTTTCTGAATGACCTGTCTATAGAAAAGTAAAAACTTTGACAAGACCAGCATGCTCCTGAACCTTATATCACCCTCCGTAACCCATTCATGCCAGGCAATGTCATCAATAAGTGTCGTCAGGACCTTGGATTTTTTAAAAACAAATTCTGAATTAGGCTTAAGTTCAAAAACATGTGATGATGGAGTGATATGGTGGGTTACTATCACCATTTCCCCAATCCTTTTTTTTAAATTTAAAATTTTTGAAAAATCTTTTTTTTTTCTTTTTTAAATTTTCTAAGTGTTCTGGTCACAAATTAATCGCCAAAAGAAATGGATGTGTTTGGGCGTTAAACTTATCAAATGAGGCTTTGAACACCTAGGTAAATCCCAGCATTCTCCGCTGCATTCAGTAAGAGTACAGGCATGAATGGGCTAAAATCGACGGCATGCACCTTAAAGGAAAGAACTCACCACGGTTTTTTCGTTGTATGATTGTATGACGGCCGTGTACCACTGTGTGGTTCCCTCCGCGCGGTAGACCTTGACGCGATAGCCGACCAGAACAGAGGGCGTGCTCAGAAGTATTCTCTGGCCATCCTGGTATTCTGTCCACCGTCGGACACACTGCCGCACTTCCGGATATTCCCGTGCAGGTGTTACAATATTAGGGTCATCCTCCTGCAAAACAAAAAGAGGAGACATTCATAAAGTTATGTTCTACAATATAAGGGTCATATTCCTGCAGTAAAAAAATGGTGAGAGTTGAAAAGGCTATGTACTACTGCATTAGAATCTTTCTGCTGCAAAAGAAAAAGAGATATGTTCATAAGGTTATGTTTTCCAATATTAGGGTCATCCTCTTGCAAACAATAGAAGGGGGTTCATTCATTTAAGCGGTTTTAAATCACCTGTTCTCAGTGTCCTACAACAGCTTGATCCATATGTTCTTTATGGCTTCATCAATGCATAATTTGTTTCATTTTGAGCAAACAAATTAATTCGATTAACACATTATCAAAATTTTAAGCTTGAGCAACCAATTCCTACATGTAAATGTTCTACATCAATAATTTTGGCCTTACAAATTTCATTTATTGTCACTTTTTTTGCGAAACTGAGGTTAAAGTGGAAGAGTTACTCAGGGGGAACTTTACTTGAAGTCTCTGGCAACTTTCCCACAAGCCCTCAGCTGGTTTGGAATCTCGGTAGAAGTGGATACTACGAGCAGTCAAAGGCAACATCTTAAGAAGGAGAACTCATCATTCAACCATTATAAATGATAAATTAGATCCGTTTTCCATATCTATAGACTCTACGCCTTGGGTGGAGATGTTTTATAAGACTCCATTGATCGCAGCACGTCAAGGGAGAGAATTCTACCGGGAGAGGCGCTATCTTGTCCTTCCGAGTATTTACCCAGAGAAAGGCGATCAATTCCCACGCGGGAATATCTATCATAACATACACGCTGCAGCTGCTGCTGCTGCTGCTGCTGCAGGTAATTCATCACACCATAATATGACAAGCCAGCGCAGACACGGGGCGAGCGGACAGAAAATCGATGCTGACGGAATCCAAGTAATCTTCTCAGCTAGCCCGCCAACGCTGCCGTCGACACTGACAGGCCTCTTTTTCAATTACCCACGGTGGTGGTAAACAGACGACAGCCACAACGGCAACGGAAAAATGGATCTAGTTTCACTGGCTGATCGCAAATAAAAATATATGAGACGGAGGTAAAGGTTCAGTTTTCCTAATGAAATTGATTGAATTCTGAGCAACACGGGTTCAGCTCATTTTGTGATGTTTATCGTTAGCTTACATAAGAATCAGACGCGTGTAGGTATTTTCACATGCAGCAAGCTAACGAGGCAATCTTGGCATTGGGTTATTGGTGATTAATCAAGATCATTATCCATGAAATGATAATATCCCATTAACCTCCATCTATGATATAATACCTTATATCACTGAACCAATCCTTAACAGTCCTTTTAATATACTCACATTTATCAAATTGGCAGGTTAATTCCTCTCTATTTTCATAAAGCCCAAGAAGTTATCAGTTACAAAGGCACCATGAAGAGCTCTTCACAGTGCTTCACATTTGTAAAGCAACCACACAAAACCATTTAGAGGATCCAGGGGTTGGCAACCCATTCGGCGAGACGAGTGAATCTTAACCCTTCCAATGCTGAGGCTACTTTTGTCCAAAGCACAAGGACGCAAACATTTTTGAAAAAACAACGTCTTAACCCTGTCATGGTGATATTCATTGGATAGGAACCCTCAGTAGTCTCAAAACAGTACCCATGTACCAGGGTTACAGTCTTTTTCTAGTGTTGTTTTGTATCATTTTGTACCAAATTAGCCACCAGCAGCACAAAGGTTAAGAACTCATCCTATTGAGGGGGGGCTACAGGCTTGAATAGCTCTTACCAGCTGTTACAATAAAGTTCAATAATTTATCAATCAGAGAGGAGCAGGATCAATTCCTGTATGTGACTCCAACTAAACAAGCCCTGCTAGTGCACTACACTGATGGTATTTTGATAATTGATCGCTCCTCAGGGAGCAGGCAGTTATTAACCCTTTCAAGCCCAAAGTATACATGATCAGAATTTTTTTTTCACTTTTCTACCATATTGAAATGGAGTAGCTACAATAGAAACTATCACCAATATCTCACAACTAACCCTGCAGGAGGGTAGGAGACTCCCAGATTGATGAGAGATTTCTATGCATTGCCTTTGAGTGGCAGTTGCATAGATTGGTAGGGAGTAACCGCAGTGGAAACTATCATCAATATCTCACAACTAACCCTGCAGGAGGGTAGGAGACTCCCAGATTGATGAGAGATTTCTATGCATTGCCTTTGAGTGGCAGTTGCATAGATTGGTAGCGAGTAGCCGCAGTGGAAACTTTCATCAATATCTCGCGTCTCGTTGTGAGTTTGATAGATTGCTTGCTAGGGGGGACTGTCAGCACAATTAATTCCAGTCTCAAATGCTTGGAGACTCTCACTGATGACATGAATAAAAGAGAAGTATTGATATCTACAATGACACTAACAGGCACTTTGTTATTAACTGCAGGCAAGGATTATGCCTTAGTGAGACATTCGCTATCTGGGTAAAGTTTTCATGGATGGAAATATCAAGAAAGCACCTTGTACTGAATGACATATTTAAATGGTTAGTGTCTTTAGAGGTCAGTCCAGAGATCAGGGTATTACTATGGGAGTGGTGCAGGCAGGGACTAAGCCAGGACATGTCCAGCCTATCCGTTTGGACAGGCAGTTTTTATAAAACATTCTTTTTTGGACAGACAAAAATTTCACTGAAGAATTTTCAATTTTGACTTTTTGTGGGTAATAATTACTTAAACCGTATCGTAGGAACAAACCTAATATCACGGAAATAGGGTGAAAAAATTGTGATACCAATATTAGAGTTTAACTGGTCCTACAGGGCCAGTAAACATTAAGGGACATTCCTGTCACCAAGTTTTCCCAAACACATCAGGCACATCAAATGCCTGATAATGTTATGAGAAAATGTTTTAGGACCAGTAAAAAAAATTGCAAGACCAGTAGATCCTTGGTCTTACTGTTCCTAAGAGGCCAGTTACATTTTTTTAGATAGCGGCGAGGCCTAAATATTCATTACAGATATACCATGAAAAATGAGAATCTGTCAGACAGCAGTGAGACTCTGGGCAGTAATGGGTTAAAGGAATTCTATTCCCTGCGCGTTTGACGTAAGCGTAATAACCGGCATGGATCTGTTGTGACCCCGCGCCCCTGGAATGGTAAAATCAATATCGTCCAATCAATGGCGCCAGAAGAGAAAATGATATTCCCCACCCAGAGCCACTGCTGCAGCAATCATCCACCTCCTCCTGTAGCTTGGCATGAGCGCCGCCGCCGCCGTCGCCGCTGTGCCAGGGTTACCAGCAGCTATTGATCCTAACACAGCGGGCACTTACATTATTCTACACTACACAGCAGCCCAATACTACTACACCTGATCCTAACACTGCAGCGTGTAGACCCATTCTACACTACACAGCAGCCCAATACTACTACACCTTATCCTAACACTGCAGCGTGTAGACCCATTCTACACTACACAGCAGCCCAATACTACTACACCTGATCCTAACACTGCAGCGTGTAGACCCATTCTACACTACACAGCAGCCCAATACTACTACACCTGATCCTAACACTGCAGCGTGTAGACCCATTCTACACTTCACAGCAGCCCAATACTACTACACCTGATCCTAACACTGCAGCGTTAAGACCCATTCTACACTATATGTCCCAATACTACTACTACACTTAGTAGTAGATGAAAAGCTATTAAACGCTTTCATGAGAGATTGGCTTTAAGTTGTAGAGGATAAGTAGTACCTTTGTGTCCAGGCCTCATACTCTAAGTTGTAGATGATTAGTAATACAGTGGTGTAAATCACTCCAACTAAGATTTGTAGAAAGTAAGTATTACCCTTTTGTCCCGCACTCAAAAGTAAAAGTTGTAGATGGTAAGTAAAAAGCTTGTGCCCAGCATAGCAAGTTATTGATGGTAAGTACTGTGTTCAGGTGTGTCCATGTTCTGATTATCAGATGGCACGGTGTCTCTAAGATGTCCAGCTCGAAGGCAATAAGTTGCAGATGGTACGTACTATGTTCCGGTATCTATGTCCTGATTATTCGATAGCAATGAGTCTTTAAGATGTCCAGCTCTGCGCTGATCTTGCCCTTGATCTTGGCCAATATGCACTGATCATTCTCAGCCTGCAATCACATAGCAAAAAGAGCAATTGCTATTGAATCAGACTCTGCTAAGCATAGATATCCCGGGAGAGTCACGCTCTTATCTCTCAGACAGAGCTATGGAGGCTTGGGTGCGTAGAATATGTCTGCACCGAGTTCCTGGCTCACTGGCTGCCAGCGGTGCCCTGTGTTGATGATACTGATGCAAATGCTGCTAGGCTTTTTTATGTTTGTTTTTTTGCCTTCTGGTCGAAGAAAGAGGATCGCTGATTAAGTTTAATAGCACACACACATCAGCAGGCTAGCTTAGAAAGGGGTTGCCCCTCTGTCCATATGCTTTCAGTTTGTCCTTGTTGTGATTGTAATTATTGTTGCTGTTGTTGTGTACCATCACTGTGTGGCTGGTTGGTATAGCGCCTCTATATCCATCAAACAGGAATAATGAATGGCTCAATCCAGTGCTCAGTGCTCCCAGTTCTATAGCTCAACTCCCTCCCATCTTGCCCATACATAACTGGTGCTGGTAGTAGCTAATGGATGAGGACTCTGTGGGGGGTCGTCTCAGGTATCCTCCACTCAGCAGGAGGGACCATATCATAACACACTAACTCACTAACTCACAAGCAAGCAATAATTCCATATCATCAATATTGCTATAAACTAGGATGAAAGTGCTGAGCAACCCACACTGGCTTCCTGTCTGTAGGCAGGAAGGGGCTAAGACCTATTTCTGGCACACTCTATTTCTGTCTCGGCACATCCCACAGACACATGTGGTGTTGTGAATGCATCTCAAACATGTACCACTCACTTCGCACCCTTACATCAAGGTTCTGCTCCCACGGATCAAACACTCATACTTGTGACGGCTAAATGTATATATATTATGTATTATTTGTTTTAGGAGTTTAGGAATGATTCTGTACTTAGATATAATACTAAATTAGGGTTCCATTGCCACATATCAAATATTCATACTTATTGTGTGTAGAAATATGTATTTGTTTTCAGGAGTCACTAATGATTCATCTAAGATTCTGCCCTAAGATATAGAACTAAATCAAGGTTCTATCAATGACTTGATTGATATCTCTGGTTCTATGCATGTATAAATATGGATTTGTTTTCGGAACTTAGTAATGACTCGGCTCAGATTCTGCACTTAGATATAAAACTAAATCAGGATCTACTGCCACACAAAATATTCATACTTATGGCATGTAGAAATATCTATTTGTTTTAGGAGCTTTGGTTCGGCTCAGAGTGTGCATTATGATGTATAACTAACTCAGAGTAATCATAACGCAACAGATCAAATACTCAAACTCATGTCATGTAAATATACTTCTAACAAGTTCACTAACATCAGGGTGAGAGTGAATTGGATTAATTCCCTTCACCCTTGTTGTTAATCTAATGTGTATTGATTGGCACCAGTCTTTCAGGAGCCAAGCTCTATAGGTTATTCACCCCTATGTGCTCACTGACCAACAACTAAAGCCATTGTTACCATTCCCCAAGGCTTACACAAAGCCCTTAATTATACATAAACATAGATCACAGCCACTGTGCATGTAATACACAGACTTCATCTACCCAACTCTTCCCTATATCTCTGGTGTTCTAATTATAATCATATCTCCATACTTAGCTTCTCTCTCTCTCTCTCTCTCTCTCTCTCTCTCTCTCTCTCTCTCTCTCTCTCTCTCTCTCTCTCTCTCTCTCTCTCTCTCTCTCTCTCTCTCTCCCACTCCCTCCCCCTCCCTCTCCATCTTTCTTTCTCTAAGCCCCCCTAAAGATATACAAGATAAATGAAATATTTTGATCAGTTAATGCTTCAACATGTAAAATTGTTGATACTTATGACAATAACTCATGCTTTAGCCTCAAAGATGTCACCAAATTGCCAGGCTGCTTTTGGCCGTTATGAGCGTTAATGGGTTAAGCTAGCTAGAAAAGTATTTCAACTTCTCTGAACCATGCGCGTCATAAAGCAGTATAGAGGCTGGTATTGCCAGGGGCTCCACATACCAGCGTTTCTGTTTATACATCACTGCTTGTCCTGCAGACATAGTAAAGCACTTAATACAAACACAGCAGCGTCTAGCCCATATATACATATACACTGTATATATGATGATACTGCTGAAGTTCAATTAATAGGTACGTCCTCTCTCTCTCTCTCTCTCTCTCTCTCTCTCTCTCTCTCTCTCTCTCTCTCTCTCTCTCAGGAACTGCCTGGAAGGGCCCTCTAATGAAAGGCAATAAAAGGGATGTGAGAAGGCAGCATGGCCAAGAATGAGGAATAAGCGCCCAGCACACAGGCTCTCAGGAACTGCCTGGAAAGGCCCTCTAATGAAAGGCAATAAAAGGGAGGTGAGAAGCCAGCATGGCCCTGATATCGAGGTACTAGGCAGAGCGCAGCAGGAATGAGGAATCAGCCACCATCACACAGGCTCTCAGAAACTGCCGGGAAAGGCCCTCTAATGAAAGGCAATAAAAGGAATGTGAGAAGAAGGCAGCATGGCCCTGATATCAGCTGAGGACGTACTAGGCAGAGCACGCCAGGAATGAGGAATCAGCCACCAGCACACAGCCTCTACTCAGGAACTGCCTGGAAGGGCCCTCTAATGAAAGGCAATGAGTGGGATGAAGGCTCCTCCATCAGCGAGGGGAAATGAGAACTGGCGCTCACATAGAATAGATAAGTGAGCTTCTGCAGCGTGATTACCCACTAAACCAGCCACTAAAATCAATACTTCGGGACACAGACACGCGTCATGAGGAGGCATCAATGCTATGCCCCATTCATGCAAGAGGATCTATACAAAACATCACTACATCTTTTCTATGAGGTTATGAGATGTTTTATAAACTATTTATTCCTCCGAAATTAGTTTTTACTAAAATCAATACTTCGGGACACAAACACACACGAGGAAGAGGAGGAGGCAAAGATCTATACAAAACATCGCTACATCTTTTTTATAAAATGTTTTATACATCAAATATTCCTCTGAAATTAATTTCACTAAAATCAATACTTCAGGAGACAGACACACAGGAGAAAGCATGAACGCTATACCCCATTCATGCAAGAAGAACTATACAAAACATTGCTACATCTTTTCTATGAGATCTTTTATATATTCCTAAGAAACAATTTTCATAGAACTTTCAAGCAGATAAGATATTATTATAGTGGAGGTATGCCCACATGTGCTAGTCACCCGTCTAGGGATGGATGTGTTTTGGATATTCAGTGGCGATGCCGGCATTTGGCGTTCTCCCTGCAGACTGTATGGAATAAATAACGCGCCTGGAACTAGCCAAGGGACATGGAGCAGTGGGAGGGAAGTGACAGCCAGGCATTCTTATTGATTTATTGGTATGAATAAATCACTCAAAACTGCATTACTTAAGCACCCACAGGAAGACTAGAATTGTAATCAAAATAGAGGATAAACAAAAAATAAATAATATAGGTGGATAAAATTTCAATTTTTGTCACTTTTTCTGCCATATTTCGGCTCAGTTGTGCTTAGCAATTTTTGAAGGGGCCATTTCTAAGTAGTGGAGAAAACCAGAGGACCCAGCGAAAAACACCGTCTAACCCCAACAAGTGGCAGAATCCTAAAGATGTTAAAAATGGTCAAGAGAAGCAAAAGCCTGCTTGTTGAGGAGCTCACTGCAGGAATAAATCATGGTATGGCGTCATTATGATAGTCATATACAATGAAAACTCACATATGCGAACACCTCCTAATGTGAACACTATTTTCGAGCTGCCAGATGAAAGCTATCTCCCTCTAGGCAGCTTTCAACAATGGTGATCCATCGCGCTGAAAGAATGCTTTATTTTACTAGAACTGATGTCTCATACCAATTCACATTGTAGTATACATAAAGTAAAGTGATGCAGGTACTTGAACTATTTGGTGATAAAAAGAGATGAATGTCACCAGTTCAACAGTGAGGGTGACCGTACTGGAAAATTTGATGCAAAACCAATATAATTGAATCATCAGCTAGTTTGTCTCAATAGCTAGATAATTATGAAATTATTGCTCCCATTCCTACTAGTACATAGTACATGATGAATGTCACCAGTTCTGCAGTGAGGGTGACCTTACTAAAACATAGATGCAAAACCAATCTACTTAAATCATTAGTTAGTTTGGCTACCATCGTTACTGTACAAAGTACATACGCTGAGCACCGTTCAGTGACCTATCAACTCCAGTCCCTTTGTCCGTTCAACGAACATACCATAATGGAGCAAGGTTAAAAAAACTGCTGCCGCACGCCCACATAACTCATCCACTTTACAATAGCGGCATCGGTTTACCAATTGTGCCGCAAGCCTGATGAAATATTGCTCTGGTTGGCAGCAAACTGGAATTGCATGTAATTTATGGACTACAAATGCCATGACGTTGCATACGCAGCGCTCATTCTATCAGAGCTATTGTCCATTACAGTCATAGATCATTGGGAAAATTTATTTTTTTTTCTATGGTGGAGAATGTCACACAAACAAGGGTGAATGGCTTTAGGCAAGTTGTTACCATTAGCGTATGAGTTTTTGCAGCGAGGGGATGAATTGGTGTATTGCCATAAACTAGAAGTATAATAAAAGGGATGAGAACTGGCGCTGCCATTACGTTAATGAAAGCCAGCGGCATAAATGCAGACTGGCACAGTCCCCGGATATCACCATTGTGAAGGCTATTGATGCAGACATGCAGAAAGCTATCGTTTCATATATAATGTATATAACACATCAAATAATCATATAGACCTAATAACTTCTTTCCATATCTATAGACATAACGCATGGTCTGCTGAATCCATCAAATGGGTAGACAGTCAACAAGTGCATTCTCTATACATATAATAAGCTTGATGTAAACAATATTTTCATACACCTCACACGTTGATTGGCGACGATGAAGATAAAATGCAATATGATATTACATAAGTGTGTGTATGTGTGTGTATACATACATATATATATATATATATATATATATATATATATATATATATATATATATATATATATATATATATATATATATATATATATATATACATATATAAATATATGCATATATATATATATATATATATATATATATATATATATATATATATATATATATATATATATATATATATATATATATATATATATATTTATGTATATATATGGAGAAAACCGGAGAACAGGGAAAAACCACCTCCTTGCCCACACATACTAGCATAGTATTTAGTATAGTATAGTTCAGTATGCAAAGTATGTACTGAAGGCATATGGAGAGCTGGAGGTTAGAGTAATGGTGCATCTGCTGCTGTTGCTTGCTGTTCTTGTTTATGAGTGTATGATGAATCAGGCCTCATAGTGCAGGCTTCCACCTTGTCAAATTAAACACCAGCTTGACAGACAGGCTATATTTACCCCTACAACTGCCAACAAGTCAAGGAGAAGACATCCTTGCCATTAGGCACACACACAGCTGGCTTTTACAACAGTGGGCCTTTAAAAAGATCACGCCTTTTTTCTGCCATAGGAATGAATAGCTAGCAATGCTGAATCCGAACTAGTATTTACAGTAGGGTTACTAAGTCACGTATCTAGGCTATGGCTTATGAACTGCACGACTGGTGAGTTCTTTACCTTAAATAGTCCATGGTCAATACTGCACATCAGCTAGTTTTATTTCATGCCTTATAAGATATGGATAGTTAAATGTGAATGGCATAAGCACCCAGTGTAGTTTGATAAGCAATGTAATGATGCCAATTATGTGGCAAGTCTCCTTAAAGGCAGCAAAAGTAAAAATTTAAAAACAAAACAAAATAAATAAATAATAAAAAACAACAGCAAGACCAAAAATCACGCTTTCTGCATTTTCCTTGGCCAAAATTTACAGAAGAGTGAGTTTTAATTCTAATTGCAATTCCTAAGTTTTGAATAAATGAGATTTTTCACCTTCTTCCAAGACTTGTGGCAATTTTAATATGAACCCAAAAAGATACTCCTTCTAAAACTGGTGTCCGAAAGACATTGAAATGTAAAGTTTAGGAAGTATAGGGTTGTGTGAGATAACTATATAAAGACTTGAGCCTAACATAAACAGGACTAGAGGCAAGAATTGTGCACCAAGCACCTAGACAAAAATATACCACTCATAGTGTGATTGCTGCCTTCCCACTTCAACCATATCACAACAGGGATGGCCTATTGAGAGGGGGGGGGGGGGGGGGGGGTCTGTGCCCTTGAATCAGACATTGTAACAACCCCCTCAAGCACCCCTACAAATACTGTGGTCACATGACCTCCCTGATGACTTCCAGACCCCCAGCGGCCCTGGAAAGTAGGTCAGTGAAAGCCAACAGCTGTTAACAGTAAACCTGTCCAGAGCTGTCAAAGCAACAACTTCCAACTGCCTCTGCCGCTGCCAGAGGGGCTTTCAACTCTCCTGCCACCACGGGCATACAAAAACAACACCGATACTAGGGCCTCCTCTCCGGGGCAACAACGCAACCGCAAATACTATATCAGAGATACGCAGCCCCTACCACTTCTGCAACCAATTTGGTTGGGATTTTATTCCAGCCTCAAATGACGTCATTGCGTGAAAGTGATGCCAATATCTCCCTTCAGCAAGCGTTGAACTCTAACATACCAGCATGGCAGGCGTTTTTGTTTTTTTTTAACCTATTCAGCTCCCAAAAAACATCCTCACAATTTTGGTGATATCTTTAAACCAGAGCATTTTTTAGAAAAATATTTGGTGAAGGAGAAATGCTGCTCAGAAGTTATTTTCAAATTGTTATTTTGTAGTCGGCCAATAGCCCTGGCAGCTCGTGTTTACTAGGTAGAATTATTACCGCCTTGGAATAAAGATAAAGATTATCTATAGAACAATAAGTCCAGAAAACTCTAAGTCTTAAGATCTCCAACTTTCTCACAGGCCTCAAGTTAGATGAGAGACAGCTGTTAAAAACAAGTGGTATCACAGGTTAGACCATTGGGGGATCGGGTCAGCCCCAAACAAAAATATTGGATACAAGGAGTAAGAAGACTATTTTTTGTATAAGTTAAGAAAGTGTTCATGATCATATAAGTAGTTAGATAATCATCCTAATAGTAGGACTCATTTGTTCCTGAAAAAGGGAACTGTCCAGCTAAATGTATGGAAATGGGCACATCGCCCCCAAAATACCCTGAAAAGGGGCACTGCCCACAGGATGCATGGAAATGGGCACACCACCCCCCAAAAAAAACTGAAAAGGGGCACTACCCGGAGGATGCATGGAAATGGGCACACCGCCCCCAAAGAAACCCTGAAAAGGGGGCACTGCTCGCAGATAACATTAGCATCTTGTAGAGTTCCATGCCCTGGGGTTACGCGTTGTTGTAGTGAACATGTGTTTTATGGCGGATACTGCCAGCAGCAATCACGCGTAATGTACGAGAAGGGAAAGAGACAGGGTCAAGGACATACCATGAGAGATGATATTACAAACCGGAGGTGCGCCATGAGAGTAATTAATCAGAAAAACTTACTCGCGGTCTGTGAAAAAAAATAATCGGAGAAACTCTTTAAGTGCAAACACCATGTGAAATGAACACTCAGAGAAAATTGGAATTTTATTTTCTCTGTTGTCACTTTTTCTGCCATATATCGGGTCAAATTCATGACTAGCGGCAGCCATTTGTAAATGGTGGAGGCAATCGTAGTATCAGAGGGAAACATATGCCTAACCCAAAATTCATTTCAAACCACATGTTAAAAATTTCTTTCAAAAAAACAAAAAACTGAAAAAAAAAAAAATGAATACTCACAGATTATGAAAAAGCAAAAACAGAGTCTGTGATGCATGTTTAACTTACTGATTTCTAGAAATTGACTTTAAATTGGTATCATAGGTCTAAAGTGAAGTGACAATATTATGCATGTCTGACCAACTCTCTTAGGCCAAAACAGGTTTCAAGATGGTTCATAAAGACTCTCAGACATGCACTCATAACAAGAAAGCATACTCAACCAGTGTAGACCATCCCCTAAGGTGTGTGTGCTATCATCTCTTCCTTCCCTTACCAATACACCTGATCAGTACCTGTTCAATTCCACGCCAGGTATGCCGCCAACTGCATCCAATCCACAGGTGAAGTGAGCAGATGATGCGGTTACTATGGTGATAAGATCCAGGTATGAATGTCACTCTTCTCATAATAGATTAGAAGATGTGACAGATCAGTGTCTACTACTGCTGCTGCAGCAGCTGAGAAGCAGAGAGGACTGACAGCACTTAATAGGAAGCTCTTTAACCTATTCATGCCAGTGGCACCAAAAATCCTTACAACAATTTTTGTATTATCTTTTTGACTAGAGAATTTTTATATAAAATTTGATGAAAAAATGTTGATTATTAACCTACCCACAACTCCTCTTCAATAACCATATGAATGATATTAATAATTTCATATGAGAAGCATTTTAGGTACAGAGGACAACTGTCTAGGAATATTTCCAGAATGAAAGGGTTAAAGATTGCTTTCCAGGGGACACCCGGCAACAGTTGCCTTGTCAACGCCATGGCAACTTAAACCTGTTTCCGCCAAACAAATGTTCCAGGGGAATAAAAGGCGGAAATGTTTTGTTTGAGGATTCCTGCGCACCTGTTTCTAGAAAGACAGTGATATCATACATATGTTTTTGTTTTGACACTTTTTCATCAGCTTAGTTCTTATCACAATAAAATAGATATTTAGGCACATCTCTCTGCTCTTCTTTAATCACTCACATAGAGCCAACACATAGTCTGATTGGACAAACATTGAGATGAAAAACAGCTTTTTGTGAAAGGTTGACTGATAGTCATTGGTCCCTGAAATCATTTGCCATTTCTTTTTAAATACACTGACAATATTTGCAATATTCTTCTTACAAGAGCGTTTCATTGAAAAGGATTGAAGGAGAAATGCTGAACAAAACCAATTCCTCAATTTTCCTTCACATATCTTGTTAATTTGTGCTTGATTCCGAAATTTGTTTATAAGTATAATAGGTCCAGACACTTGTCAGAGAGTTCCAGGCACAGATGGGTTAAATAACCTGTGAATAAAGCAATTCCTTGCAAAATGTTAGAGAATGTTCCTATAAAAATTCTGATAAAATCTGCATATTTCTTAGAGAGGATAATTTTTCTAGAGAACTATCAGCAAATTAGCCAAGCATTGTTTAGCCTCCTGAGGCTATAGAATGATATTTAAAGAGAAACAAATTAGCAGAGCCAGGGTGCACCATATATAGGCCTTAAGCATAATTCAATAACAAAAATTGGATCGATACTTACAACGCAAAATGCATTCACAAACAGTATAGAATGAAACTAATGAATAAACCATGATCTGTTTCACAGCTGTGCATTTCAACAACTATAAATAATCAATACATATTTCCCATTGTCATAAGATCTATTTTTGCCAAAGTCTTTTTTTGAATTCCTCACACCATATGGTATTGTGATAAAACATATGTTTATACACACTCGCATATGAAACTAGGTCATATATATGCTCAATACAAAGCTAAGGTAATAAAAATATCTGAATATGGCATTTAAATATTGACAGGGCACTCCCAGTGTTGACAAACTAAAAATGAGAATCTGGCAGTGTATCTAAACAAAACTAGTTTGTCGCCCAGTGGCCCAAGGTGAAAATCAACATTTTGGGACACCTTACCATTAATATTATTATCATTATTAATTATTATCATTATCATTATCATTATCATTATTGTTATTAAATTATTATTATTATTATTATTATTATTATTATTATTATTATTATTATTATTATCATCATTATCATCATCATTATTATTATCATTATTATTATCATTATTATTATTATCATTATTATTATTATTATTATTATTATTATTATTATTATTATAACTAAGAGAGATGCTCATTTCTTGTTTTGGGGTTATCAATACTGGCTTGATTTGGAACCTTGTGGTGCTAAATGCTGAGTTTGCATCTATGTTGCTTATGTCCAGGGACTGAAAATTTGGTGGATACCCCTGAAATAACACTCCTCTATGTCTCCATCTTTCAGTGATGACTTTTTGAGATTTTAAGAGTGAGTGAAATACATAAATGGCTGCAAGTATCTCTGGGGATGGCAATTATTGGAATTTGCCTTCAGCAGTTAAGAAACTTCAGTTTTTAAACTATAGACCTACGTGAAAGTTTACCTCTGAGTGTGTTTCCGATATACTGCAGGAGTTCTTTTCACTAACATCAGCAGGCTTGAGCAGTAATCAATACCAAAACATCTCATGACTACTCTATTCTAGACAGCACAATAGTAGAAAACCTTTCCAATATAGCCACACACTTCCTGTCCACACAATGTAACTACTAGAATCAATATCAGGCTCTACTCATTAACTCCCTACAGACTTCAAAATAGATTTTTATTAGCAGCTCCCATAATCAGAAGTTGAAATATTCATCAGAGCATTACTTTCCAAGCTCTTGGGGATACTGCAGGAAAGAATAGAAAGGGATGTCCATATATTGTGATAATAATTGCTATGCTTACTCATAACTCAAGACTAACTCCCCCTGCTTTATGAAGCACAGCAATGATAAAATAGCACTAATCCAGAATTCTATGACTAGTCACACAAAAGCTCTAGTAAGAATATGCCTGGCTCAAAAACGAGCAACTCCCAATACGATCACCTTTTGAAAGAAACTGATTTCTCAGAATGATCATCTAGATTTCTGGAATAAATATCCCAGGAGACTTGGATTACTCTTCCAATTAATTAATTACATCTACATTCTCAGCTTAATCTCCCTTCATTGCCTCCCTTTCTTTCTCTTCTCTTGTACATTCAGTTTCAAAATCCTTTATACTAAAACAAACACTTTTCTTTTCATCCCTGGCTTCTACACCAGGCAAGATGTACACAATCTGAGACAACTTTAGGTTCGGACCTACAGAATGAATGAAATCATATGCGGTAGTAACTGGAGGATAAAGGCTGACCAGGATGAAAAATGAGAATAATCCCACCTCTCTTGGTTATCCAAAGGTTAACAAGTTAAGTGCTGCTTCAATACATATAAAAGTGCATGGTCCAGTAATGGAAAATGTCCTAGCTATGCTATGCTTGCTTGAATACTGTAGAGCCTTGATGTTTTACAAGTGAAATGAGAGACTATTTTTCACAAGGGGTTAATAATTTAGGAGAGCTTGCACACACAAATTGCATGGTTTATATAATACTGACATGTTGCAGCCCTGCCCTACCTTGCGCGGTGAATACCGGAAGCCCACCAGACAGCCAGCCTGTCAGGTATCGTTACACAACACAGGCAACCTGACCACTACCTGAGAAGCAACCTTTGGAGGCCGTCCAGATTCCAGAATAGAGACCAGATTAACCCTTCCAATGCTGGGCCTACCATTGATCAAAACACAAGGATACAAAGATTTATGAAAACCATCTAAACCTTGTCATGTCGGTTTTCATTGGATAGTTCATGCTACTTTGTTGCAACCCACCAGAGACAGCCCCTCATATTGCTGCACATTTGTATAGCAACCAGGCCTACACACCTGAGGCAGATTCAACAGGGACTGGAACCTTCTACTGCACGCTCAGCAGCCAGGCATCATAACCACTAGGTTCTCTGATGGAGAGGAGGTTGGTGAGAGGTCAGTTCTTTCTGTCACACTGACCAGAGTTCTGTGGCGTGGAGAGTTTGACAGGAAGTACAGAAAAAGGCACTTAAAGTGTTATCTTTGGACCTCTGCGGCTGCTGGAAAGGTCAAAAAGTTCAGGGGCTTTTTTAAGTATCTAGGCTACTTTGCCAGGAGCACCACTTGTACATAGTGGATAGACGAGCTACTAGAGTCCAGGACCCATATAGCAAGATCTTGGCTTTAGTTCACTTCTTAACCAACAGGTGGAGCTCAGGAAACTTTAAAGACTAGCTACCCATCTGTGTCTGTGTAAGATGCCCTGGTCCAGAGCATCTTATACAGAACAAGATATAGCCTTTAGTAATTTTTTCAACCACCAGGAGGAGGCTGGAGAACTATGCAGACTAGCCACCAGCCTATGTAAGGTGCCCTGGTCCAAGACCCATAAACAGATCTTGCCTTTAGTTCTCATATCAATCACAAGGTGGAGCTCAGAGTGCTAGAAAGACTAGCTACTAGTCAGTTTAAGATATTCAAGTTCATGACCCATAATAATAGATAACCTTAGCAAGGCTTTTAGTTCTTTTCTTACCCTTAAGGTGGAGCTTTGCGAAATGATATGTATGCCCCAGTGACATGCAATTGTTGCAAGTGCACTTGGTCTGGTGGGCATTACAAATAGTGAGGGGCCACTGAAATAAGTAACACTATCAGATAGCTCACCCTAAGAAGCAGTCTTCATTACATTACTAGTATCTGATCATTCTTGCACTCAAGAGAAGAAGAAAGCCATGGCCTGGGGTTGGTAGAAACCATACTATGGCAGCACTAAAACACTACTGGCATCTGGAGGCAGTTTGTTTTGTTGCACTCATCAAGATCTTACTACCAAGGGGGCACAACACTCTATTGAGATCATAGCCTCGATACCAGGCTGAATACATTTGTAATTCTGTATATTGCTTAATGCTTAATAACTTCACTGCGCTTGCTGAGTCCAGTTTAGTTCTTAATTTCCACACCAGATGTCAGTTTATGGTATTCATTAACAACCACAAGAGAATTCAGCAGTGCTGCCATCTGGCAAATCTGAAAGGTACTATAATGACTTGACTAGTAACAAAATAATGACTAGTTAATGAAGAATAAGCCAGCACTAGTAAGCTAGGCTATTGAGAACAGTGCTCATGTGCATACATACTCCACGTATAAGGAATGAAGATTGTGAAGCCAGCATTTTCACATAGTAAGCCCCTTGCCCAGCACTGGATACTACAGAGTGTGGTGGAGAAGTTTCACACAGTTAGCCCCTTGCTTGGACACAGACAGCCAGCCCTGAAGTGGCAGCATTGAAATACAACCACCAGCTGGAACCTGGCACTCACTGTTAATACAGGCCATTAATGCTAGCCACCATTAAACTGTCCTGGCCTCTTGACATCCTACACTGTCCTTTTTGCACTCTTTGACCCCATCCTCAAATCCTCAGGCTAAGAGAGCAGGGAGTGTGATCTATCACACTGTTTCTGACTGCGAACAACCAGAGTTAAGATTTTGAATAATTACTGATGCAAAAACACAACTTCCTAACATCCTACTTCCTAACATCCTTCAACAATTGACGTATGTATCTTGTACACAGAGCTTGATACTTGTGGAATTAGCATGCTGGGCACTGATGGCATTGTATTTTGCGAGAAATGTCTGAAAATAAAATAATCCAATTTTTTTAAATTTTACCTACCTACCTATCCTTTTCTATTTTCAGACTGCTTTAGGAAACAAACAATTTCTTTTTTTCAGGCCTTAACTAAAGGTGGTGGTGTAGCTGCAGGTTTGAATGTGAGTGCTTCACAGTTGAAATAACACCCCACACATTCTGGCCTGTCTCTTTCATCAGGACATTAACAGATGACAAGTGATGAACGACCCTGACCCCTGTGACCTTTTTGTCGACCTCTTCTAGTGCAAGGTCAAAGGTCGGAGGTCACCATCCATCAGAGTTAATGCAGTCGCCATATCAGGACATTTATTGGAGAGGATTACAGCTGCCTCATGAATGCACCTGTGTAAGTCAGTAAACACCATTAGGTTGCCATGGCGACCGGCACAGATCTGAGCTTCATGAAATATTCAGACTCTCGGTTATATCCTAATGAATAGTGGCTAAGCCAATACCTGTGTTGTGCGAGTACGAGCGGATGCATTTATATAATGTATGGCTCCGTATCAAAGACTTTATAGTGCACATTAAAAGCCTTTCTCTACCTCCTACTGTAAATCAATACCATGACTCAAAATTAATGGTTATATGTGGCTTTGCACAGAATACATTGACCAATAGAAGCCATACATTGTTTGATATCTTTGACAACCGCTATGTTGAGGCTGGTCTTGTAAGAAGATGCATATACTTTTTTAACCAAGGAAAAGATGAGAGGTATGAAGTTAGTTAATATTACAAATTCTCTCTAGCTTTTAGTATTCAGACTTTTCTTACTTCCTATTCCAAAACGGTTTTATTTAACCAAGATTAAACCATTTCTATGAATATAAGTAATCCATTCAAGCCTGCAGTGCTGAAAATATCCAGACAATTTTTGCGATATCTCTATGAAAAATCTGAATAAAAAATTCAAAAAGCATCGCAGAGCCAGATGTTTTTATCCTTTTATATATATATATATATATATATATATATATATATATATATATATATATATATATATATATATATATATATATATATATATATATATATATATATATATATATAGACCTACACATGGGCATGTGGCCAGCTATTGGTTCAATGACATTTCTATATCTGTCCTGGGTGGTAGGCTATGCTGATAAATAATTCCTTCGTCTGATTTCCTATGCACACAAAGGTCAGCCCTGACTACCTCTTAAATCACTATGGTATTACATGCTTGGTGATAACCTGCTGCTGTTACGCAGGCTATTCTACAAGTCCATTACAAATATTACTCCTGCCACTGATGCCTCCGCTGCTGCTGCAGCTGCTGCTATTGCCCCCACTGACTGCTACTTCTGGCTACATTAATCATTGATATCAGTTGCTAGATTAGAACAGACCAATTACCAAGATTGAGTTATCATTCTTCCTAATTCAATGCCTGGTAGGGCTAGACAGCATAAGAAATGTGTCCTACACCAAAGCAATACATTTAGCAATAACAATAATAACAGATACTTAAAACAATAATTTACAAATTTATGATAAATCAACAAAACATCAAGCTGTTTATGCCTGTGCAAGGGAACATTTCAAAAGATTTAGATAAAGCATTTTTTCTTGTTTTCTCTTTCAAGGCTATTTGTTGACGGTCAAATTTTACAGGCATACCAAAGCTAAAATGATTGATAATTCATTCTAGCCTAACTGATATCACTTATTAATAGACATAAGAGACATTCAAGCAATAAATATTCTCACTCACTTATACCCAATTATGGCTACAAATGCTGATGGGAGTCAAGATTGCTGAACATTGAATTATTGATTACTTCAAGTCCACTTATCCTGAAAAGACTTAATTTCTTCAATTATAGCCTGTTGCTATAGTAACCACATTCAATATTCTCAACACATGTCAGCCTGTCATTCAAAGATCAATTCAAAGTCAAGTAAAAGTACTCACCCTGTATGGTTTTGTTTCGCCAAGGTCGGTAATTTCAAGACGATGGTCCACTAAGAATTCTACAGTTTTTAGTCTAAAATTTCCTACACCTGCTTTGTCCACCAAAGGTGTGAAAGTCTGCAAAGAGAGAAAAAAACAGTAAGTACAAAATGCAGAGAACAATATCATTCTTGAAAAAAGAAAGCATAAATAAATCACAAAGATTGAAAGGAGATTAGTTAATTAGTCTATGAGCAACATTTCTCCTTTCAAAGATATTTTCTGAAAAATGATCTAGTCAAAAAGATGTAATCAAAGTAGTCAAGGCATTTTTTGGCTACATTTTTGGCTACATTTTTATCAGAAAGTAATATCTAAATTGAGCATTAGACCAGGGACTGTAAAAACTAAACGGAACAACTTTCTGTCAAAATGTTCTCAAAATATTGCTTTGCAGTCTAGATACTTCTGTATGAACACAGGTTTGATTCAGGAGAAAACAGGATAAGATTTAGCTGAGGATTGTGAGGAGGAAGAGAAGGGAGATGCGCTTGACTTCAGCGACTGCCACTGCCTTCTCCTATTCCATGGAATCTTAAATGTCAGCCTCATGAGGAATGACCATTCATCATCAGCTCTCCGGTGTCAGCTCAGGACTACTAATAACATGCAGGAATAAACAGTGCCTTCTCAACATCTTCTCATTGCGATGTAGTTAGAAGGATGCTTGCCCTCTCTGCCTTCAGGACATCTATGTTAATAGGAGAGAAGATGGGAATTTCCTTTTATTTTGTCAATTTTTTGCCACATTAATAATTAGTGACTAGCCAGTTGTAAGTGGTGGATGAAATTGGAGTACCCGGCAAAAAACACTGTCTTACACCAAGTCACTGGCAACTTTCTCACTTGCCCTGGACTGGACCTTGATTTCAAGCTTAGTGTAGCTGGCAAAAACACTGTCTTACACCAAGTCACTGGCAACTCACTAACTTGACCCAGCCATGAGAGAAGATGAGGGAAGACACACATTTTATGCCCTTGCAATTCCATCCCTCTTAGTTTAGATCACTCACACCAAACCTACACTGGCTCTTTTGTGGGCAAAAAGCTTGTGATTCAGACACTATGATTAGAAACACAGATCAGCATGAATTGTTGAGAGAGGGGTACATCTTTACAAACCAAAACCTTTGCCAGCTGCCAAGTGTGGCAAAACATACCAAAAACATGAACACTGTGATTACAACTACAGAATGACAAAAACTGTTGAAAGACATGTACATCCTACCAAACCAAACCTACGTTAGTTGCCAAGTGTGGCAAAAAATAACGAAAACATGGACACTGTGATTATGTTCACAGAATGACAAGAACAGTTACAATGTACATTCTAACAAACCAAACCTACGCTAGTTGCCAAGTGTGGCAAAACATACCGAAAACATGGAAACTATGATTACAATCACAGACAGGCGAGGCCAGGAGTTGTACTCATACTAATCTCTTTGCTCTTAGCCGTGGAGGAATGAATCAATATCACTCAATGGATTTATATGGGAGTGACGCCAGGCAGGCACTTTCCCAGACTGCTGATACAGTAGCAGAGAGCCGCCAGCATGAATAAAACATGGTCCTCCCCATGCATGTTTTAAATACCTCCTCTACTCAGATAAGACGGCTTACATCTAACTACCACTGATGATTGTATAACTACTGTACTATTAGAGATGGAATTCATACTAAAACTCATTCAATTAACCACTTTTTTCAAATTGAATTTGGAATATTATTTTACCATTACCTTTTCTGCTATTAAGGCTTAATCATAACTGGCAAATGACAAATCATGGAGGAAACCGTAGAACCCAAGAAAACCACTGCCTAACACCAAGTCACTGGTGACTTTCTCACATCCCTATCCAGTCATGGTTATCCTGTGCCCCCTCCCCTATCCCTGTATATAGCTCAAACCTTAACCCTTATGTTGCTGGTGGCTAATTTGCCCTACAAAATGATGCGAAAAACCTAAAAATCAAATGAAACCCTGGCACATGGGTACTCATCCGAGAGTTCTCAGCGAAAGCTATCCAATAAATACCAAAACAAAAGGATTGGATGAAAGTTGTCTCAGCATTGGAAGGGTTAAGCTGCTGAAAGTTCAGGAATCGAGGTTGTTGTCCCCTGCGCCATTGTAATAACAACCATTGGCTCTAGTAGCCATTTCCTATGCTGTGCCGCCATAAACTCCCATTTCAATTCAGAGCATGGCAGATTTAGTGGTTTCAATTAGTGCTAATCTCCCTGGAGGAGGAGGAGGAGGAGCGAGCAGTTCAGTGTTCAATAGCCTTCCCTGGCCATACACAGCAGATGGGAGACCTTCTATCATCTCTGACTGTCAGTCTCCGCACCTCACCGGCAGCAGCACGTCCCTGCATTCAGAGAAATAATCAATCAGGATGTACAGGATGAGGTCAGGGTCATTGGGGGTCAAGGTCATCAGAGCACTGAGAGGTCAACAAGCAACACCAGCAAAAAGTCGACTCCTTTACATTTGAATACCCTAGATTCACATAACAGTGGCATAGTGGGTTCAAGGGGTTGATAAACTTGATTTTCTTGCTAAGAAATATCATTTATTGAAACGTTTGATTAAAACCAATTATAGAATGAACACCCCCCACCCTCTACACAGAAATCCTGGATACAAACCTGAAGTAATAATATATATATATATATATATATATATATATATATATATATATATATATATATATATATATATATATATATATATATATATATATATAGACACATCAGTTCGTTTTCACATAATTCTATGAATTCTGGGAGTGTGGAACGCACAGCATGACTGGTCTAACTGAGGATCATATGCCAACCCAGCCATTTATTGTACCCAACTACAGCTTGTGATGAATCCGTAGGTCTAAGGTAGCTATGTGTGACAGCCACCATTCAAGAGAAGAGAAGACCTTGTTCCCATTCCCTGACACACCCACGGCACAATGTCAGGATAATGCAGGGCCCTTGTTAGGAGTGCAACAAGTGCAGTAGAGGAGTGGGGTCAGTGAGGACAGCACATCTCCTCTATCTCTGCCCCACCCCGCCCACCACCCCATGGTAACCATTAGACCCTGTGTTAACACATAAAATGCTGTCAGCTAATTTTGCCAATACAAAATAATGCAAAAAAGCTGAAAAATGAATAAAACCCTGGCACATGGGTACTCGTTTGAGAGTACTCCGTGAGAGCTATTCAATGAGTACCAGCATGACAGGGTTTAGATGGTTTTCAAAAATCTTTGTGTCCTCATACTTTGGATGAATGTAGCCTGGAAAGGGTTAACATATATGATGGCCTTTTTAATACCTAGTTTACAGGAGCATGAAAGGGTTCATCAAGTCCTGCTTCCCAGATAGTGGCCTCAGATGACAGACATGATGTGCGTCTGGTTATTATAAACACAGGGCATACATGTGTAAGCATTTATGCTTACATTACACCCATTAACCCTCCATGAAAGAGAACTCATGTGCTCAGAACTAGGGATAGCAGGTATACATAGAACCATGTATTAAGGTAGGTCCAGAACATAGGACAATAGCTAACATTCTCCTCAGGGAATTCTAACACCCACTAGACAATATATTTTCTGAAAGAAGACCTTTTTATCTACTTCACAGTATAACTTTAATATATATATATTTTTTCTTCAATTTTAGTGTTTTAAAGAGAAAAATGTAAAAAGTTTACTAATCAACCAAACCTGATTTTACTATGTAGAAATAAGACATGAAGAAGAGTTTAGCCTATGATACACTGATATGAAAGGCCCTGTTGCACTATTATAAATTTCCTTGAGGCAAAGATTTCCCTACCTTAATTGTATCCATATGGTGCCTTAAGGACACAAAATCAAAGGAAACCATATAAAGTAAACTTAAAGAAAGTACTACCATTGAGATATTTTGTGCAACTGGGCCCAGGGTCCATAAACATGAAACATTGGATTTACACTGAGGGTGCATCACGTTATATCAGCTCTGCACAATATCTAATACTCATAGGGGCTCTGCCCATATAGTGATAACAAATGTCTCATCTGTTTAAAGCTATCTATGTAATCAAAGGCTGATGATCTAGTTCATATTCATAAGCGTTAGATGTAATTCAATCACACTGTTGACTTACTAGATGATCATTTTTGTGTTGGAGACTTTAACCTCAATCAGTGTGTATTATGCCTTCAATCACACTGATCCCATAGAGATAAAGAGGGGGACATAGGTTACATCATATCAATAAACAATTAACCCTTGTTCTCTAGGCATACATGTAGTGCTCTTAGCCTGATAAAGAACAATGGGGGAGGGAACTTTGAGCTTATGTAAATCAAATAAATTGATCTTTTATATTCATGAATTAGTAGCCCTATTTGGAGGGAAGTTGCTCATGGATGTATAAGAATAGAGAATTGCAACTACCACAGAGACAGACATCAAGAAAGCTTCCAAGATATAAATGATGGTGATGACAATAATTCTAATAATGATGATGATAATAATAATCATAACAATAATAATAATAATAATAATAATAATAATAATAATAATAATAACAATCAAATAATAATAATAATGATAATGATAATAATAATAATAACAATAATAATGATGTCGATTATAATAATAATAACAATAATAATAATAACAATAAAAATAATAATGATAATAATAATAATAATGATAATAATAATAATAATAATAATAATAAATATTTATTCCACAACGTAACTCTCCTTTTCCAGCTATTCCGTCTGAGGCCCCACCTGGGTTATATTCTGCACAGGAACAGAGTCCCATTTCCCCATGTTTGCATTGTTATCATGTTGCCGGCCCACTTACCAGCAACTGCTCATTTTCCACGTTAATTATCAGACATCAGAGATGATAATCTAGCAACTCCTAGGAACCATGAACGCAACCTCATTTCTCATGGCGGGGTCTGATTTATGAGCTACGCCCACTTGTCTGCGCCGCTGGAGAAATAGCAGAGAAAAGAAGAAGCGAGTGAGCCTGGGGCTCTGCTCATATCTCATCTCGCTGTAATACATCTCTCAGCATGACAGGTAAAGCACTTGCAGGATCTCAAGAGCTTAACCCTACCTTCCTCGAAGAACCACAACCACTACCACAAATCATGTGACTAGTCAATCAAATATGATATTTATCTGAATTTTACATTTTAACCCTCCCAATGCTGAGGCTACTTGCATCCAAAGCACAAGAATGCAAAGATTTTTGAAAACCATCTGAACCCAGTCATATTGGTATTTATTGGATAGCTATCTCTATGTACTCTCAGATAAGTGCCCATGTGCCAGGGTTTCAGTCATTTTCAAGGGTTTTTTTCACATCATTTTGTATTGGCCAAATTAGTCACCAGCAACACAAGGGTTAAATCAATAATTAGGTTTTTAATCACCAATATATCTCATATACTTTCAGGTATATCAGGTCATTTCCGTGATGAGGTATTTGTTGTTTGGGTGGTAAGGGGTTAATTGTGATGTTTGGGTGTTAGGAGGTTATTGGTGCACACACACACCTGCCGGAGGAGGAGGAGGAGGAGGAGGAGGAGGAGGTATTTGAGATGATAAGGTGGCTAAGTGAGTATGATTTACACCTGCTGAGTGACAGCGCACCTGGAGTGGTGATAGGGGAGGAACAGCAGCATGATAAACTAATGCACACACACACCACCATTATCATAAAACCACCACTCCACAGCCACACTCATATGGCAGGAGTAGTACAAAGAGGAGGGGGTTGGGCAAGGTCATCGGCCGATACAGTAGACATACAGATTTAAGAACTTAACCCTTCTAATGCTAAGGCTATTTTTGTTCAAAGCACAAGGAAGCAGATTTTTAAAAACCATTTGAAGTTCAAATGGTTCAAATTTTGAACCTTGTCACGTTGGTATTCATTCATTCATTCATCATTCATTACTCGTTCAGTACTACTGCAGATGTGTACCCATGTGCCAGGACTTCAGTAATCCTTCAGATTTTTTGCAACATTTTGTATTTTTTTGATAAAATTATCCACCAGCTGCATAAGGGTTAAGGGTAGGGCAGTGACTGGTTTGAGAATAAGCTGGACTATAGATTGGCCATAGGCCTAGAGCCATTTAATCAAGATTTTTAATTAACCCTTAAACTTTTTAATTCACCCTTAAGCATTTTTTCACACTAGGCTTGATCCAATTTTTTTAGTACAAATACAGCATCACATGAGGTGGTCAAACCCAAGAAGTGTAGGACCACTGCCCAGCTATGAATCCTGCCCGTGGCATGTGACAAAGTTGCCAGTGACTCCAAGTTAGGAGTAGGATTTTGCCAGGCTCTCCGTTTTCCTTCATCACTTATATAACTGGCTATGAAGTCATGATTACAGCCTATATAAAAGTAGCAATCATCAAAAATCTGAATTTTTCCAAGAAGTGAAGGCAAATTGCACTCAGGATTAATATGGGAATAATAACATTACACATTGGAATTCTCATTATCCAATTATCTAATTAGCATACTGAAAAACATTCCTTTCCATATTTCATTTACTTATAGCGTTAATCACAGCTTTGAAATTGCCTCAAGACCTACCCAGTCTCATAAATGCACTCAGTAGAGATATTGCTTTACAAGTTAAAAAAGTTTCAGTAATTGGGTGACATTGACAAATGACAGCACTTAAAATCACCCATAAATGAATCATACCATTAGAAAGCTTGAACTGTGACAGATGAATTATTTATTCCAGGTTTGCGATTAGAGATAGTGTTTTTACGATCATTGACGTGAACTTAGTACTTGCATGTTGTTGTACGGGGAAAACACCATACATTAATAATATCTTGACATGTGAAACATGACAAGGTGCACTAACACTGAAGGGAAAAGGTCATAAGTAGGTAAGTTAAGGTTTTTTTTCTTTGAGAGCAGTGCACATATTTTTCTTGGTTTTCTAATTTTCTATAAATGAATATATATATATATATATGCAAGTCAATATTTCCAATGTCGAAATAATGCAAAATGATATAAATAGATTTCAACATTTTTCCTACTAGACTAGTCCAAATTTACCAGTCGAAGTAAAATGTGACATGATGACATCTTGATTGGTGTTTATTGTAAGATCCAAATGAATAGCAAGTTCTTGCACATTTAGGTGATAAACTGGGTTAAATTATAATAAGTATTTTGATTGTGCAGCAGGGCTAGTAAAGGTTGAAGTAGGACTAGTAGATTCCAGTTGCTACTTCCCCTACCAGGCTTGTACTGTATAACTGGTATTTTTAGAGGCATTTAATTTTCGCTATTTTTGCGCTCCTCATGGTAGCGCCAAAATAAAATCCTTCAAATAAACATCTGAATAATAAGAAATATATAGTTTGAGTGCTTGAATGCACAATTATAAGGTAGCACAAATACCCTCCAGCAGAGCTGTAAAGCGAAATTTTTAGCACTCCAAATTAAAGCTGTATACAGTATTGTGTTTTGGTCCTTGTTGGACCATGTATACATAAAATACATAAAGGAGTCTCACGCAAGCATGGAGCTGAGAAGACTGGGCGTGATGGGGTTAAGCAGAGATGAAAACTTGAGCTGATCCAATATTTGCTGTCCTCTCAGTGAGCGACAAGCCTGTGGGTGTGAGTCAACAGAGACTTTTGCCAGCGCCATGCCTATCCAGTTACCACTGTTGACAAACCAACAGCCAGCATAATAGGGGCACTCGTGTACCATGGATCTGGCTGCTGGGCCTCATGCCTGCCTGCCGCAGCTCACCTGGAGCGACAGAGTACAACAGCACCTACCCACCTCACCTGCCTCATGATGCCTACCTACCTCTCTATCTATCCTACAGGGAGAATGGATGTATGACCCTGCTACCTGTCAGCACAGGACACATTCATAGCTGACAGAGAGGGGGGATTAGGGTTTATGTTACTAAATCTACGTCTTAGGTTATATCGCGATGAGATAGAATCCGGGAACAGGTGCTTGCAGGAATAATTCCGAGAAGTCTTCCAGTTGCAAAGGAACCAAAGACAAACCTTTACAACACCACACATTTGTGGACTTGAGGGAATGATTCTAATGGGTCTTTCAGTTGCAAAGGCACCATTGACAGACCTTCACAATGCCAAACATTTGTAAACTTATAGGAATAATTCCAATGGGTCTTTCAGTTGCAAAGGCACCATTGACAGACCTTCACAAAGCCACCCATTTGCGAACTTGTAGGAATAATTCCAATGGGTCTTTTAGTTGCAAAGGCACCATTGACAGACCTTCACAACACCACACATGTGGACTTGTAGGAACAATTGCAAGGTTTTCAAAGGCTTCATAAATGGCACTAAATACTGAATAAAATGCGCATAAGCTTAGAGGTATAGAGAAGTAGAAAGAAAAGATGCACTTTACACTGAACTGAGTGCTCATGGGTTAAGAGGGATGAGTATCAGTCTGGGGGTGTGTGTGCATGTCTTTGTTCCCCTATATATCTAGAACAAGCATATATCACACACATACACTTCCCTGACAGCCCTTATCTCTAGATGATATTTACAGTTCACAACCACATGTCTCTCAGCAGCCGTGATAAATACACTTGTTGTGTTGCCACTTATCAAATCATGGCTTAGGAATTCACTCACATTGCTACTGCCCTGCAGTGCAGTGTTATCATTATCCTTATCTACAAGGTTTATAAAAAGCTGGCGGGGTCAGGATCCAAGTGCTGGCTGGCATAGAGGGGGTCAAAGGTCAAGGTCAAATCATCCACATTGTTATGGTCATAAAGGGTGACACAATAAAATACAATATGTCACATCTAAATGCAGATATATAACTAATTTCTAAAAGAGCTAATTTCTAAATTTCTGACTTCTAATCAGACCCGATTTGGTAGGGTAGAAACATTAGGAGCCAGCAGGTCACGTTGAAGCCCTACAGAGTGTAATTATGTGTATAATGATCAGCCGCGTTTCTGGGTTTTCACATCTCAATGCAGATTTAAGACTACTTTCTAAAGGAGCATCAGGCCCTATTCAGAGGGTAGAAAACATTAGGATCCAGCAGGTCAATACTGAAGCCCTAGAGAGCGTGTTTATTTACATAACGATTGCATAGTATCTGAGGGTATTCAGAACCAAATACCCACACATTAGGTATGCAGAGCTTGAAAAAGCTGTGGCGCGGTTTAGTATGATGATGATGATGAAGAGTAGGCACCTAAACAGAGCCACGCTTGGCTGCCTTCAATAACACACCTGTGGCATTTCTGTGGATAATAAATACAGGCGGGCGTTGTCAACTACACAGAGGGCGGGCCCAGTGGGGCGTGCTAAAGTGGCAAGGGCCATCCAGGCTTTGTCTACTTCTCCCCCTTGGCGCGATTCAGGACAGGGAAAAAGTAGGTCAATGTCCAGACTAGAGGAAATGTAGGTCAATGCCAAAACTAGAGGCAAATGTAGGTCAATGCCCAAGCTCCTTTGACATTTGTCCCAAACATTCAGATTCTTGGTGGGTGGCACAGGGAAAGATCAGATTTTAATGGATGCTTTCTCAAGGGTGAGGGTTGATTTATTGGAACTGGTTTGAGAAGTTTTGCAACCTTGCAACAACTTGATGTATTTGACTAGATATTTTGGAACCTACCAAACAAACAGATGTACATAAACAATCTGACATAGGTGACAAGTGTGTACAATATCATACAGATATAATATTATTCACAAGTTCTGGAACTTATAGGAATTTGAGAGGGGTGGATTCACTGAATAGTTTAGGAGCACAGAAATGTTCATCATCTCAGAATTTTGAAATCTAAGAATACTTGCACTGAGTGAGTCTAACCACTTCCACTCTAAAATTCCAAGACAAAACACAACAAAAGTGATTTATTGCTGTGAGTGCCTTTCTCTAAATGTTCCTCCTAATATAGAAAATATAATCACCCTCATGAAAAAAGAACAAATGTTTAAGTTCTCTTACATGACAGCCAAGCTAAAATTATTGCGACAAACAGAAATAAATTGTGAGGTGATATATATAAGCATATTTTACTTGTAGGGTACACTTCAGTTCTTATAAATAACCAGCTCGACCTGAAAGTGGGGAGTCATGGTAAGACGAGAGTCCTGTTTATTTTGCGAAGGGCAATAAATATGTTTTGAGAAGCCACTTGGGAGAATGAGTCATTCCAGCTAGTATGGGGAACAGTTGGGCCTTTTTTCATCGCGAGGGCTCTCATTATTCAACTCACTCTTGACGTGGTTCCCCTGAAGTAGAAGTGAGTTATTGACCCCTTTTTTCTTTTAACCCATCCATGCTTGGAGGTCGCGTTGACAAGTAGGTTATGGATAAATACTACTTTTGAAAACAGAAATCTTCAAAGCTTAGCATGAATTTGAAAAGTATTGGAATAGGAAGTTGTTGGTAAGTTTCGGATCAACATTTCTCCTTCAAATATTTTTCTGAAAATTGCTTTGTAGGATATATATCAGCAAAATAGCTTGCCAGTTTTGGCAGCTACTGGCATGAATGGGTTAAACTCACAATGATTTCCAAGCTCATACAGAGAGGGTCAGTTGGGAGCTACTGCAAACATACTTACAATGTTCTAAGATGATTTATTTTTCCAACTTTCCCATTAGGCGAGCAAAAAAAATAACAGCTTGTCCACTAGTGCAAACAATAGCGCTTAATTGACACTGGGTCACAGAGAATATAAAATCTTATATATAGTTTTTCTTTTTTAAATGTGCACCTTAACCTCACCAGTTGCTAGCAGTGCTGAGGCCAATAGGTAAAATATTTGAAGTGATAGTGCTATAAAAATGAGTGCCCTCATAAAAGTTTTGTGGGACCACCCAGGGGTCCGGTGTGGAACCAATAACTGTGGATTTATGTCCTCATAAGACATTCCACCCAGGTCCATGGAAGCGGAGTGGGAGACTTTACGGGCAAGAATAAAGCTGGATTAACATCACATACTCGTTACTGTGAACTCTAATCCTCTTTCATGGCTCGGCCTTTGAGCGAACCACATTCACGCATAATACTGCTTGAAAATATGTCCTAAAAGACATTCAAAATAAGGGACTCGTGAGGGAGAAATTGACAGGAGGACCATTTGCATTTAAATATCTGAAGGGAGACATGCTATGAAACGGATATCTAATATTGGTAAAGTAGGTTCATAAAAATGACCATGGTTTTCAGGATATTAGCAAGTTTTTATCCCTTATGCTGCTGGTGGCTAAGTTGGCCAATACAAAATAATGGAGAAGTCCTGAAGAATGACTGAAAACGTGGCATATGGGTACTCATATGAGAGTATCAGCTCCAGGCTAAATTTATATTCATAAATATTACATGTCCATAGGATGCTGTCGAGGAGATCTCCAGGCATGAATGGGTAAAAGTGTTACTACATGCCACCAACACCTTTATAAGAGGTACTCAGTGACTATTTCTTAATGCGAACAAGCAGTGTAGCTGGTCCTATTCATCACGTCGGATTATGTAGGATCGATACCGAAGACTCCTCTAGAACACAGCCTTGTCACGTTAAGGTGAATAACCATCGCTGAAAATAGCTGCCTCCCCGTTCCCGGGGGACCATGTGAAAAATCCATCCTCTTATTATTAGCGAGTGGAAATTGCTTGCCAGCGGAGGCCTGAGTTATGGTTATGGGCTAGATGAAGCCAGAGTCATTGTTAACCCATTCATGCCCAGGGAGGGCACCTTGGTGGGTTAAAAAGATGCTCATAACCCTTTTGTAGCTGGTAGCTAATTTGGCAAATAGAAAATAATAGAAAAATACCTGGAATATGGCTGAAACCCTGGTACTCATCTGAGAGTACTCGGTAAGAGCTATCCAATGAAATACCCACAGGGAGAATGGATAACATCTAAGTATGTACTGATGCCACCATAACAGGGTTTAGATGTATTCTTTTAATATTTGTGTCCTAGTGCTTTGTAGGAAAGTAGCCTCAGCATTGAGAGTGCTAATATCCTGAAAACCAAGGCAATATTCATGAAACATATTTACCAGTGATAGGTATCATCAAAGGTTTATCATAGTATGATAAACCTTTGGTATTGCATCAATTGGGTACCACAATCTCTAAGCCATGATTCTACAAGGTACCACAATCTCTATGCCATGACACAACTGAGTACAATAAAATCTAAGCCATAATACAATTGGGTACCACAAACTCTCCGCCATAATGCGAATATGTACCACTATCCCTCACACACAATACAAGTAGGCACCACAAGCTCTCAGCCATGATATAAATGGGTTCCACAAATTCTCAGCCATAATACAAATGGGTAAGTACTGCTATTTCTCAGCCATAATATAAGAAGGTACCGCAATATCTCAGCCATAATACAAATGGGTACCATAAACTATCAGCCATAATACGAATGGGTACCACAAACTATCAGCCATAATACAAATGGGTACCATAAACTATCAGCCATAATACAATTGGGTACCACAAACTCTCCGCCATAATGCGAATATGTACCACTATCTCTCACACACGATACAAGTAGGTGCCACAAGCTCTCAGCCATAATACAAATGGGTACTGCTATTTCTCAGCCATAATATAAGAAGGTACCGCAATATCTCAGCCATAATACAAATGGGTACCGCAATTTCTCAGCCATAATATAAGAAGGTACCGCAATATCTCAGCCATAATACAAATGGGTACCATAAACTATCAGCCATAATACGAATGGGTACCACAAACTATCTGCCATAATATGAATGTGCACCACAATCTCTAAGCTGTGATCCAACAAGGAACCACAATCTCTCTGCTGCTACTGCCTTCCTCTCCTGCTTGACCCAGAATTCCCACTATGTGGCAGAAATATGTGACCCCCTATCACCAAAAACTCACATCATGATGTTTGTGTATGTGAGAGCGAATTCCTTGAAAGGTGTTGTAAACATACCAACTGAAGTTTTTTTGTAAGAAGAATTTTGGGGTCATAAGGAGACATTTCCTGACCAATGACGAATTTCAGATTGAGAAACTATTTCTGTGTCTGAACAGTCTACTGCTCTTGAAATGCAGAAAAGAATTCCCACACCCTTGTTTTTGAAGCCAGATATCGTTTTAGCATAAAAACCGATATATTGATGGCATTCTGATACCCCCTATTCCATAAAATCAGACACTACTGATAAGAGATGCCAGAAAATTCCGAGCATTTTTTATATCCTACATCTACAAGTGATATGCAACAGAACACATGTGCGGCTGATACTTAACTCCAATATCAATTCCTCTCCCTGCCCGACCTTCAATGAGGCCTGAAGGTCATTTGCGGTTCACGCTGTGTCGCCTTACCTGGGTTTCCGATTGGAGAGCTGCCAGCTCTAGAGGCAGAGGAGGCGCTAGTCTGCTGTGGCTGCGGAGCTATAAACGCAAGCTGCGGCGTATATCCTCTCTCTCTGCGGCTCCACGGATAATAAACAGATCACGCAAGCTGGTGAGAATTAAGCGCAGTCTAGCAGGATAAATTTGGCGCTTGATGGAGCTTGTTTTATGCAGCGCTGTCAGAGCACTTATCTGCTATGCAGCTAAAACAAGATTGTTTCTCCGAACTTACGCACTAAATATCCGTCTCTCACTCGAGCGCAGAAGAGCGCCGTGAATACCCGATGCACTATTATAGTAATCTCTATTGAATCACTCTAATCTGTATGCCAACACAGTTGCCTAGATAAATAATTTCACGCAATGATTGATTTGTTGGTTATGCATATAAAACGAGCTGGATACCTCAAGAGTACAAATCTCCATTAGAGTTCTAGGCAGCGTAAAAAACGCAGACCATGAACAAATTGCTAACTGGACCTACTAGCCTTGAAAAAAGTAACCCCCATACCACTATCACCACTAAAGTCCTTATTGAATATTTAAATATCCGTTTATAATCAAGAATCTAAATTGTATAGACATCTCTATGAAAACAATTCCAATATCATCTTATGCCTCACGAGACTTTCTTTATCTAAATGGTGCCACCCTATTTACAGCTGTTATGAAGATCAGATTGAGCATAACTGATATAATGTGTATTGCTTGATAAAGTACAACCTAAATGTGATAGAACTTGTAGTGTGTAAAATGTAATTATCATCTTTTTTAAGGGAGTGTCTTGGAAAAAGATCAGGTCGTTAAAGGTTGGGTTAACCACAGAGAGAAGTGTGGCATGTCATAGGGGTATTGAGGCACAGAAGGGTGTTGTACCCACTACCCCCAGGTATGCCTCCTACCTGAGGGTGTGATGAGATATGCCATGAACACCCTTGATAACACCAGCTCTGTTACTAAAGAGTGAACCTAACAATATCACCAGCCTGGGGTCTCTCATCAAAATACCCTCATTTTGATAAAACCTTAATGCTCGCATATTATGGCACAGTTCAATGACCTACACTGAATTGTTTTCAGACTCAATTTAGTTCTACTTTAGACTGAGCTGTAATAAGTACAGCATTTTGTAAACTGGCCTATAAATGCACTTAAATGATACATCATTACATTTGGCCCTGGTGGTGTTGTTATTGAGACTGTTAAAGACATAATAATATTACTCAATCCAAGAGGCACCTTATGCCTACTATGGGCATATTTTTATATCAATAAAAGAGTTGTTGCCTGTCATGTGTGACAGTGTACTGTATGAACATTGCCCATGCTAACTTAATGTACATGTACATCTTTATTCATAGTAGATAAGTGCCTGATTGTATACGAAGCGTAAGAGAAGGTAAACACAAGTGAACATGAAAAATGACAAACTCACAATTCGCGTTCACTTGTGTTTTGCCATATAACCAGTGGGAGATAGGCTTAACTCAGTCCCAAGCAAAGGAGAATGGAGCCTAGAATACGGCACCACATGGTTGCATGCAATAAGCACATGGATGTTTCGAGCACATGGCAGCAACAGCAGCAGTGGTGCTATGAGTCTGCAGCAGCTACTATAAAACACTGCCCTTTAAAAAAACGACGAACAACACATGCACGCATTGAAAATAACCCCCGGAAAATGGTGGATCATGCTCAAATTGTACCTACCCATTCACTAGATGTGGTGTCCCTTCCAAATGGGTGACTGGTAAAGAGATTTTATCACGCGCAAGTTGCGAGGTCGGCTGGGTAAGTTACCGAGAAAGATTATGTATGGCACACTTGCTCTCCTGGCAAAGCGGGAAGAATAAGTAGGTCACCGCTCGAGAGAGGCGATAAATTTGCATAGCAGGCCGCCAGAGTCTTGAGTGTGTTATCTAATGGGGGCATGTTTATTTCGCCTTATCTATGCTAAATAACCCCTGCAGAACACCCGGCATATTATAAATAGCTGCTGCACTCTCCTTAGAGCAAACATAGTGCACACTACCATCCTCCTCCTCCCCTAATCTATTTCTGCAGGACACACTTCTCCCTATGTTCTTTGAATAGCATATGTAATAGGGGTTAAATCCTGAAGGGATATGCTAACCTATCTGCAGGGTACAGGTCTATAGATATTCTAGATAAGGAAATTAAGAAGATCTTGAATTGATAACAGTCTGAAAAGCATAGGTTAATAGATATCCTAGATAAAGAAATAAAAGAAAATCCTATCTTGATATTTTTGCTTATCTATTTTCTAAGAAGATTTACAGATCTCCTAGAAAAAACAAATTAAAGAAATCCTTGCTTGATATTTTTGGAAGAGTACATGTCCTATATAGGGAAATAAAGAAATGCTGATTTAATGCAAAAATGCGAGTATGAAAAGAATAATAAACTAGATGATGACATTAGGAAAACCATTCAGCCAGTAACTGTCTCAAGGTATAGGCTAAAGGAACCGTTAGTGGGGGCATCCAGTTCCACAATTGGCAGCCCCTTCGTAGATATCCCCCTACCCCCACACACACATCATTCCTTCCTGCTGTAATGCTAGGTTCTGGAATGGATCTGCGTTTCTTTATTTCATTTGTTATTTTACCCTCAGGTGCTGCAGATAGAACTCCAGACACGGTAATCTAGCTCATGTCAGTGACGACATGCATGCTTCCTTAAATCATTCACATAACCATCATGTTCCCATCCATAATTGAGGTGCTGTGAATATTTCATGCACTGCCTGCTCTCCTAGGGAGGTATTGATCCCAGGGATGGTTACCTCCTTCTCTTTCATCATCAAGGTTAAAATACCCAGATTAATTACGCCCTGACCTATTTTGCGGACCCATGATGATGGATTGTCTCATCTTTTATTTATCAGGAGACGGGGTTATGATCTAATTACTTAGAGAGTATCTATGTGTGGGTTTTATCCAGTCAACATCTGATTAACATAATAATCATCCCAATTACTCACAGACTTCGATGTACTACCAATTGGCTTCCCTTCAGATGCATGAGATAGAATCTTACTTTGAGATAATTGAATTACAGAAAAGATTTGATTTTAACAACATGGTTCAGACAATTCACAAAATATTCCTTGGTAGTCAAAATATCAGCAGATATGCTTGAAAATTAGCAAAGGGCAGGTGTGGCTGGATTTTGAGGTGTGTTTGCTGCAGCTTTGAATGGTTTAATGATAAGAATTGAGGATATGAATTGGATGATGATAAATTGTTGTTATTATTAGTATTTACAGGTATGTCTAACTGTGGCCCTTAGTCAGGTAAGAGATGAAACACTGCTGATGGTTTTTGTCAATTGGGTTATGCTGTCCCATTGCTTAACAGGTAAAAATAATAATAATACTAACAATTGATATTTGATATAGCGCCCTTTCCATATGTCAAAGTGTGACCCTCTGTCAGCTAAGAGACTGATGATGTTAAAGGGTTTTTATACTTATGAATGGTCATTGTCCCTAGTGTCTACAGGTATGTCTATCTCTGTGACCCTAGTTAAGCATATGAGGGCACACCACACAGTTGCTGGGCCCTCTGTCAGCTAAGAGACTTATGATGAAGAAGGATTTTTAATCTTATGAATGGTCATTGTCCCTAGTGTCTACAGGTATAACTATCTGTGACCCTAGTTCAGCATATGAGGGCACATCACACCGTTGCTGGGTTAAACCCAAGGTAAGCCAACCCACCGGAAATATCCACATCCACTTGCGGTAATTGGCCCTCACAATGATGCTGCGTCAGGCGACTCAACCCGTAGGTCTAGCGGGGTCACCAAGTGATCAACGATGCCCGGGAGGCAAACAACATAGTTGCTGCTTACTCAGGAGGGGTAGCTTTTCTCTCTAAAAGGCCTTCCTTTGTTCCGGCCCTCAATCTTCGCTGGTTGCCAAAACCGGGTCACTTTTCATGTTTGCTTAATTGGCGTCGAAATTTGAACTTCTCTGAGCTCTCTGAATGGAAATGCTGGGTATTGTATGTCGCGTTTGTGATATCCTAGCATGTTTTTCTGTTGACCTACTACAGAACTTGATCTATTTGTCATACTCTTGTGTCTATAAGGGGCATACAAATACACATTTAGTTCCTTGGCAGCAGTTTTTTCCATAGAATATAGTCATGCAATTGTTGAGGAGTTTTGTATTCAAAGTAAAAGCATAATGTTTTGAAGGTTTTCTAGAAATAGCATCCATTAATTTTTTTCTCCCCAGACCTTTATAGAAATATTTCCTGGTTGTTCACTAATATTTATAACTATGACAAGGTACATTGTCCCTGATATGTTAATTAACCCTCTAAAGCTGACCTTCAGTTGTGGTGTTAGTACTGTCAATACCCTATAGATGGCTCCACTAGTCTGTCCCGTATTTTAGTGGTATCGGATCAAACAAAACACTCCAACAGTCCCCTGTCCACCTGGTGAGATAAATGCAAACTAAACTAACAACCCTGACCACCTGTATTTCTTGGTGACAATTGAAAGACACAATACACATAAGAGCCTAGAGTGTAGGCTCTGATTAAAGCTGTGTTTAGTGTAAGTAGCAAGTGGAATCTGTGATGACCTTCTCTCCGGGAGCTGACTATTGATAGATGAGATAAGACGCTGGAGCATCTCATCTCCTAAGCAAGCCTAGAGTGTAGGCTCTGATTAAAGCTGTGTTTAGTGTAAGTAGCAAGTGGAATCTGTGATGACCTTCTCTCCGGGAGCTGACTATTGATAGATGAAATAAGACGCTGGAGCATCTCATCTCCTAAGCAAGCCTAGAGTGTAGGCTCTGATTAAAGCTGTGTTTAGTGTAAGTAGCAAGTGGAATCTGTGATGACCTTCTCTCCGGGAGCTGACTGTTGATAGATGAGATAAGACGCCGGAGCATCTCATCTCGTAAGCAAGCCAGCCTCCCGGGAATGCGAGATTCCCCACATTCTCATCTATCTCCTCCTCCTCCTCCTTCTCCTCTGTAACAGGAAGTCAGCTCTCAGCCGCCGCTAACCACAAATAAACTCACAACAACACAGATGGACAGGGGTAAGTGAAGCTTCTCTTATCGTCATCACTCCTCACATGTGCCAGGATTAGTTTACAGAAAGACACACACCCAGATTATCATCACCAAACGGCACCACAGCACTGGGAATTTGGAATTTAGAATTTCAATTTTTCGTCTCTTTTTATGCCATATTGTGACTAAGTCGTGACTATCCAGATAGGGCCCCGTTGAAAGAGGTACTGGGAGGACAGTACAATTACAGAGAAGGGGGAGGCAAGTGTTGCGGCAAGGCGCTTAAGGCCGCAGGAGGAGTAAAAGTTGTCGATGTAATAAGGATCCGTGCGCCCAAAAAGTGAGTGGCGGGCGCACGGATCCAAGCCCAAAGTGCAGGTGGAAGGTACATGGGATTGGATAGGGCACTGATCAGCACGTAGAGATGTGTGAGAGGGCAGATAGAAGGTAAATGGGTGGGAGTTGCATAAAGTAATAGTCATGTGCCGCAAGTGTGCATGAAAGTGACAATACCAACGTCATAGGGAACTTAATGGAACATTTCCTTCATCAACAGATATAAATTAATACTTACACCCATTAAACTTCACAGAGCTCAATTTTTATATGAAGGCTAGGCATTACTTACATTCATTAAACTATAGATTTTCTCGAAGAAATTCCTAACTTCACAACTGTGGAAATGTTTATTATAACCAGGGAATTTCATACACTAATCAAATCGGGCCTTATAGCGAACGCCAATTCAGGCAGACCTTCTCTCTGGGATCAGTGGATTTGACCAACAATTCATTTTAGTAAAGTGAAATAAAAATAATAAAAATATAGACATCGTTATTTGGAGTAGGAAATGTTTCAAAGTGCCAGACGAAGGACTGGGCAGGAAAAGATGATACTGGTTGCGGTCAGTTGGATTCGAACCCGCAACCTCTTGCCCTGCAGGCAGGCGCTCTAGCCATTAAGCTACGGCGCCATCTGTATGACAGCTAGGTTTGAAAAGAAAGCTATATTGATGAAATCCCGTAACTCTATTTTGGGTCGTTCCTTGCATTCCGAGTTTTGTCCTGTCATTTACGTGACTGAATACCGGAGTAAATCTTTGAAAAAGACCGCCAGGCCACTTTTATCAATGACCCCACATATTTACATAAGGCCCGAAACTGATTATGACCTACCTACCTCATGCGAGCCAGTAAAATAGCCAAATCAAATCTGGCGCCTGTTATCTAACTACTCCAAACCGGCTCGGGATAGCCGGAATGACGTTAGAACCCAATAAGGAGCGCCAAAATAGCTGAAAAATTGTATTTGATCTTTTAATCTAATGCCTTTTCAAATAGATGAAGAATAATGATTATATCAATACGCCTTTACATGTCGTTAACTTTATGGCATCGCCAGTTTCGCAATCCAATTTTCCTAGTGTTATGAACTTCCTATCCTGGGGTTCAATTAGTTACATTAGCCGCCGTTTCACTTTGTGGGGGCGCTACGCGCTGCATGAACATTAGCGTCCAGTTGTAATAGGTGGAGGAAACCAGAGGACCTGGAGAAAACAACCGCCTAACCCCAAGTGACTGGCAACTTTCTCCCATGCCACGGCAGAAAGACACACCCAGATTATCATCGCAAAACCACAGCCCTGGGAGACAAGCACAAAGGGATGATGTTGGAATTTGAGGTTTTATTTATCGTCACTTTTCTGCCATGTTAACCCTTTAATGCTTCAGATGTCCGCTAAAAATTGTCGTCTGTATCTATGATTCTTTTGACAATATAAACTTAGGAATAAAGAGTGAATTTACAAAATAACAAAATATCATTATTATTATTATCATCATTATTTTCATCTTCATCATCATAATCATCATTATTGCCATCATTATGATTACATCATCATTATCATCATTGTTATCTCTATTATCCGTACTTACAATATCTGTATTTGCCTAGCCATTTCTCCAAAATGTTGTGTAAGCTACCCCTATTACTTTACACATGATATTCCCATTAGCCAGAAATAAGACGGCTCTCAGACATAGAAGCTATGGCATTTTTCTCTATATTCCTGCATGTCTTTCCTGCATGATATAGTAGTATCCTTCGGAGACAAAAGTGACACTGGCTGAAGACGCAGGGTCACTGTGACATGTAGAATTTTTTAACCCTTTCATGCCTGTAGTACACACAAAAACATCCAGACCATTTATGTTTTATTTAGGACCAGAGCCTTTTTGTAAAAATTTCAAGGAGAAATGTAGAACCAACAAAAACAAACCTTTACCTAGTATTTTGTGCAGTTGTTGATAGTTCTGCAGCCATACCCCAAATGAAACAACAACAAGCACAACTGAGAAGAACTCCTGTCATGCATGTTTACAAAGTATTTAAGTATGATATACATCTGATGATACTTCAACAGATGACCTTTAATATGATAAGCAGTGTATGTCATGTGTGCAAAAGTGAGGTTTCCTTTTTGGGGTTGCTGTCCGGTGGTCTGCTCCATGATCTATCCACGTGGGCGCCATGACCGTGTTTGCCATTCTGGTTGAGTGGTCTCAACTATCTACACAACTATCTCCTCCTCATGCCAGCTGTGTAAATGTTAGCCGCCTGTTGGACCCTGAGGTCAAACCAGGCGCCTCTACAGTCCCTAAAATAACACCGTACACTGACCAACGGCTGACCAGCTCAACCATATGTCCTGTGATCCCCCCCACCTTACCTTTATCCCTTAGAGCACTTCTTGAGGTGCTAGATGGATCTCCCTGAAAATCTGGTTGGATGAGAGGGTAGAGAGGGGGAGGACAGGAAGAGGAAGGGGGTATTGAGTTGACCAAGAACTGACCAGCTCAAACACATGTCCTGTGGACACTGCCCCTCCCCCCCCCCCCCCCACCTTTAACCCATACTTAAAGCACTGCTGTAGGGCTAGACACAAAGAGGAAGAGGATATAGGGTATAACAACTGACCAGCACCATAAACCACCCCACTCCACACCCTTAGCCCCCAGGGAACTGGGAAAGGCCTTCCTCCACAGTTTCTCAAGTCTCTACAGATGTATCCAAGATGAGGAGTAAATAGAGCTGACCACAGAACTAGCCAGGGGACAGAACCCTACTGTAAGAGGATGAGAGACCCCTATCAGAGCCACCACAAACCTCCCCACTCCCCACCCTTAGCCCCTTGGGAACTGTGAAGGGCCTTCCTCCACAGTTTCTCAAGTCTCTATAGACGTAACCAAGATGAGGAGTACATAGAGCTGACCACACAACTAGCCAGGGGACAGAACCCTACCGTGGGAGGATGAGAGACCCCTATCAGAGCCACCACAAACCTCCCCACTCCCCACCCTTAGCCCCTAGGGAACTGTGAAGGGCCTTCCACAGTTCCTCTAGTCTCTACAGATGTATCCAAGATGAACACAGAAATTGCCAGGGAACAGAACCCTAATGAGAGACTGAGGGAATGAGAGACCCCTGTCAGGGCCAGAGGATGAGAGGCCCCTCTCAGTGCCAGTGGAGGACATGTGGACCTATCAGCTGTGGTATGTGGGATGGGCAAGAAGTGGGTCATAGATGGGTGTATTTACAAGACAGGCGACAGTTCCTTGTCAGCTGAGCAGACTAATGAGATACCAGACAGGAATATATATATACACACTTGGCTGGACATTACATAACACCAGCAAGGCCGGAACAAGTCTGCTACAGCACCTCCACCACACTGGGAAATGAACAGCAAGCTGGTGAGATAGAGGTTTCTTGAAAACAGGGTGAATTTTCATAGTAAATAATCAGACATTGATTTTGAAATGAGCAACTTCAATCAAGCACCTCAGAAATGTTTCCTAGATTTTCAAGATATTCCCAGAAGAGGGCATACCAAATAAGCACTCTGAGCATTATTCAGTTAACTGAACAGGGTCAATTTCAGTTCTTCTAGTACCCTAAAGAGGGAGCTGTTCGACAACCTCATTACTGCCCTGCCATCTGCAGGTTGCTGGCAGCACTACGTAAACTACCAGGCTATGCATATATTAGACTAGCTACTAGTCTATGGCATAACTGAATAATGCCTTTCCCTGTTTGGTTTCTATAATACATGCACTAAATGTCTAGGCGTCAATTTCTTTGGGTAATCATAGATGGCACCAAGGTAACCCTCACTCGTAAGATGGATTGGAAAGATCTCACTGTGGCCACCTGGTGAGCAATTATAAAACAAAGTCAGGGTTGAATCATTTTTGAGATGATGACACATTTTAGGTTAGATTTTAAAAGTGTATAATGTTACTTGGCCTGTGAACCGGGGTAATAAACTCTGGCTAGGCTAGAGAAATAGCCATAGCACCCTCCCTTATTCCCAGGCTGGCAGCACAGTAGACTAGCTCCTAGTCTATGATTTACTTATATTGTGCTTTTTTCTGTTCTGGTCTATCTTTTGTTCAATATTTAGGTGTTAGTTTTAGTTGCTGTTGATAGATGGCACCAGTAGTGGTCACACAAGAAATCCAAATAGACCCTTACTGGCCGCCTGGTGAGCCAATATAGAACTAAATATGGGTAGACAGTTTAGAATGACCAGTATATAAACATTAGGTGAGTTATTAAAGAAGTGATAAATTTTCTTGGCCTAGGACTAGGCTAGCAGCACAGCAGAGGCAGCCACTCATGAGCATAGCGGGTAATGGTATCTACACTACGACATGTGTTCACAGATAGCAGCACAGCCTAGCATCAAAATAAACAGATGGTGCTGCCACTGTACACAGCGTGGACACCATCACTTCACGTTCACTACCATATGGACCAGTTAAAGCAAATTTACTAGATCAAAACAAAATTACTTAAGCTTTAACTCCCAGAGAGAAAATAAAACTTTACACCAGAGCTTCAGATTGATAAGAGGTGAGGTGTCATTTTTCATGTGCCCTTTATTGATAGCCAAAATGATTTACCTTAGAAGGGCCAATGTGGCCCATCCTTCACTGAGATATTGATACCAGTACTAAATCTAGGGCCCATTATATTTTCTATTGCCCCATCATCCCATGATTGCCCTTTGGCTTGAAAAAACACTTTGAGCACTGTTCAGGTATTCAAATTTGACTAGCATGACTTCCATCTAGAAGAACACCTTCGATAGAACGTTAATTCTACTGAGAGGGTTAGATAGGAGAGATTGATCAGTTAGTTGCTGGTGGAGTTGCACAGGGTGATATATGAAATATGATATCGTTAAGGAAGTATTGTACCTTGAAAATTTTAAAGGTGCCAATCTTTAGTACATATACAGTAACAAAGCAGTTTAATGTCTCCAGACAGTCGCCATGTGGGGTTTCTACAGACACACTGTGGTATTCAATAAGTCTGGAGGTCAAGGATCATTTCAAAAATAACTCTCTTGGTAACTGGTCATGTGGAGAGATATACAGGACATAGCCCAGTGTTGCCGGGCAACAAAACAACTATGTGGGGAAAGTCACATGGGAAGTGGATAGTGAGAGTTCCTATGTCTGTTGCTATGGCAAATGTAATCTAGGGCAAGGTTGGGTCATACTGTCATGGCCATGTGGTAGAGTGGTTTTTGATTTCAGAAAGAGAAAAATTATCACAATCATGTAACTATTTGGCTTTCTCATTCATTTCCACTAAAATGAAACATCAGAAGATGAAAAAAAAAGCACTAGGAAAGAGGACAAACAGGTGGTGGTTGCCAATACATGAGTCTGAATTGGAACAAATGTTATCAGAAGGACAAATCTGTCGAAGATGGAAATTTCCAAGGAAAGCTGTACCAAATCTTATCCAAGCACTATCCAAAGTCCAAAGGTAAACATAGAATAAGCCTGTATTTTATTTTCAACAAATTTATTACCTTTTTTAAGCTCCCTCAAAGACATTCTAATCAGGTAAAACTGGGAAAAGCATTCTTCATGTGCCACTCTTTCATGTAGACTTTCAAGAAAAATCCTTGCATTTCCAAGATTCATCCAAGAAATTAGTATGTACTCTCAGCCACAAATGGCAAAGAGACTAGCCTAATATGCTTCTTTTTCATTATTGCCAAAAAATAAAAAATTGAAAAAAAATTGAAAAAAAGAAGAAAAATACAGAAAAAAGAAAAGATAAAAGCAGCCTCTTTTAATAAAGGTTTCTAAGAATATCCTTACCTTTTCCAAGCTTTACCCAAGTATTCTCGGCTACAATAATTAGCGATGGCAATCAGCTGATGTGCCCGCTCTCTTTAGACACTACTACTGCGGTCTATTGATTGGACGAAATAGGTCATGTTCTCCAGGGTCTCCAGTACGGGATCAATAGATCCTCCCCTCTATAGATCAGCAGAGATCTCAAGCCAATTGCTTTGTCTAAACCCATAAGGGGGATATAAGCAATCTCATCAGGCAAATAGTGCAGAGGAAATTGCTTGCTGCTGCCGCCGCCGGGTGAGTCCACCGTCAGTTGGAGGTGGGGGAGAAGGGTACTGCGATGCAATTATCGTTAATCGTATATCCCCCAGGTTGTCGGTGTGCTGCAATACTGCCGTTTAAATCTCATCACCGCCTTCTCTGATTCTTCTCAGATCAGGGACTGATGTTTTGACCCTAGATGAAGGAATGTCAGGGTGGCAAGTATCTAATACCATTGTTCATTTAATATTGATTATTAATGTCAGGTATTTGCACAAAAAAAAGAGTCCTGGAGTACAGCTTCTTTTCATAGCCAACATGTGGCAGTTGGTTGAAAACAATTCCAGCGGGCACTTTTATGTAATGCTTCACATCAATATTAAAGACCTGGACATTACATTTGAAAAATCCTTTTTTAAGTAAACATGTTTGATAATATACTATCAGAATAAATATCACAGGAAGTATCTGAAAGACTCAACTGGCCATGCTGTCTGAGAATTCAACACTACTTGTACCTGAGTTTGGCCTGTGGCATGTTTTGAAGCCTCTGTCACAGTGATACGTAGGAGAATGAATGTATTATCAAAACTTAACCTATATCTCTTCATTGAATATTTTGTCAAGTTATAATCTATTCCAAAGTTATTTGCAAAAGTATCACAGATCGAGACAACATTATTCTAGAAAAACCAGCATGGGTTAAGAGTGGTATATGTTCTTGTGAGATTCTCAATCTTCACAAACAAGTGCTTGCTGCTCCCACCACCACCACTGCAGGCCTGAGGGGGTCGAGTTACCGCTCACAGCAGCACTTATCAGATACCATTTTACATCAGTCACTCCGGACGTCATCAAAGACAGCCTGGCAGTTTCATGGCCTCCAAGCAGTGGGTTTTTATGGTCTTTGTTAAAGATTGGTTGCAGGGGAAGATTAGCCTAGTTCTCAGGCTGAGTAAATATATATATACTGGGTGGTTAGTAGGTTTGATGTCTCTGTCAAACTATAGATGGCAGCACAGTTATCAAGAGTTGCAGCTTGTGTCAAAAAAGACAGCTCAAATGTGTCCCCCTTGAGGATTAATTCAGAACTAGTCCTTGAGTGAAATCAACTCAGGATAGATAAGTGAAACTGGGGAAAGAGCCAGATAACACAGATTAGTAGCAAGTCTAGGGAAGATGAGAGAGAGAGAGATGAGAGGGCATATTCTGTAGGAGGAGAAGAGAGGAGGTGGGGGGGTATTCAGAGAGGGGCAAGTCTGACACAGCCCTGGTTTATTGCTTTACATCAAGGCAGAAGGCAAGGGCCCGCCAATGCTCTTCCTACTCCTCTTCTTTCAACTCATCCTCATATCCTTTCTCCGCCTCCTCTTACGATCATTATTATCATTATTATTATTATTATTATTATTATTATTATTATTATTATTATTATCATTATCATTATTATTATTATTATTATAACTATTATTAATAATATCATTATTATTATCATTATTATTATTATTATTATTATTATTATTATTATTATTATCATTGTTATCATTATTATCACTATAAACACCTGGGATCCATTTCCTATAGCCTCAGAGGCAGGCCCCAGCAGTGCTGCGGAATCCAAATCTCCCGCTCAAACCACTAAGCTGTCATTCTGCGCATAATAAATGAGCTGCTTGCCAGCTGACCCGCTCCTGTCAAGAGGCTGCGGGCTATGGTGGTGGAGTAACGAACACATGCATTGCAACTAAATCAGGCTCCCCCTCGCCTGGCCGCCGTCACACACCACCGTCATGTGAGAGCTCTCTGGAATGACCTGCAGGCCATACCACTACAACAACAACAAGAGGGCTTTGTTGTCAGTGTGTATGTGCTAATTCATTGTCTCTAACATGTGTGGAATATGTACAGGAGGCGGGAGGGAACCAGGTCAATATGTCGGCAATAATAAACATACTTAAATGTTGACTGTATGTAGCCTAAGTAAAGAACTAATGTTATTGGACAGATGGCGGGTTTTGACAGAAAAAGGCAAAACTTTTACTCAGATTTTACTTAGAGTTCACTATAGATTTAAATAATATCCTCATCAATGCAGGTTGAAATGAGTATTCATTTCGGAGATAAATTTCAATTATGTGTTTGAAATTGACACTGAACAGAAATTCCTGACTAAAATGTTTGGCTCCTGAGATGTAATTTCCCATGGTCAGGGTGCCACAAGGTGTCCAGACATCCTACTGGCCACAAGGCTGATGGGGCACTATTGGTTAGCAGGCAGATGATATTTACCTAAACCTAGCCCTTATGCTGCTGGTGGCTAATTTGGCCAATACAAAATGATAAAAAAGCTGAAAAAATGACTTGAACATAAGCACATAGGTACTCATCTGAGAGTACTCAGTGAGAGCTATCCAATGAATACCGACATGACCGGTTTTAAACAGTTTTTAAAAATTTGGATGAAAGTAGCCTCAGAACTGGAAGGGTTAAGGGGCAACCTTGGCAGGGTGAGATGTGACAATGTAGTACCCTATACCAAGGGTGCTCTTGCTATGTAGTGACATTTTAGTACCCAATTCTCACAAGCAGCAAATAAAAATTGATTTATAACTACGCTGCACTGGGGTGAACTGTTTAAAGGGAGAGAGCTATTCCTGGCAATGCACACTGCTATTTTAAAGCTCTCTTTATACTATGACATGTTCAGCAAATGACCTTTTAAAAGCTCAATAACACATAAATAACCAGTACACTGCACCCTGCTCTGCTTTGACACCTCCGCAAATACCTAAGAAAAGCTAGATAATATCAAGAAATAGGTAAAAACAAAAAGAAGCAGTGTCCTATTAACCATGCTCAGCTATTCTGAAAATGCAACCTCTGATTTTTGGATATTTCTTCAGTAGAAAAAAGGCCAATTTTCTCTGGGTATGGATGGGTTAAATGTGTTTCCCCAGCACAAAGGAGACTTTTCAGCTATGAATAATGGCCCGTGGTTGGGCACTTGAACAGGGGCCGCCTGCCTGCCTGCCTGCCAGTCCTGAGCAATGTGTGCTTTGCGTGACTTCCCCCCACTAACGATTTTGTACAATCCAATATTCCTTGCATGCCTGCACAGTAAATATTACATGCAGAAGATGGATCTATTCAGACTACACAGGACAGGGCTCCAGGCCGATTGCAATGAGGAACAGTCCATTATGCTATAACCAAGGGATGACAGGCTGTAACCTATATTTCTAGCTAATTAATCCTCCAAGAGAAAACCCTCACTCCAATCTAATCCATTTAAAAGAATATATTTCTATTGATACACATCTGTATCTGAGACCCAAATATCAAAGAATAAGGTTTTGGTAAATAGTGAAGTGTGCACTCTTCATTAGCTCTTTACAACCTTATGTTTCCAAAAATTGCTAAACCCTGTCTTGCTGAGATTCCAAAGAAAATATTGACTGATATTTTGAGCAAAACATGAATTTGAAAATTACTGATTATGGACTGATCAACATTTTTCCTCAAACTTAATTCCAAAAGATGCTTTCTTCAGACAGATACCAACAACAGAGTTTGGCTTTTTTGAGGTAAGATAACTGGGTAGAAAACCTGGGGAAAAGGTGAAATGACAACTGCAGTCAGTCACTGTAAAAACGTGAAATAAAAGCTAGCATTCAGTCAATGTAAAAACGTGAAATGATGTCTGCAGTCACTGTAAACAATGGCATTAAAAAATGAACTTACCAGTCCTGGCCAATGGATGATATCAGATGGTGCTTCCTTGGCAAAAGGGTCTTCGCGGATCCCCCACACTAAGGTGTTCTCAACAAGAAATACTTGGAAGATATCGTAAATTCGTATCCACTCTCTGCGTGTCCATTCTGTGTCATCGAATTCTACCAAGACCTGTAAGAAGAAGAAGAACGTGATTAAGGATCTAGTCAATATTGATGCTTATTCAGTGCTACTCATACTGCATAAATACATCTACCTCAACCATTTTATAGCAATTAGGAGAGTGCATTGTGTGCATTGTGTGCATGCGTGCGTATATATGTCAGGGCCCTCCTCCCCCCCCCCCCCCCTCCCCCACCATGTACCTATGTATTCCTGTTTGTCCAAATATGTTTTTATGTTGATATCTGTATTGCTGTGATATCTGTAGTGATGCAATCATGCATGCCATGTACCTCCTTCAGGTGAAAGATTCCGCTAGATCTAATGTAATCTAATATTCTTTCATGTGTGTGTGTATGTACATAAAAGGTCCAGAGGATATGCAGGGAAAAAAATGCAATAAAAAGTTGCCAGATTTGTCAGCAATTGAGAGTTTGTCTATTGCAGCTGATTATCTCCGTTCAAGAGACCCTGTCAGCTAGCGTGCCATCAATGGATGTCTGCGTCGATGCTGTCATCGTCTCTCAGCACAGGTTGTCTGAGATTACCGTGGCTGCTGTTCTGTAATTCCGTTCCGCCTGCCGCTCTAGCTCAGCGAACCTCGGAGCGCCTCATCGGTATTCCACGGCGATATGTAACCCGTATATCTATCGAGAGACTACTGCGCCATCAACAGCTAAATGTGACCTTATACCAGCTCATCTTCGCCACCAACGAGACCCACATGTGCCCGGTGGCACTAATAACACATTCTCCCAGAATAAATACTGTACAAACCGCCCGGGCAACCACGCAGAGGTGATGGGAGGAGGATATAGTATGTGCCGTTTTTCTCCCGGCTTCTGGCAGGCATGCAGCGCAGCAAGGAAGGTTAGGAAATAAAGCTGTATTTCTCCATGTGGAGGCAGGCCATTTGTTTACTACTCCTCAGTTAGGATTACCTCCCAATGTCATAGGCGCATGCAGAGAGCGTAATGCAGAGTTAGGCAGGTTTTATGGCCAAGGTCGTGGAAAAAGCCATGCTTGCTAGCTATTTCAGGATAGATTTCTGTATAAATGGCTGGCACCGAAGGCCAAAGCTATTGAAAAACATTACATTTATCAGCCTTTCTCTTCCAGCGGGATACATATCATGTTGGGTCACCGACACTATGCCAAGCAGAAAAACAAGGGGAACATGAATATCACACACTTTAAGAATACAAGACCATAACCTTTTTGCTGTCAATCCTACATTTGCAATTTTTTTTTCTAAAAATGGAAACAACCACTCCCCTTTAAGAAAACAAGAGCCCCTGTCCCTTTATGTTTTGAACATGCCTTTGTAATTTAAATATATTCACTACAAAGCCAGCATATTATAGGCATTGACCAATTTACCTGTAGAGTGAATCCTTAGAGGAATAATATACAATGACTCTCAGATACAATGCACTACAGTAGAGTACAATAGAGTGCACTTTCAACCCTTCACAAATATAGCACATAACAAAACAGCAGTAATTTCTTCTGTCTTCAAGAAGTGGGGCACCTTTTCATGTTTTCATATCTCTTCACCTTATTGAATAAGTCTCGAAATACCCAAGGGCCCTTAGGCTATTGGGACTCTGACTCCTCTTCACGGAATACACACCTTGTCCCTCAGCATTCAATAACTACTGCACTAAGATAAGCAGAAAGGTAACCTGGCACCCCTGCATGATTTATAACTGTAACATGGGACTGCACCAGGTCCAGCTGTCTACAGTACACCATCATAAATCTAATACATACTTTCCTTCGACCCTTAACACACATTCTCAAGGCAATGATGATTAACCCATTCATGCCTGACTATCTTTTAATATCTTGCCTAAGAAAGCATAGTTAGGAAATATCTGATGGAGAAATGTTATCATCAGAACCTATCAGGCCATTTGTAGGTGCTCCAAGCATGAATAGGTTATCAGTTGTAATGCTGAGGCTACTTTTGTCCAAAGTACAAAGACGCAACAATTTTTGAAACCCATCTAAACCCTGTCATGTTGGTATTCATTGGATAGCCCTCGCTGAGTACTCTCAGTTGAGTACCCATTTGTCAAGGTTTCAGTCATTTTTCAGGATTTTTTTTTGCATCATTGTGTAATGGCCAAATCAGCCACCAGCAGTATTAGGGTTAACAGGTACCAGGTGGGGAAGTGACTATACTACCACAGCTACATGTTCAAAATTCTACCATACCTTAATTATTCAGGTGCTCTCAGCAGCCTCCTCCAATGATTGAGTACAGGTGATCCACCCCACACTAAAACTGCACCCAGACGGGGACTTTGTATTCCCCACCCCCTGGACATGATTTATTACCTGTTGGAGGGACTGGCAGAGTGCACAGCTGAGCTTCTACTTCCATTAAATAAAACCAATCACCTATTCAGGCCTCGAGATAACCTAGACAAGTGCCGTCTCCATTTCAAATACTTGTTTTGAAAATAACTTTTGAATTTAGTATGGATTCAGAAAATACATGAAGGAGGGTTTTAGGTTGGGTCCTGGTTAACATCGGAACACAAAGATAAAACCAAAAGTAGCCAGGTAACTTTTGGCCATTATGTTGGGGATATATATTATCCGGAACATTTTACTTCTTTTGAAAACGACTTGGTAATAAAGCAAGAACTTTGAAATTATTCGAAGGATGTAGGTGGAGATTTGATAAGCCATTTTTCTTCAAATATATTCTCTCTTTTTGTCCCTTTTGTGAACATTTCTTTATACTTTTAAATATTTATTTTCTTTATTTTTGAGCAATTTATCACAAAAAATTCCAGGAACTTCTAAGCTGCTATGAGCATAAATGGATTACCTAGTTCTCTAATATATGTATTTACAAAAAATTTATATTTTGGGCAATTATTCCAAGTTATTCCAAAATTGGCATATATTTTGGTTGTTAAAAATATCAGTGGGTTAACGCATATCAGGTTCACCAGTATTCACCATAGATGCATATCTTGCTGCAGCCACACGTTCGCAGGGTGATAAGCATAGAAAAGAGTTCCTTCACAGTACTCTCACATGCCAGTTCCCATATACATACATCTACTGAGTTTTTTCCCCATCAATTCAGGAGGCATGAGTTAGTGCGGCCAAAGGCCCACAATCATGGGCCCCTGGTGCTGCTCGAAACCAGGTTTTTGCTGAACTGCAAATACTAGTGGGATGTCTGCACGCAATGCTGGGCATAAAATAACTAACACAAACAACGCCCCTCACAACCCCAGCAAGTGTTCATCACGGATAATAGCATGGTCTGGTGCTTGACTTTGCTTAACTCTTTCCTGCTCAACACACTCACGGTCTAATGCTCAACACACGGTCTAATGCAGGTCCAGCGTTCTAAGGTTTTGTTTATTAAGAGGTTGGGGGAAAGTTTAAGAGTGAAACCAAAAGTATAAATCAATTTTGACTCTAAAAGGTTTTTAACTGTGAGTGACTTCATTCAATTTTTTGAACAGGGTTCAATAAACTTGGTTGATTAGTTGAGACTAAACATTAATCAGTTTTGTGCTTATGACCCTTAGTAATGCTATGTGTTCAATTTAATTCTCGTGTTACCCTCAAGGTGGAGCTATGAGCACTCACCTCCACTTCCATCAACAGAAAACAAATGGCATTAATTTAGAATTGCCTGCACTGAACCTAAAAACAAATTTAGGTCATTTTCTTAATAGAGCATACTTTTTTTTGCCAAAACCTCTCAAGTTCTAAAAATAAATGCTCCAACACCAAACAAATAAAAAAATCCCCAACAACCATGACCTGCGTTGCTGAATTGAAAATATGTGCTAAGTAAATCTCGTTATAGATCTCATTTTTGCGTCAGAAAACCTTATCTATCACCATCTTGACAATGAAAAAATTGGAAATTGATCATATATTTGATAATTCATTATGTTTTCATGACCTAAGGTAATCTATACATGAAGATGGAATTTTATCAAAATAGAAGGTGCACTGGTTGTTCATAAAGTCATAGTAAAGCAATATTTATGATGGTCATAACATTTTATATCTGCCCTCCACAATAAAATATCTAATCTGAATGCAGGGCAGTCAGGACCATGGCAGGTGCAGGTCTGGATAGTAAATATCACATCCAATAAAAACCCAGAACAAGAAACCTTGTTAAACACTTGTAATATGTGACCTGAAGACTGATTTGGCCTCGTAAATCACTCTCTCACAGAGAGTGTATATATCCCTACCTCATTCCCACTAGTGCAATCTCATGGTCTGACACAATAGAGTATTTTTATAATCCAAATAATACTGGATGATGATGATGATGATGATGATGATGATGAAGAGGAGGAGGAGGATTAATGTCTTGAAATACATTCAAATGAGAGATATTCTTCTTTTACCAATTGACAAAGTGTCTTTGAATAGTTTTTACATTTTATTTTTATTCTTGTATATTTACATATATTTTTATCTATTTATATATTAATCAGTTTATATCTATTTATGTATTTATTTATTTATTTATTCATGTATTTAGTTATTTATTTATCTTGCAAGTTGAGCTTCACTAAAGGTTTATTCATGTGAGTGTCTTAAAAATATTCCATCAATGATTGAACATTACTCTTCTGTTTTCAGATTATGTGGAAGATGGTGAGTGAGACTGGTTTAGTCTTGATTTTAATGGCAAGGCAAACTCTAGCCACCAGAGGGATCTTTCAAGGTGCAAAAACAGCAAAGCAATAGTTTGCTGCTCAAAGGTCCCTATCAACTTCAAAGTCTACAATGTTCCTTATCAAGTGGGTTCTTGGAAAGACAAGACAGTAGGCATCTCATATAACAGAAAAACACTGCATTTGATACCTACAGTATTCATTGCACACCTATGGAGGTAAACAATAAGTGGAATTGCCCCAACATACTCAAGTTAGGTGCAAAAAGTGGCCAGGTGCATGTTAACCTTTTCATGCCTGAAGTAAAAAAACCATCCTGACTATTTGGTAACAACATTTATAACCAGCACATTTCTGGGAAAATATATGAAGGAGAACTGTTGATCAGAAATCAACTAACAACTCCCCTTCAAATGTTTTTTTTTGATTTCATACTTTATTCCAAAGTTATTTTCAAAACACATTTGTAATTTTTAGGAGAGTTCAAGAGATGAAAGGGTTAAAGGTGAAAACTGTGAGGCCTCCTAGCAACCTGTTACAGAATGTATCACTTTTTTTACAGCCATCCACGACTGTTCTATTAGTCACGTCACATAAAAAATCACAAAAAAGTATTCATAGAAAACCAGGGCACACATCCTCAGTTGTCACACATAGAGGTGAAGTAATAAACGCATAAAATGACTCCATAAATCATAAAGATGTTTTTCTTAAGCACCACTTCATATTTCATGCTGCGAATATGCTCTTTCAAAGGTTTGAATCGCCTTACTTGGCTGGTTGAAGTTTGTCAAGATGGCTGTTTTGTTGCAAATGTTAATGGTGACTAGACATGTCATCCCTATGAATCAAACACTACACTCCAAAATAGGTCAACCTACAACCATTCTGATGAGTGTGTGTGTGTGTATATATATATATATATATATATATATACACTTACACACACATGAATATACTGTTTATCATGTAAATATTGCAGCAGTTTATTTAATACTAACTCTTTGCACATCCCTATAGTTCGCATATATTAAACTGCGCACCATTTTTTTTTACCTCTGCTCCCTATGCTATGGTCGTACAACATGCTGACATGATCACTTGTCACTCAACAGGCGTACACAATGATTAAACTGCAGATCAAAGGCAGATGCCTGCTGTGCACATTATTTTATAAGTGCAAAATTAACAAGATATACAGTATACACACACAAGCTTTGAAAAGATTTAACCAATATATATACACATATATAATCAATATGTGTATTTAACCAGAACCATTTGGAGCCAATAACCTCTTATTGAAGGCAGTGTACTGTGTACTATAGATAGTATTGGCAGGTTGTTGATAAGGTTGATAAAGAGATCAGAGGCTGCACTCTTGATCTTGCTATCAAGGAACAGGTGCTGAGCTCATGATTGAGAGAGGTACACATGACAAGCAAAACCTGCACCTGCCTGGCTTGCTGGGTGGAGGCGTGGTATGACAGGAGTCCTGCACCAATAGAAACATCACTCATGCAGCACCTCTGAGAGATGTACACACAGAGAGAAACTGACCAAGTTACCAAGTGCTCTCTTGCCGCATGTTCTCAGAAAACACTGACGACGATTTCATAATTGCAAAGATTAACGCAAATAAACATAATTCAGGGTGCTACATAGGTTCCAAAACATCACTTGCCAAGCTGCCCCTAAAGTTTACTTGCCCCGCAGCCGGGTCATGTTCTGCTTGCCCGATTGCTGTTTTTTGTCGAATTCACTTGCAACTTGCAACTGGGCAAGTGGTTGGGTTGCACGCTGCATATTAATAATACTACAGAAGAACAACTTCAGGCCTTCTGTTGCTCAAGTCAGTTCTTGCCCAGCTGCCAGATAATTACTGCACTTGTCAATTGAGCATTCCTTTTTTAAGACATTTGTATTTATCTTAGACATGTGGGTAGATTTGGGTGGGAGAGTGTTAACTTTCTTGAGAAATAGGGTTAACTCTTTCCTTCATGGGTGCAAAGTGGTTGGTCTGACAAATTAATATCATACAATAAAATACTTGTATAAATATATCAAATAACATTTTCACCCATTCATTTCAAATAGATACTTGGGGGTAGGCTATTACTCATTTTCAGCCATATATCATTCTCCTGCCTAACAGTATCATATTTATCAGGAATTACATAAAGTATTTTGAAATTTTGATCATTCAGTGAACAGACTTCATTCAATAGTGATGTCTCATCTGGTTTGGTGAAAGAAACCAACCTATTTTCAACTCTATAATGGATCGTTGGCCCATCACTAATGGAATTGGTGCCATTCCTAGCTGTATACCTCAAAAGCCGATACATTACACTGTTTACTCAGGCAAAGAGCTCTATCACCCATAACTGCACCTGCTCACAAAAGGTTACCATTAAAATTGCAGAGGTTGATGAGTTATTTATCATCTATACACACTAAGTATTCATAATGAGGAAAGCAATGCACAGCATCTAGTGTGTTGCCTAGTGCCATTGGAACTAGCCTCTAATGCATGGGCTCTAGTGATATTGTTATTTTCATGTGCGTTTGTGTTAATTTTCATCGGTACATACTCTTTCAAGGCTATCCTTGTAATAACCAAGTGATATTCAGTAATTCTTTTTTTTTTCAAAAATATGCCATTGTTAATAATCCATCACCTAAATTGTCAAGGTGTTGTGGGAAATAGAAGCATGAATGTATTAACAATCCAAACAACCCATCTTTACTTGCCAATGCAAGGACAAAAACACAGGATTCCAGAGTGGGGTATCTTTTTTAAGAGAAGAGGAGGAGGGGGGGGGGGGGGGGGGTCAATTTCTCACAAAATCAAAGGATTGTAGAGTTATTGGGAAATGCTAGCAAAATTCCAGGATTTCCTGTGATAATGCTAGAAAAATGCCAGTATTTCCTGAGATAATGCTAGAAAAGTGCTAGGATTTCCTGAGATAATGCTGAGAAGATATCTAGCTACATTTATTAAAGGTCTGTTGCAATCAGAGTGTTCCATCTCTTACTATCTCCGTCGTCGCCTAGTAGTACCTCCCTGGTGGGTTGAGGCAGCAGCCATTGGTGCCACTCGTGCTCTCCTTAACGACTGGCTGCCGTTGGATTTATATTTCCTGGCTCTCTCACTGCATGTAGATAGGGGAATTATGCGGCAGGGGAGAGCTGTAGATCACAGTCCTATGCATTATTCATCCCACAGCCTGCCTGCCCGCAATGCCAGGACATGCTCTTAGCATTGAATTAACCCTTGTGCTGTAGGTGGCTAAATTGGCCAATACAAAATGATGGAAAAAAATGAAAAATGACTGAAACCATGGTACTCATCTGAGTACTCAGCAGAGCTTTCCAATGAATACCAATATGATAGCATTTAGATGGTTTTCAAAAGTCTTTGCTTCCTTGTGCTTTGGACGTAAGTAGCCTCAGCATTGGAAGGGTTAATGCCATATGCAGTGGAGACTATGAAATGTAATATGTGCCTGCATACTCCCTGGTCCCTCCACTTGGCAGCATTGGCAGCATGAGTTCTATGGCCTATTTCTGGCTTGTTATGTATGGCACTATGTGTATACAGGATAAAATAACATCACAAGTGCTGATGCTAATTGTAACACACGCAGCTGGCTATATATACTTAGCATTCCAAATATCTCAACATTAGTGCTTCAAGTCTATGAAACCATAACATCAAAATATCCACGTAAAAAGGGGGTATAGTTGTGAGCCATTGGTTATACCTACACTCCCTATTAGCAAGCTGGATGCATCCACACAACAAAAACAGAATGATTTCTACCTAAAAGGAGTATGGATTTTTTTTTCTCATCGGGAATTCTTTTTCACCCACTCCTTTACCTTTAGATTCATGTTCCATATTGCACCTTGAAGGTTAACCCAGAAATGACAGGTGATCCTTTCACCCACTCCTTTTACCTTCAATATTCATGTTCCATATTGCACCTTGCAGATAAACCTAGAAGACAGGTGATCCTTTCACCCACTTCTTTACCTTCATATTCATGTTTCATATTGCACCTTGCAGGCGAACCAGAAATGACAGGTGATCCTTTCACCCACTCCTTTACCTTTATATTCATGTTCCATATTGCACCTTGCAGGCGAACCAGAAATGACAGGTGATCCTTTCACCCACTCCTTTACCTTCGTATTCATGTTCCATATTGCACCTCGCAGGTAAACCCAAGGGATTCCTGGCTAACACATCAAGGGTATCATCATTTATTCATCACCCACCAACCATTCCACTGAAACACGGCCCATACACAAACCCAGAAAAGACAGGTGATCCTTTCACCCACTCCTTTACCTTTAGATTCATGTTCCATAATGCACCTTCCAGGTAAACCCAAGGGATTCCTGGCTAACACATCAAGGGTATCATCATTTATTCATCACCCACCAACCATTCCACTGAAACACGGCCCACACGCACTCCCACAGGTGCAATAACACCACTCCTTCTTTCTTGCTTTATTGCTGGTCATTATGCAATAGCAGCCTCGCTGCAAATCTTATTCATTTATATTTTGTACTTGGCCATTTCTTTCAGGCATATTTTGGCTCTCAACATTTGGCAAAGTATAAATCAGTGTACTTGAGGACAATCATTTATGTTTTGTGGAATATGTGTGAAGAAATATCATACAGTAGTTCTACATATCAAACAATATCAAGATCTTTCCAATACCTCAGTACAAATGGGAAACCCTAAAAATTGATCACCTGTAAAAATTTAATACTTTTTCTGGCCTGAAAAGATTCCTTATTCAGTAAAACTGAGTCAGGCTGTACTGGCAGCATACATTTTCAATTCAGTTGAGGCAGTCACAGCTAGAATAAAACCTCAAACATTGAAAGTCACTTAATAGATGAGGGGATAACACTGACAATCTGAGAGGGCGAACCAGAAAGTAGCAAGCAAGTCTATCAACACAAGAAGTACCCTTAGGTTTAGAATATGTTCAAGCATGTCAGCATTGAACCCAATCCATAGCCGTTACCTTTAGGACAAATCTACATTGCAATATCACCACAGCCATTTAAATATCAGAGATAATAATTCAGAGGTGTGACCCTCGCAAAAGCCTGAAAGCCGCCTGGAGTTTGAAACGAGGAAAAATCTAAATATACACCTGGGTTCTCCTCTCTGGCAAGTGTATCCCAGCTAATAATGAGTGTAATTTACCCCCACCTTAACCCAAAAGCAGAACCAAAGCATAAACTCACCAAGAACATTTCATCTAAATGTATAGTGAATACCAGGTACAGAAAACAGCTAGACATATTTGAAGTCTTCATCAAAAATGACACAACACCTTATGACCTTAATGACATTAGAACTTTTACATACAAAATTACTACTCACATAAATACCATTTCAAGCTACCATAAAAAAGTGCTAAACAGGTGAATAAAATTCAAAGCTTCTGTACAAAATAGCCTTACATCTAAATAACATTTGTAGCTTCCATATAGAGTAACCACACACGGTAATAACATTTGATGCGTTCATAGAAAGAGTAATGAAACATCCAAGCCAGTCCATATCCAGGGACACATTTGATCCTCTGGACTGAAGAGCGTCTGATTTAGTATTCATGTTCAGGCTATCTCTCAGAGGTGCATTCCTGATGCTCCACACACACATGTACCATATTGTTCCCTACTCTCTTATGTTATATGTAAATCCCCCCCTTCATCATACATGGGGATTATCATGATCAAAAGAGTGTGATCAGTGATCAGGTAACTCACCTGGCGGTGCTGCTGCTGTGTTCTACAGGTGTTAACGAGATGATGCCACGGAGGAGGAGGAGGATGAGGAAGAGAATACCGCAGCGTGAGTTACCTGGTGGATACTTAGCCCAGAATGCCTCAGCGGCGGCAGCAGCAGAACAACCTCCGTCAGCATGAATTATTTCCCGGAAGGTTTAACATTTTCCTAATGCAGACTGCATTAGCCGCAGGTCGCATCGGTCACGCGAGGGATTCTCTCAGACAGATCGCATTGAAAATAGGCATCTCTATTGAATCTGTTGCCATGGAAACGCGCTACCTTGATTTTATCGCTGCAGCAGGAAAATAAACTGATCAAATGTTTATCCGCTTCCTACACTGATGTAAGTCATATCGTCGCGGCTAAGCTCGCCGATAACGGGGGATATCTTTAAAAGCCTACCCATAATTGAATTTCTAACACACTTTTTCTGTTCATGTTTTACTTATCTGTTGCTTATAACCTACTCCTTCACTTTCAAAGCTATTAATGTATCTACACCTTTCAAAAATTTCTAAATCAGAGGAAGATAATTACCCCACAAAGTGCCCTAATGATGGAATGCTCTCAGAGCAATGGTACACTTAAAAACCATTTCAATACGGGGAAGTGCAATGTTGTGGGAAGATGATTAATTCTAATCATTTTCAAGTGCTAAAATGATCAATCGTAAACTGAGTTGCACAGTTGTATAAAAAAAATCTTAGACTACTCTTCCTGAAGAAAACACCTTTTTTGCACTCATATTATGTTTGTGTTCATGAGATATTGTTCCACAAATCAGGAGCAAAAGAGTTGCATCAAAAGCTTTCATCGTTTGGTTTTACCATGAAAGCCCTTATTAAAGTGGAATTGGGCGTAATCCCCAGATCCCAACAATATCCAAACAAATCTCTTTTCCCCAGGACAAGTAATTGTCTTTTAAGCCCAAAATCTCCACTCAAATCCTGCAGCATGTTTTCATAACACAAATGCCTAGAAGTCTCTCCAGAGTTGGTACATTACCAGGAGAGTCAGAATGCCTTTCAAATGCAATGTTACTTTAATTGACTATAAATACCTTAGACTTGATTTGTTTACCATTGGAAACGATAGAATTGAATTATATCCTACAACTACTACTACTACTACTACTACTACTACTACTACTACAACTACTACTGCTACTACTACTACTACTACTACTACTACTACTACTACTACTACTACTACTATTACTACTACTACTACTACTACTACTACTACCACCACCACCACCACCACCACCACCACCACCACCACCACCACCACCACCACGACAACTACTACTACTACTACTACTACAGAGGTTGATGACTGCACTGCACTGTTTTCCTTCAAACTACTTATCCCGAAGCCAAATTGGCTTGGCAGCACAACAAAAAATGCTGTCCGCCTCCACTGGAATTATTCATTTCTGTATTGATCGTTATGACAAATAAATTGGACTGACCCAAGGTAGATTATTCTCCTGTAACAGTATAATCTCCTATTCAGCCAATAATTCCACCCCATCCCTTCCTCAACAATCTACGCCGCTAGCCGACGGTTCTCAGTCTGCCGCAGGCGAGCTATTATGCTGCTATTTCCCCCGCAGTAATGAACGCAGGCAATATATCGCAAAAATGAGTGCAGTCCGGTGACAACTGGTGATTACAGCCATCAAAGCGGGACGTTACAGATGTTTTAATCAGCAGGTGGGTGGCATAGCTCACCTGGCGGAGAACCATCAGCTAATTAGTACCTGTGCTGCTGCCTGGACATACCTGGGCACCACGCTACTACCTGGACAATTAGGTTGTTAGGACAATAAAGCACTGATTGCATCCTTACTATAAATATGTAGCACTAAGTGATGCATGGCAGTAGGCTTTAACCCTGTCATGCTGTAGATTTACTTTAAAAAGTTCCATCTTGTGTACACTAAGGAAAGTTTGATTTTAAGTGACACTTATGTCCGAAGCACAAGAACGCAAGGTTTTTTGAAAACCATTTAAACCCTGTCATGTTGGTATTCATTGCATACCTCGTGCTGATTACTCCCAGACGAGTACCCATGTGTCAGTGATTCAGTCATTTTTTCTGTTTTTTTGCATTATTTAATTGGCCAAATTAGCCACCAGCAGCATAAGGGTTACTAAGATATGCATTACCTCAAGGTGTAGATTACCTAGACACCGCCTCTTGGGGGGAACTCACAAGAAAACTTTATTCCCATAAAAGAGGAAGCATGATAGTATCAAATAACTCTAATAGTTTTTTATCTATGATTGGCGAGCTTTTCATAATCTTGATGTGTGAATGACCGAAACTGGACCTGCGGAATAATAATAACAAAGGAAAGTATTTCCCCCAGGAAAATAACCATGAATTTAACAGTTCTTGATTAATAAGGGATTTAAACTACTGTGAGTGAAGATAGTCTAGACAAGTGGCTTAAGGGAAATGTCCGCACAGAAATATTCCATCCAGTAAACATGATTACAGATCAAATAATTCTTAGAACTCTGCTAGGGTTGATCAGATATCCATAGTCTAGGAGTGGATGACCCAGACACAGCAAGGCTAGGCTGACTATCATGAGGATATCCGGGGCAAGTTGAACCCACAATCACAATGCATTGTACTACTATTTGAAAACAAAAGAGCGCTTCCATACAGAAAATTGTTTTGTTGCAGGTATGTGCATATTTTATTTTTTTGTTCAGTGATACCCTAAAAATAATACCAGTGATGGATTTATTAACATTACCTTATCTGGGAAATTGAGATTTAAAGATGTCATATTGGGTAAGTTGCAATGGAAATACATTTACTATACACTATTTTTTTTAGGGGGGGATCAGGTAATTTAGGGTTAATATAGGACTATCTACCGAGTCAAGTCCAGTGAAAGAGGCAGCCCCTTCAGAGAATATCCTTTCTCTAAAAGGGCACCGTGACTTCAGATATTGCTTGACATTAACCATGGCTGGCAGACTACATGCTGAAGTGTCAGAGGAATGATATGATAGGGTGTGAATCTGACCTAGAGCAGACCCAAAGAGATACAATACTCCTTACAGCTTTTTTCTCAAGCAGCTCGGAACGTGTGGCAAAAAAGGAGGATCTATCGCACAGCCTATCAGACGGAAACATTCTCCTTCATTCCTTTATCCTAGTACCTCTTGACATTTAGCTTGCTTTGTATGTTCCATACTTCTTGCACAAAACAAGGATGTCTCCAATATCTGAGTAGGTTTTTAGTAATGAGTTTGAGACATTGGCACAGACTGCAGCCTCTCACCAAAATATTTCAAAAAATATCTTGTATAGTAGATTGCACCCAAATTTTATGTATTTCTCTATTTGTTTGGATGGTAAAAGAATTTAAAACAGGGTGATGGAAAAATAATCTTTATTTTTGATTTACAAACCTAGGATGACTTTCTGTATGATTTTAACCCATTCACACTTAAGAGTTTCTCCAGAAAGTGTCGTCTGCTATTCTGATACTTTTGAAAATATCTTTTGAATAAAGCAAAACTTAACAAAATATTTAAAGGAGAGTTCTTGTTTGGCTTGTGATCAACATTTCTCCTTCAAATGTTTTCAAGAAAATGTGTTTGTAAGTGAAATATTTCCAAAATCGTCAGGCCTCTTTTGGCTGCTCTGAGTGTTAATGGGTTAAGATCTCACTCATCTAGGTAAAAGTTCAGGTACATGCTGTCTGCAATACCACAAATGTTGATCCACCGGATATGCAACCAGCAGGTCTCGCTTAACAGCCTGGCTACAACTAATAGCCCAGATGTTGTCCAGGATCGCTTAAGAGGTGCGTTCTGCGCATGTTGGTACTCAACTTTCTATGTAATGTAAACAATACAAGCCCTCATTGGTGATTGTCTCCTAGTGACGTCGCACTATGACTATATACGGCATGATTATGTGTAGCCAGGGTTCTGTAATGGCTCCTAAGGCATTTGGCCTTCGGCGACGAATCCATGTCTCTATTCATCTTAGTCAATATAGAGCAAAACAACAATAATAGGTTTCTTTCCGTAATCAGAAAAATTCAATCAGAATCATGACCGTCGAGTACCTTGAACTTGTTGGCACAACAAACATGTCCATTGGCAGCCACTCATCAGCTAAATTGCCTCTCCTGCCGCGAGGACCTGACCCTCAGATAATTCCGGCTGCAATTTCCAGAGGTCAGAAAGTCTTCCTTCCTACTTAGCAAAAATTGCGCTGTTCATTTCAGACGCAGTTCTTGGCTCACCTGAGATGACTTCAATCTCCCCGCGGAGCTATATTTCAATTGCCTCCTCCAAGGTCTCTCAGAGTGGATGTATGTAGCTCCTCCTCCTCCTCTTCCTCAGAGTCCTTCCAGGACCCGTTACAGGTTGATAGGGCCTAAAAAACAATTGTTTGTTTCCTGTAACCCTACCCTAGCAAGTTTTTATTCAAAAAAATCCCTTCCCTATAGTTTTTACTGCCCTCCCAACTCCAAATCAACGTGAAACATGCATAAAACACACATTTTTGACCAAAAAAATAATGCAAAAACTATTTTTTTACTGACCTACCTATCCTATTTTTTTTCAGACCGTTACAGAAAACAAACATTATTTTGTCTTGGCCTAAGCACAAGCAAAATAAGCTCTGAGGGCACTGAGCGCTACAGTGAAATTAATACTACCAACCTACCTGCCTCAATACGATTAACAAGACATTCTTTACAGATTCATTTATAATTCTTTTATTGGCATCACTTCTTTGCTAGCAACAAATATCCTCACATGGTTTAAAAGTTTTAATCTTTAGGCTACATACAGCCAAAACAAGAGCTGCCTGTCCATTAAAAAGATAAATTCTATAGAAAGGATCTCCAGGCATGCAAGGGTTAATGCTATTTCATATGTACTGTATATCATCATCCTGACACAGATCCTGTCCTGTATAAACCCTTCATGCCCGATGCACACTAGAAGGTTCAGACTATTTTGGTGAAACCTAACCAATCAGAGCATCTCTGGTAAAATATTTGATGAGGAAACGTTTATCAAACCCCATCTAACAATTCACCTTGAAATTAACCCTTTTGCTTCTGGTGGCTAATTTGGCCAATATAAAATGATACAAAAAACCTGAAAAATGAATGAAGCCCTGGCACATGGGTACTCATCAGAGAGCACTCAGTAAGAGCTATCATATGGATGCCAACATGGCAGGGTTTAAATGTTTTTCAAAAATCTTTTTGTGTCCTTGTGCTCTGGACAAAAGTAGCCTCAGCATTGGAAGGGTTAATTCCTAACACTATTGTTTAAGTGTCATAGATGCAGGCAACACTTCACAGGGAACATGAATAGGATAAGCCTGGTGCCTAGATCACACACAGACACTCCCAGCCCTACCGCTGGCTGCGGTGCACTGTGCGGCGCGTTACCTAGCAACATTAGTTCCCTCAAGATTCACCAGATGTCACCGTCTAAAAGACAGCTCCAGGCCTCTGCGACTATCTCTCTCACTACCAGAGCTCCTGGCTTTCTCTCAAATAAATATTAACACAGGATCTGACAATAGCACTAGTCCTACTAGTCAAGACTAGTGAGATTGTAAAATGTCAAACCTCAAATGTAAGTACCATCATCAGAGGTATAAATAGATAATGTACCTCTCTGGTAACATGTTCTACTATCATAAACCTTTGGTTTTACCCAGTAACCCAAGCAGGTAAGTGGATGTACTGAGAATTTTCATAGACTAAGTCAAGCATCCAAGAATTGTCCTAGTCTGTAATAGAGCTATTCCACGAAAAAACGATAGTAAGAGGGCATTTAAAAGAGAATATCTTCACAAAATAACTTAGAACAGCTTAGAGTAAGCTAGAAATGAGGCAGTTAGAACTTAGAAGAAAGTATCTTCACAAAACAGAAAATATCTATAACAGCTTAGTGTAAGCTAGAACAACTTTTAGTTGGAAGAGAATACATTTATAAAATGGAAATATCTACATCAGTTTAGAAATCTATGTACTACTAGAAAGAGGGATGAAATGACAGCTGGGCAAGAAAGTGTTAATTTTCCTTCACTGAAGCAGTAATGTGAGCTTGTTTTATAATACCCCTGCTCTAAGGAGACACCATCAACACCAACACAAATACTAGGCAAACTCATCACAATAGCTCTCTTTAATTACATCCTAATGACATCAACAAAAGGACCCCTAATTAAAGTGTGAAGTTACTGTCAGATACAGTTACTGTCAGATACAGCAACACAGCCACAATAACACAAGTGTCAAACTCGTCACAATAGCTCTGTTGAATTATATCCTAATGACACAAACAAAAGGCCCCCTTAATAATGTGTGAAGTTACTGTCAGATACAGCAACACAGCCACAAGCAACACACACATGTCAAAGCTCATCACAATAGCATCTTGAATTATATCCTAATGACACAAACAAAAGGCCCCCTTAATAAAGCGTGAAGTTACAGCCAGATACAGCAACACAGCCACAATAGCTCTTTTATAAATAATCTGATGACACAAACAGAAGCCCCCTTAAGAGCGTGAAGTTACTGCCAGAGGTGACACAACCCCAACCAACACACATATAACGATCTTGAGTCATAATACTCCCTTACATAAAAACTAAACAACAACAAAAGAAACCCCCTTTCATAGGTGTCACATTATTGTCAGAGCAGCTGACACCATGACTACCGGCTTATATACAACCCATAAACACGTGTTCAGTGGTAACAACAAACTTACATCACAACTTGACAACAGCCAACACTCTTTTATCAAAGGGCTTTGTTACCATCAAAGATTCAGATCCAGTGTCAACACTACTACTCTACAACCAACATAAAAACTACACACTTTTAGGGTAAGCAACCCTCTCAAATCACATTTGAACAACCTTAAAATACATCAATGCCCACAACTACATAATGGCATGTAGCCCACTGTTTGCCATTTAGTTCATACAATTGTCATATGAGGGGGTTGTACATGCAGTATTCCGAACTACTCACATCAGCATACTACAGTGCCATCTATCCACAAGGTATGACAACCCATATGGCCAGGTAGGCAGGCGACAAGACCCACACAGGTGGATGCCATGGGAGTCAAAATAGACTCACAAAAATGTGATTTTCTCATCACAAATAAACCTGGAGAAAGATTTGAAGACAATTTGATAATTGTCAAATGATCACCAACACTCATTCAAATGATTTCATTCTTAGTTTTCTTATTCAGTTGGGATGAGATGATTAGAAGTTGGGTCTGGGCACACGGTTGTTTGGGTAAGGATTTGCCATGCTGTTCTCTGCCATGTGTTTTTAATTACCTGAAGAGAGAGCAGGTGATTGACAGCCCCAACAAGTCCTGACTTGCTGAGCCCTCTAGCAGTTTGAGAAAGTTGACAAGAAACAAGACCAAACTTGTGCTGTGACATGCTAAGAACTATACACTAATGCACAACAGGCTATCCCCCTGTGATATATATATATATATATATATATATATATATATATATATATATATATATATATATATATATATATATATATATATATATATATATATATACATATACACACACACATTTTAGACATATCTCACATTGTCTAGGGGATTAGGATATATGTAGCCTTTCAGTGACTCCATTGTAAAGCATATAGAATTGTCAGTAGGTCATGTTGATATAAGCCATGCCTGTTCGGACTAAGTGTATAGGGGCACCTCTGGGCGTGCCCACTCTATTAACTCCTCAAGAGAGGATTAACATTAAACTCAGCTGTGACTCTCACTTCCACAACTTCCGTATGTTATTCTTACTGACCCTACCCATGTCCAGTTAGGAAATCTGAGCTGCCATAGTAAACAAATGACCAGGAGTACTTGGTTCCAACTTCCAGACTATTATGTAACCTTTGAACTAGACCCTGTGACCAGTTTGTCCCTCTGCCATTCAACCACTAATGTCATTGGTTTCCTTTATACATATACATATATATATATATATATATATATATATATATATATATATATATATATATACATATACATATATATATATATATATATATATATATATACATATATACATATATACATAAATACATATACATATAAATACATATACATATATATATATATATATATATATATATATATATATATATATATATATATATATATATATATATATATATATATATATATATATATGATATGATATGATAGTACATCAATGCATATTAAGAAAACATTTTTTTAATTGGACAACAGAGCCAGCATTGCCTAATAGGAGGCTCCTTATAATATAAGAATCTTGGTACCATTACCGCAACTACTGCAACTGTCAGGATACTCTACATAACTATGGCCTAAAAAAGAAACTGTTTGTTTCCTGTAACGGTCTGATAAATATAGGTTGGCTAGGTAGGTCAGTAACTTTTTTTATCATTTCATCTTATTTTTGGGGGAAAAAAGGTGTGTTTCATGCATGTTTTATGTTGATTTGTAATTGGACTTGCCGAAAAGACTCAAGGGTAGGGTTTTTTTTGCAGAAAACTTGTAAGGGTAGGGTTACAGGAAACAAACAATTTTTCTTTCAACCTAAGCTTGAAACGGAGTCCCTGGCTTGCAACTCACAACATGGCCTACACATGCCTAATTCCTGACCTTTCAAACCTTTGACCCTTTATATAAAAGCACACCTGACACCTCAATCTTCCTTTCTCAAATAGCTCTTGCGCCTTTCAAAAATAACCGTACCTAGTCACGGTTGGGTAGCGGCCTGCACAATCAGTCAGTGTCAACCCGGGCTGGCCAAGGGTTTGCTCAGAGTGCCTAGATTTGCAGGCGGGGATAATTGATTTGGGAGGCGGGTCAGATGCGCAAACACCTCACATTCTTGTGAGTCGCCCTCGTCAACAACTGTTGCCATGGTGAGGAACAAGTCAACAATCTCATCCACCAGTGCCCTCGGCACCAATGTCAGACACATCAGACGAAAAACAAGATAAGTCTGAGTACCAGTTAAGGGGGTGATGATGATGATGATGATGATGATGATAAAGACATGCATGCAAAAAGGTGAGTAGTGATGCTGGTAGCCATAGCTGGCCCAGATGCCGAGCCATCAACTCATCCCTTCTTAGAAGAGCGCCAGAGAATGATGGTAGAGAAATGTAGCTTAAAACTTCCCCTTGCTGTAAGATATCACTTCCCCAGTGAAGTGCCAGAGGATCATGGTAGAGAAATCTACCCTAGAACTTCCCCTATATTATTGCCCTAGCTGGCCGAGAATGATGGAGAGGATAATAACAGCTCAGTGTTCCCAGTTGCCGCAGTGGATACTGTCACCATACCTGCCTGAGCTCCTCTATCTTACACCATGTAACACACTCCCAGGGACTCACCTGCCTAATACTCCACCCCAGTCACCTGAGCATCTCTGGGTACTGTCACCATACCTGCCTGAGCTCCTCTATCTTACACCGTGTAACACACTCCCAGGGACTCACCTGCCTAATACTCCACCCCAGTCACCTGAGCATCTCTGGGTACTGTCACCATACCTGCCTGAGCTCCTCTATCTTACACCGTGTAACACACTCCCAGGGACTCACCTGCCTAATACTCCACCCCCAGTCACCTCAGCATCTCTGGGTATTGTCACCATACCTGCCTGAGCTCCTCTGTGTTACACCATGTAACACACTCCCAGGGACTCACCTGCCTAATACTCCACCCCCAGTCACCTCAGCATCTCTGGGTACTGTCACCATACCTGCCTGAGCTCCTCTATCTTACACCGTGTAACACACTCCCAGGGACTCACCTGCCTAATACTCCACCCCCAGTCACCTCAGCATCTCTGGGTACTGTCACCATACCTGCCTGAGCTCCTCTATCTTACACCGTGTAACACACTCCCAGGGACTCACCTGCCTAATACTCCACCCCCAGTCACCTCAGCATCTCTGGGTACTGTCACCATACCTGCCTGAGCTCCTCTATCTTACACCGTGTAACACACTCCCAGGGACTCACCTGCCTAATACTCCACCCCCAGTCACCTCAGCATCTCTGGGTACTGTCACCATACCTGCCTGAGCTCCTCTATCTTACACCGTGTAACACACTCCCAGGGACTCACCTGCCTAATACTCCACCCCAGTCACCTGAGCATCTCTGGGTACTGTCACCATACCTGCCTGAGCTCCTCTATCTTACACCGTGTAACACACTCCCAGGGACTCACCTGCCTAATACTCCACCCCAGTCACCTGAGCATCTCTGGGTACTGTCACCATACCTGCCTGAGCTCCTCTATCTTACACCGTGTAACACACTCCCAGGGACTCACCTGCCTAATACTCCACCCCAGTCACCTGAGCATCTCTGGGTACTGTCACCATACCAGCCTGACACTCCTCTATCTTACCTCATGTAACGCACCCCCAGACGCTAACCTGCCTGACACTCCTCTATCTTACCTCATGTAACGCACCCCCAGACGCTAACCTGTCAGACACTGCTATATCTTACACCATGTACCGACCCCCTCCCCCTCCTGCTCTGTGTCCCAGTCACCTCAGCATCTCTGGGTATTGTCACCATACCTGCCTGAGCTCCACTATCTTACCTCACCTAACGCACCCCAGACGCTATTAAACCTGCCTGACACTGCTATATCTTACACCATGTACCGACCCCCCCCCCCCCCCCTCCCCTGCTCTGTGTCCCAGTCACCTCAGCATCTCTGGGTAGTGGGTACCATCACCATACCTGTCTGACACTGCTTTTATCTTACCTCATGTAACATATCCCCAGAGGTTAACCTACCTGACACTGCTATATCTTACACCATGTACCTCCCCCCTGCTGTTGTGTCCCAGTCACCTTAGCATCTCCGCATACTGTCACCGTAACTGCCTCACACTCGGCTATCTTACACCATGCAACACACCCCCAGAGGCTCACTACCCCTGAAGGATTCTCACTCACTAATGTCATCAGGAAATGCCAACAACTGAAAATTTCATCTGTGGAACTTAAGATGACATGTCCTAAAATGACTCGTCTTAAAATGACTCGTCCTATAAATTCCTACTTGTGCTATGAGTTCCTTGGTATTTCCAGCTATATTTGATTTGGGATTACTTCTAATATTGATCTGTTTCCATTACGACTTACCAACCTGGCATCATCAAGAGTAGAAAATCAACATACCTGAAAAGACAAAAGAAATATGTATAAGAAACAGCATAAAATCATGATTATCTGCACAAAAAGGAAATAATTCTTGAGATTATTACTATTGTAATAATAAGTTCATACAATTGCCACAAGAGCTGTAAGTATATGCATTAAGATTCTCAACTAGCCATTTTAGCATACTGCAGTGCTATCTATCCATTTAAAGGATGACAATTCAGAGCTTGGCCTGGCCTGGGAGGCAGGCTATGTAGTATATATCATGGCATTGCTATTCTCATTTCCTGCAAGAAGGCCAACGTGTGGGAATAGATAGGCTGCCAGTAAGACATGTGCTGTAGTGAGGTAATCAATGGAGAACTGCCAAGAGTTTCTCTCTGGACGATTACGGGGACAGAGAAGAAACAGGGACGGATTAATCCAGGGGGTGGGTAGGTGTCTGTGTGTGTGCGTCTGTGTGTGTGTGTGTGTGTGTGTGTGTGTGTGTGTGTGTGTGTGTGTGTGTGTGTATGTCTGTGTGTGTGTGAAAAGGTATAAGGTAGTATAGTGCTTATGCTTTAAAGCAGTTGATATCAAATAGATTGCCTGCAGTCTTAGCTTCATATCATGAAAAGCATGACACCTACAGGAAGATGTGGGAGTTCACCATACATGCTATGTATTAAGTTATTACATAAACTTCCTACACTGATTATCCAATAGCCTGCATGAATTAGTATCCCAGAAATAAATGTCTAATTGATTTGCTTGGCAGAACTTCAAACCCTCGACAAGAAAATAAGAGTGTACATTAATCAATTTGAATGCAGGGCTCTACTATCAAGGTCTACAGCATAGAAGCATGGCACAGACCAGCTTTAGCATCTTTATAATGCTGAAGCCAAGGATATCATCCATTATTCACAGTATGCCTAGCAATGTACGACTGGGTCAGTTCTACACCCTGGGGTTTCAGCTCTGAGGAAGATTAATGGGATCTTGATATTGTGTAAGAGGATACAGCGGAATTCACTAACAGCTCCTAGCCTGTCACTGTAAATAACTGCCCTTACAGATGACCCAAGAAATACTTGATATTGAGAGCAGTGCCAGTTCTTGCCAGTCCATACCTTAGAAACACTACATTCAGGAAGCCTTTCATATATGTATTTTTCATTGTTTTTTAAATGGACCACAGGGCACGACGTTAACTTTTGCAGCAACTTGCCCCGTAGGGCAAGTGAGATTCAATTTTCACTTGCCCAACTCCAACTTTCACTTGCCCTTGAAAAATTGTATATAATAATTTTATAATATTTTGGTTCTGGCATGTGAAAGCATATTTTCTAGGACAAGCTTGGATGGCAGACCACAAAACTTGCACACATTCTCAAAAGTAAACCTGAAAGATACAAAATGTTCTTTCCCAGTGGGGCAAGCAAGATGCAGTTTTCACTTGCCCCACAGCTATAATTTACAAATTCTACTTGCCCGGGGCAATGGGGCAAGCACCAATGTCGAGCCCTGGACCATTAATACACTCATTGCAATTGTTGTTGATATTGCTATTTCCCAAGCATTTTACTAGCATCATCACCATCATTCTTAAGTTATCATTATGATTGTTATCATTATCATTACCACTATTCATTATCATTTTCATTATTACCTAGATCATCATCACTATCATTATCATCATCATCTACATCACCATTAATATTACAGTTGTTATCATTATTATTATGATTAGTAGTAGTATAAGTAGCAGTAGTAGAAGTAGAAGTAGAAGTAGAAGTAGAAGTAGTAGTAGAAGTAGTAGTAGAAGTAGTAGTAGTAGCAGTAGTAGTAGTAGTAGTAGTAGTAGTAGTAGTAGTAGTAGTAATTAGTAGTAGTAGTGGTAGTAGTATCATTATTACCATCATTATCATTGTTACTACTATCATTGATAAAATTATTGATAAAATAAACATCATAGTAATATTATCACAATTATCAATACTGACACCTATGTAACCAACTTCAAAGCAACCAGAAAATCGATGTCTTCAATGCTTCAGATGATAATTGCCTACCATCCTTTCAAAGGTTGTCTAGGTTTGCAGACTGCATTGAAATCTAAGCCGACATTAGCCAGCAGGGCACCTTGGCATCTAGGCACTGCAGGAATAAAGGCAGAGAGAGAGAGAGAGAGAGGGGGGAGGGGATCAAGAACCAGCAGACATAAAAGCCATTTCAGCCTTAATGCAGTTTATGTTCCATAACGAGTGGATGGCACATCCTAATGTCCACAGACAGAATCTCACTCTAATAAGATGCTGGCAATTCTATTGTGCTGGGGCAGCAGGGGATTAACACTGGTATCCTAACATGGTACTTGGCGCTAAGCCCTCTGGCCATTTCCCCATAGTACCAGTAATACCAGGCAATAAATGCTGCACACCTTACAAACACCCTCAAAGCAGGGTAGCCAAAAAACTATCCATAAGACTCTGAGAGAGGGGAACCAGTAACACCAGGCAATAAATGCTGCACACCTTACAAACACCCTCAAAGCAGGGTAGCCAAAAAACTATCCATAAGACTCTGAGAGAGGGGAACCAGTAATACCAGGCAATAAATGCTGCACACCTTACAAACACCCTCAAAGCAGGGTAGCCAAAAAACTATCCATAAGACTCTGAGAGAGGGGAACCAGTAATACCAGGCAATAAATGCTGCACACCTTACAAACACCCTCAAAGCAGGGTAGCCAAAAAACTATCCATAAGACTCTGAGAGAGGGGAACCAGTAACACCAGGCAATAAATGTCTTAGATGTTTTAGGTACCAGAAAAGTCCACAGAGAAGGGCACTGTCTAAGGTATCAGTAAATTCCATAGGGAAGGGCCCTGTGTAAGGTATCAGTGAATATTCCACAGAGAGGGGCCCTGTCTTGATGATTCCCCTATATAATAGAGCTAGCAGTCAACCAGGCATGGAGACACAGTGACCCGGGCAGTGGTCCGTACCCATCCCTTTCTTCCTGCAGCAGTACCCAGACAGACCCTTGCTGTGCTGCTACTCAAAACCCTGCTGGTAGCAAGCTGCACTGGCTGACCCTTGTCACCAGACAATACTACCAACAACACTTGATTAACCACATTCTTGGATGACCCTTTCTGCACCAGATAAAACATGAGCTCTTCAAGTTGATGTAACCGTATAGTCTGTTCTTAAACATGCAAATATAGTGAAAACATTTACTAGTATGAGGAATATTTACCACAAATGAGTGTTCCTCAGAAAAAAGGTCTACAATTGCCTATATCATTTGCTGTCTCTGTGATATTTCTTATAAGACAACACACCTCTTGAGTTTTCAAGGAGGTTAATTAATTCATCTACCACAAGAGCCAACAGCTTGGAACTTTTAAATTTAGCATTGCTGGAGAAAGTGGTCAACACTGTCTCAGTCACACCTCAGGGTTCAAAGAAGCTGATTCATTTTCCACCATATCATTACTACCTAGTGCTAACAGCATGGACATGTGGGATATAACATTGCTGAAGAAAAGAGGTAAACATTTTGACATTCCTACTATTAAGGTACATCAACAACGCAATGAAGGAGTTATAATCCGTTCACCACTATGTCAGTACAGGACCATACAGCATAACATTGCTGAAGAAAGTAGGTACACATTTTGACATTCCTAATGTTGAGGTACATCACCTTGTATTGAACAGGTTTTAATCCGTTCACTACTATGTCATTACAGGACTAAATAGCATGGAGGTTTTGCAAATAACATTGCTGAAGAAAAGTGGTGCACACTTTGTCATTCCTAATAACAAGGTACACCACCTCAGGATTGATTGTGCTAATTCATTCACCACTATGTCATCACGGAACCAAACAGCATACAAGTTATGCAAATAACACTGCTCTTCAAGAAAGGTTGTACACACTTAGACATTCCTAATAATAAGGTACGCCACCCCTGGATTGAATGGGTTAATTCATGTACTGCTCTTCAAGAAAGGTTGTACACAGTTAGACATTCCTAATAATAAGGTACGCCACCCCTGGATTGAATGGGTTAATTCATTTACCACCATGTCATTACAAGAGCAATCAGCATGAAAGTGTTAAATATCACATTGCTGGAAGTCAGGAACTACAAGGCAGTAATGTCCGAATAATAACACACATTATAATGTCACGCTGACAGATCTGTCCATTACTACCCAGCAGTTGTGATGCCTGCATTGTGTTGTTCACTTCCATTAACCAACTTCATTACATGCATTAGGGCTGGGGTTCCTGTTATTGTGGTTACTGTATGAGCGGTATTAGCTATCAGCAAGTATGTGTGTCAATGACATTCCATGCATGGGGAAATCAGAGTGAGCAGGTTCAAGGCACTCTCCACATCTGTTTATATGGCCCAGTATTATGAGATGGTTCACATTTTATAAGGAGCCAGATGCAAGAAAATAACGATGATGATGATGATGATGATGATGATGATAATAATAATAATAATAATTAGGGCTGGGCTCGATAAGCACGACATCGATGGATCAGCAAAGTCGTAAGATCGATGTTCAACATGAGAGGACATCGATTGCCAAACTCGATACGACCCCCCCCCCCTACCTCCATTGTTTTCCCTACCCACAAAATACAAAAGAGCCTACCCTATTCTTTAAAAAGACCGCGGTGCTGAGCCGGCCACAGACGGACGCCATTGAAACTACACTACGATAGATACTATCGCGCGCGGTAGTACTTGGAAAAGTGTGAAGAGGTCCACGCAATGTATTTTACATGGTGCTGGTCCGGCCCCCACCACACTTTTCCAAGCACTACCGCGCGCGACAGAATCGAATCGAGAAAATCGACAGAGAAAAATTAGGCAATTAATCGGATCGCAAAAAAATGGCTGATGAGCACAGCCCTAATAATAATAATAATAATAATAATAATAACAATAACAATACTAATGGGAAGATGCAGAGGACAAAAATAATGGTAATAATACTTATAATGATGATAATGATAACAACAATAATGATAATCATGATGATGATGATAATAATAATAATAGTAATAATAATAATAATAATAATATAAATAATAATAATAATAATAGTAATAATAATAATAATAATAGCAATAATAATAGCAATAATAATAGCAATAATAATAATAATAATAATGATAATAATAATAATAATAGTAATAACAATAATAATAATAATAGTAAAAATAATAACAAAAGGCAAATCATGAGGTAATGAATATATGCCCTCTCGTCTGTTTATATGTGATGGGTGCCACAAGCTCAGAATACACTAGTTAATATATGAACCCCTGAGATACAAAAAAAAATGGTTGATTAGATGTAGATGATTTCTATAAAGAGGTGAAATTTAATACAGAAAATAAATTGAGGTTTTGCTACAGGTGGTCCTTGTGAACAGGCAAATAATAATGTGTGCAGACCCAGAGGAATTTCATGCACCATTCCCTATGAAGGGCAGCGTTCCTAACAGAAGGTCTCTTGAGCTTGTTTGATGTTTTGCATTAGGCGGTTAAGTTTACCCATGAGATGTTACCCAGAAACGCATAGAAAACAATAGTCTCACCGAAAAAGAGAAGCCTTTTGTTAGATCTTTTACAAGTAATCCAAATTGCAGGGAGCTGTGAATAGATACATCAAGCAGGTAGCTCCTTATGGGTCCATATTTACTATATTTAGGAGCCAGTGAGACTGATATAATCAATATAACTGTGAAGATCCTAACTCAGGGGAAAACAAAATAACAGAAAACATGGATTAAAAAAATCTGACAGCAAAAACTGCTGATGATAGTGTTATGGAGCACTGGACGTTCCCAGAGAGCCAAAAAACACTAATTTTCTGAAACCTTTTTGCATATCTAGCTGTTTGATATTTATGAATATCTAACTAAACATGTTTTTTTTATAAAGTTGAGGAAAACTTTCAGATGAGTGCCCATGCGCCAGGGTTTCAGTCATTTTTCAGTTTTTTTTACATCGTTTTGTATCGACCAAATTAGCCAACAGCAGCATAAAGGCTATGACTTATTTTCCAAATGGTAATCTCCTCAGGATGATATTCCTAAAAAATTCCAAGATTTCTTTTTAGACAACTGGTGTAGAAGGGGTTAAAATACTGGCGATTTCTGCAGGAATTTGCCATCTCGTGCACAAGTGAATTATTAGCAGTGAAAAGAAGACCCCCAATCCTGAGAGCCAACCATGGGGAAACATGAAAGGCTATAATCACCTGTTATGGTACAACCTGATCACATAATAGGCTCAAAGGTCGCAGGGGTCAGATGAGTTCCGCTACCTAGACTCATTTCTATGTTAACCCTTCCATCCCCCTAAGTTCCACTGGTTGCTGATACATTCGCTAATATTGCAGAAATGATGATTTTGGATGAAAAAATATTTGAACAAAAAGGCACCTTTTCCTTGAGAGTAAGGATGGATATTAACAAATGAGAGGTGTTCCCTTTAGGAAAAATCTTTGAACTTCATCTTTTTATTTATTCATTTCTGAATTTTTAAATTAAAATTATTATTAAAATTATTACTGTTATCATTATTATTATTATTATTATTATTATTATTTAATATTAACATTATTATTTAATATTAACATTATTATTATTACTATTTTCTTTTTGTTCCTAGTTGTTTTTTTGAAAGGCTTCTCTAAATGTGTCATGTGCCATACATATGAATTATACAGGGTGTTACACACGTATGTAATGTATGTGGCACCTTCCCACATGGGTGAGAGTGTGTGTGTGTTTGCATGTGTTAAATTCTTTAATAATTATGTACATCAATTTATAACTGAAAATCACTACACATATTTGAGAGAGAAAAAATCATCAATATCCAAGTACTGAACTCTTAAAATAATTATTTAGCATCAAATTTTTCAACTTTTCAACCAATTAAATAGCCGTTCATCAAATGTTTCTCAGTTAATCCATTCACCTGCCCATTGGCCCTAATGAGATCCTCTCACCGCTCCTCTCCGCACAAACCGTGACCTTCAGTGACCTTTCCCCAGTGTCTCCGAGATATGACGACGACTATGACGACGAAGTGCGCTAAATGCTAAATGAGTGCTGGCCCCAGCTGTGTCATCATAACCTCATTGAGGTGATTTTTTCCCCTCCTCCTCCACTCACACTTTTCAAGCTGTTGGTTTTCACATGAGTGGCGGTGGCCGTCTTTGTGAGTGTGTACAGTGGGCTGCTGCTGCTGCCAATGATTCATGTTTAACCCTCTCCCTGCAGGGGGTCATTATACAGGGACAATAGCCGCCCCACCCCTACCCAACCACAGATCCCCCACAGAACAATAGGGAGAAGAATGCAGGCAGGTAACACAATGCTATGAATGAATGCACACTGCCGAGAGGGAATAATTGAATATCATAAGTTATTCAGGGGCAGGAACAATATTCTACATCATCAATATGTATACAGGATATTCAGCTATAGTCAGGCAAGAAAAGCTTTTCAGGATACAGTCAAAAAAATGGTATGGTACATCAATTTCTTCAAGGTTTTGATTTCTTTTTAATAAATCATTAGCATGTGCATCATTTCTAAATACAAGAGGAAAATTTAAAATTGAGAAACAGAAATTGATATTTTCGGTATTCTTCTCTAGTTATTGAGTAGGGTCAGTTCACATGAAACAAGTTACTTTCATAGGCCTCTAGCCAAACAGTGGCGCCAGATCAATTGTGAAAATAGAGAAAATACAGGTAAATGGCAACAGTATCTAAGAGAGTGATCTATATACCAAAACTGCCATCGACATATTTATTCAAGCAAGTTCAAAACCAATACTATACCCAATTCAGTGGTTTGTGATGTTTTTCTTTGGGTAATATTCCAATATTCAGACCTGCCTCAGGCAAGACATACATTGATTCAAAGGCTGGTATAAGACCATGTGCCCAAAAATGCAGTTTTTTAACCTTTCATAAGTTTTAGCAACTCATTACACATGATAAATCCTAGACTAGAACACTCATAGTATTTGTAGACTAGAACACTCATAGTATGTGTAGACTAGAGCACTCATACACATAGTATGTGTAGACTAGAGCAATCATTATGATAAATCTTATACTAGAACACTCATTATGTATATGATAAATCCTAGCAGTGTTTTGTTTTTGAAGCCCTGTGTAATTGAGTAGCAGGTAATGAGGCTGCTGCGTAATTGGTGCTAAGTATTACGAGTAGTCAGGCTGGTCTGGTTACTCCAGGCTTGTGTGTACGTATAGCATGTAATTATGAGATTGGGTGTCATTTTCAGACAGTGCCTGGTTGTGCAATTAGTGGGTAGATGCTGTCATGACAGAGCTGTAGCAGCAGCCATCACAGTACTACTCAACTTTACCCGCCAACAATAAATACTCCAACAGTACTACTCAACTTTTAAACTTATGCATTCTCCAGTTGTTGTTTTTTTTTTTTTGGGGGGGGGGGGGGGGGGGGGGGGAACCATACAATGCTGAGTGACATGTGATTCTTTCTATGCTGGGACTCTTTAAAATCACAATTTACATGAACCACCCATACTACCCTCCTTCCCCTCCATTTTATCCCATTTTGCACTTATAGAGCATGAATCATTTCAGCTTATTCTATTACCGATGATGTCTGTTTTTTGTATTGTTTTTGAAAAATTCAAAAGAAAGCTTGAAATGGAAACATTTTGCCAGATTTTCATTCACTTGAGTCAAATTGGCTACAGTGCTATGACAGATCAATACAAAAAGAAACAAATAATAGTAAGTATCCTAGTCATAACCATGTCAAGTGTATCCCAAACTAACCGTTACCCAATAAGTATGCAAGACAAAGTTGAGAGTATACACATACAACAGACGTCAATACTGCATTATCATGTAAATGAAGAGGCATTGTTGCAATTTGTATCCATAATCAATGAGCGGCAGAAAGAAAGGAACACACATTTCCATCAAATAACTAAAAGAAGAATGTTTCTGTTTCATTTGCTGCATCATTTCCTCCAGTGGAAGCATCAAAGCGGGAAAATTCAGAAAATGATTTTCTAAATTTCTTAATCAATTCAGAAATCATGACATATTCATCCCAATGCTTTTAGTTGAGCTAGGAAAACAAGCCAATATTTTTACAGTGCGTTCCTTTAAATACTGCATGAAAATAGGTCATATTTACAATGGCAATATGTACACACATAAGTACCAGCAATGATTATGCAAATATTTGTTCCTTAAAATACCTTTACATGCTCCTTTCCATATGAATGCAACATCCAAGGTCTGAATAAATACGTTGAAGGATAAAGCCGTTTCTGGTTTATAATGAAATTCAAAGAATGGTTGGCATGGGTGAACATACTAGTTGTTATAAACCTATCAAGGACATGGATATTGCTGGAAAAAAACTCATAATATAGAAACTTTGATCTGGGGAAGTTGGTAGCAATAGTGCACAGTTAACAGCAGTCACATCCATAGGTGGAACTCTACAATTTGTATGAGCAGCAATACAAAACAAAATTACACACAAGGGTGGACCTTGATATTCTTAAGTAGAAGAAGCATACAATTCAAAAGAATTAAATTGACTGTACAGTAAATACATATTTAACGGTACAGTTAACAGCAGTTAAATCCATAGGATGAGCCAGGGAGATAGATACAGCTATGTATTGTACCTGGTGGAACTCAACAATTTGTGTTAGCAGCAATACAAAACAATGTGTCACACAGGGGAGGAGGACCTTGATATTTTCAGCTAGAAGATGCATACAAAATCAGATCATTAAATGACCTGTATTTAGTGGAAATGTAGATTAATGGCATTGAATTGCTGGTGGCAAACGGCATTAGGCAAAGCGGATATCTCAATAACATTCAGCCAAACTGAGTGGTTGCTGCCAAACCCTTAAGAAATAAAAC